>CM032448.1:84109346-84291846 GCA_019049505.1 Pachyrhynchus sulphureomaculatus | reverse complement strand
ACAAATAAAGTTGTGCAAAGTTTTATCATTCAAAATCATAGATATAGAAATGTTTGAAAATTTTTCATTTGTTATTTAATACAGCATGAGTAATATAAAAGTGAATGCAGCATGAGTAATATAAAAAAAAAAACAAAAAGAATGGAGCACTTTGTTAGAAAAGAAATGAATACAGGTGAAAAACTTGATAGGAAGGTATTTGATGGAATTCTTCATATTCAACTTCCGTTTTTAATAACCTTATCCAAAAGTCTATCAAAGTTAAACGTCACTGTTTGAGGTTAAAGTTTTATTTATATCATTTTTCAAGTAAATTTGTGATTAAAGATGTTTTTTAAGGACTAAATTAATTTAATTTTAACATACGTAATACCCAATACTATTTTTCTTGTACCGTGAAATAAAGACATATTGTCATTACTAAGATGTCAAAATCTTCTAAAATAAGAGCATTTTTTTCTAAGCAGTGTTGTGTTGTTTGATGTGATAGATCTCTTGTTAATTAAAAAACACTGTATCTACTTTTTTGGTACTTATTTTTTCTTAAACTACAAAACTATATTGTGTAACGTCGAGAAAGGTTAATATAATATTATTAATGAATTATGAACGTATATGTATAGACCTCTATTTTCTATGTGAATAATTCTTAGAGGTTCTATAACTTTTTGTGTTCTGTTATCCGTATTGCTTTTTGATAACTTAATTAACGCTTACTTTTATTTACAATGAATTAATATTTAGATCAAAGAGTCAATACAGTAATTTCCTAATTATATTTACATACAATACCATACCATAACCATATTAGTTTCATTAGGAGAAATGATTGACTCATATATACTGAGTATAACTATATTTAGTTTATAGTATAGGTATACAATAGAAATAAGTTCTTTATAGGAGGAATATTAATAACAGGTAACTAAATCTTCAAAATTTTAATAGTAACCATAATTACCATCAAAATGGACATCGATTAAGTGTACTGTCCATTTAATGAACTTATTTTGAGAATATTTTACCTTCTGGCACACATCGTCCGACAAAATCATATTGCAAAAATTTCTTTGGAATCACATTAAAATTTTTCTTATTTTAATAGCATATCGATTTATATCAGTTATTTCAATAATTCCATTCCCCAGTGGTTTTGTGATCTCAACACGACACTTAATATTTAAACGTTCAAACCCAACTTATAAGAAAATAAAATATACTGTCCAAAATTTGAAAATAATAAATATGTTTTTTATAGGTTCTGTATTCCTTACAATATATTCACAGAAACTTTTGAAAGATTGGAATGAAAAAGGAGCAATGTAATTTATAGAGAAAAATAGAAAAAAAAAAAAAAAGTCACTTTCAGAGTATTAATTGTACTTGCAATTAAACAGTGTTAAATTTATCAGGTTTATTATTAGAAAAGGTGTGTCAAACAATTAATACAGATGAAGTTATTGAAAACTAGAAGCCTCTTGAGAATACACCTTTTAGAAAAAAATAATATGTTTCATTTATAATTTATCAAATATAAATAGTTTTAAATAACTGAATACTAGTTTACACAAAAATAAATCTTTCTAAAAACCAGAATTTGGAGGATTATTTATTAATCATAAAAAAATTACACAGGCACACAAAAAAAGTTTTTCACTACCGAACAGATCACTATACCTATATGTATTTTTGGGAATCCGAGGTCAGAATTGAGCAATCACGTCAGGATTTTTGAATAACGAGCCGAAGTAAGTTTAGAAATAAATTTCAAGCTTTAATGACCAAATCACTCTACCAATACGAACATTTTATTAAATCAGTCAAGGTTCCCTGGAAGGCCGTCTTTTGAGCAAATACGCCTAAACAAAATGTACATTAGTAATGGTAATATTGTTTCATGCATATATATTTTTTCAAAAATGCATTTAAGATAGTGAAAAGTTGTCTTGTGAAAGCAAGCAATAGAGATTTATTAAAATAATCAACAACTCCAACAACTTTAATCGCATACCATGATTTCTATAAAATTATTGTTTCAACTAAAAGCAGAGGAACTGTAAAAAAAAATCATTAATGCTGCAACTTAAACTTTGACGGATAATAATGTTGATGATTACATGTGATGTAAATAAAGCATAATTAAATTTAGTTATGATTTAGAATAATAGTCTTAGCGCGCCCTGATTGAGTTAGAAATTTCTTATTTGCAAATTTTAGAGCATAAAAAAGTGTGACTCGAGCAAATAATTTGCGAAAATAATTATATGGAATATTGCAATTCTCAACGGCCCAACAATAACCTCCTTTCCCCATGATTATATAAATTGTTTCTCAACCTTTTCGATTCTCTTCACTTACAAACGTTTTTAATTCTCTTTTTCTACAAACTCTCTTTTCCTTCTGTCTTTATATTCATATAAACTGCAGTCACATCAAGAAACGATAGACAATACATTTCCAAAGACATTCCGAGATCGGATCTAAACACTGAGCGGCCATTTTGAAAAAGGACCCGTCGACGCACGCGCCGTCTAAATATCGTCACCAAATTGGAGCTCAGTTTCGCTACTGTAGTATGTTTACTGTGGTTTGGTTTTATGATAATTTGTTTTTCATTTTATACTTTACCTAATCTCTTACCAGCATTCTATAGAACTCCTAGACCTTCTCTACATTACCTAGGCAGAGTCTATAATAGTTAAAAAAAAAGGAAATATGTCATACTTTGCCTAAACGAGCGTGGCATTCCATAGAATGCCTAAATTATACACTTTGCGGATAACATCACTAAGGTTAACAAATTAAAATTATACCTTCAATAAAGATTTCAGAATTTTACACAATGAAAAGACAGGGAAATTACTGAATTATTTAGAGCAGGTAGAGATTAACCGGAAAAAACCTCAGGCTTATTACCCAATGATCAATTGGATGGCGGCGGTTCTGCTTTAAAAACTTGTTTTGGTTATTAAGGTGAATATTGTTAATTAATTTAGCCCTTATAACCAGGTAACTTATATAATTTGTAATATACTTTGTAGTTATTTTACATCTTGCTCCAGAAGAAGACACAGTGGGTCGAAACAACTGTCAGCTCTAATACAATAAACATGTTTAAAATTTAGTTTCTAGTTACTATAGATCTCTCTCAAGTAACGGCTAAATCAGCGTGGTATATGTATGTATATATACTTATATACACATATATATATATATATATATATATATATATATATATATATATATATATATATATATATATATATATATATTATAGATATATTCGTTGAGATTGAAAATACTGAAAAAATAGCACACCTTTCAAATTCTTCGACTACAAGGTCCCCTAAAAAGTCGTATAATAATATATATTCGAAAACACTCCTCTACGCTCCTCCTCTACCTATTAAACCCCTTATATGTTTGACTATAAATATTTTACTTAAATTTTATTTATTATTTCAACCAAAAAAAAAATTTATAATTGTATCGAAAGTATACAAAATTGATTGGGGATAATTTTTCTAAAACGATCAATACCTTCGAGTTAGATATTTACTGTGCGTAAGATATATTACGATAATTGACAAAGTGATAATAATATTTGCTTACCTTTTATTCAGGATTACAAAACACAGTAACACACAAATGAAAACAAAAACATTAAAGGAAAAGTAAATGAAATAAAAATACAATCAAATCACTAAGCAAGCCATCAAATGAAAATATGATAAAAAAAAACTAAAAAAAAAACAGTCTTTAAAAGTCTTAAGTTGGCAAGTCGATGCTTTCCATTTAAGCACAATTTCATAATTAAGATGACAGGCATAAGTGATATATTTTTAAACCCTAAGAAACGCGTTAAGGTGACAAAAAACTTTCGGGAACCCTCGGGAATACATCGGGGCTTAGCGTCCTTAGGAACTTTAGCTATTTATCCCGAAGTCATTAGATAGACAGAGAAGGTTTCGGGGTTAATAATATCTAGTAGTGTTTACTAATTAGTATGTGTCAGGTGCATCTGTTACATGGAACAGGAATTTAAGGGAAACTCATTCGTTCTATCTTAAATTTAAAATTTTTGATACAAGAGTACAAAGTATACGTCTTGCACCATGAGTAGGCACCATCAAAATTCCTTGATTTATTTAAGGGAACACTACACTTTCTCGGTCAAAAATTTTAATATTTTTTATGGGACTGATAAATTAATAATTTTTTAATTAAATAATTTAAACATTTTTTGAGTCCGTATTTTTGACATGACATATATTTTAAGTCTTCAAATACAAGAAAAAAAATGTTTACATAATTTTTTAAATGATTTTAATCGGGGTTTTTTGCAGCCTCATGGAAGCCATTTTCAAAATTTTGATCTGCTGGCGTGTAGGATTGCGGGTCACTGGAACGTCTGAAAAAAAAATCCTTAGAAAAAGTATGACTATAGCCCCGGTATAGACTACGATTATTTTGTTTGAGCAAAAGTTCACAAAATGGTGGAACTCCAAAATTGGTCTCAAACATGGCGTAAAAAAAATATTAAAAATTGAGGAAAAAATTAACCAATCTTTTTTATTCTAGTTTATACTGGGGCTATTGTTGTGTAGAAACGCATATTAAAATTTCAGGCCGCTCGGTTAAATGGTTTTTAAGTTATCGCGTACGCCGATTACAAAAACGTTGTCTTGAGAAAAAAACGCGTTTAAAGTTTTGACAAGCGAATTTTTACATATAAAATCTACTTATGTTCAATCAGCTATACCTGCTGCATACAAAATTCCTTTCAACTCCTCATATGCCTCGTTCTGAAATGTTCTTTCGTCAACAAAATGAAACGTCTATTAATTTCATATGATCAATGTGTGTATCGCCACACTCACACACAACACAAAGCTTAAAACCTACTCCTCTTTCGTCTCGTTTGAAAAATTTCACGTCTCCATCACAAACTTTGCACTTCAACTTTTGTTGCAAAGTTATAAAAACTGAAAATTGAATAAAAAACTAAAAGTCGAATCAGTGCTTGGACTCAAATCAGAAGTTTTTACAATTTGTTCTGCAGATGTACTGGCAAAATTACAATTACTTTAATCTGAACATCGATTACCATAAAACTGTCTTTTACGTGGTCTGCACACTCTTCTGGAACTAAATTTTCCATATTTTTTATCCATTTTGCACAATATTAGCCGAGACGTTTACTGAGTGATGTTAATCCTGCGAGCGATACCGTTTGTTTTGGGGCTACAGTTATGCCTCAAACTGAGAAGATATTATATGCATTATAGTAAGCTCACCTTTTACCTGCTCCTGTCTTTCTTAGAATTATAAAAGTAGCAGCAGATGTTGGACGTAGGTAGAGCAAAACCTTTGTAAACGGCCAAAAGGTAAGTTGGCACGCCGCGCGTTCGATTTGGCCTGCTCTACACTTGGCGTCTATAACTTCGAAACTATTTGAAATTTTCAGAGATATTATTGAAATATAATACTTTCTGAAAATCGATTTTTCCGACCCGGAAAGTGTAATATTCTCTTAATTCGGTTTTTTTCCAGGATTTAAAATTTATTTTTTAATATTCAAATGAATATATTTAAATATAAAATACTATCTTTACTTCATTTACTTCCCTCGCTAAGGGATGTATTGTATTCGTGAAAGAAATGATTCTCGGAGATTAGAGCTTTTGTCACTTTACAGGGTCTACAAATCACGAAAATTGTAGTCTCGAATTTCCATTGGTCTGACTATCCGTCGCACTATGACCGAAAGTGCGATCCAAAGTCAACAAGACTACCTGCGCCCTTATGAAATAAGGTAAATAAATTGGTATACATGTAATACTTCAAGTAGAGTCTATAATTTTTGAGCGATGTCGTTTCAGAAGGGGGTGAAGGGGATAAGGGTAGGTAAATTTTGTAGTTTTAAAAAAGTTGCGATAATTTTTTATGTTTTTTGACTGTGATCGTCAACAAACTGTCAGCAATATTATTTATAATCAAACATGTGAATTGAATGGATGAGGAAGGAATTAGAGGTGCGAATATATCGTCTTATATGCTCCTTTCATGGCCTTTAGAGTAAAAAATCTGAAAAGTATTTTATTTTTTCATTATTGCCAGTCATAACACAAATGATATGTTAAAGGATATAATTATAGCGTCACCTGAGGATATATATATATATATATATATATATATATATATATATATATATATATATGTATATATATATATATATATATATATATATATATATATATATATATATATATATATATATATATATACATACATATATACGTATATATACATATATATATATATATATATATATATATATATATATATATATATATATATATATATATATACGAGGCTGGTTTGAAAAGTCCGTGTAAAATCCGAGAGATGGCACCACCGGCGCGTATCGAGGTCATGTTTAGTTAGTAGCATCTCTTGAATGAACGCACACCAAGTTTCAGCCATATTGGTCTATTTCTTTGTGTTTGGCATTCGTGTGAATCAAGGAGTCGAGTGATTTTCAAGAAATGGACGAAAAAGAATTTCGTGTGGTGATTAAACATTACTTTATGAAAGGCAAAACGCCTCAGGAGACTAAAGAGAAGCTTGATAAACATTATGGTGACTCTGCACCTTCGATTAGAACAGTTTATAAGTGGTTTCAAAATTTTCGGACTGGCCATATGGGCACAAGTGACGCTGAACGTTCTGGACGGCCTGTGGAGGTTACGACTCCAGAAATCATTGATCAAATCCATGATATGGTGATGGATGACAGAAGAGTTAAGGTGCGTGAGATTGCTAGTGCTGTGGGCATCTCGACTGAACGGGTACATAATATTTTGCATAAACATTTGGACATGAGAAAGCTATCCGCAAGATGGGTGCCGCGATTGCTCACGCTTGACCAAAAACGGAATCGTGTGAAGTGTTCCAAGGATGGTTTGCAGCTGTTCCAGAAGAATCCGGAGGACTTTAAGCGTCGTTTCGTCACTATGTATGAAACATGGATACATTACTATACTCCTGAGACCAAACAACAATCTAAACAATGGGTTACCAAGGGGGGAATCTGCACCAAAAAAGGCGAAGACCGTTCCTTCGGCCGGAAAGGTTATGGCGACTGTCTTTTGGGATTCGCAAGGGATAATCCTCATCGACTATCTGAAAATGATAAAACCATTACAAGTGAATATTATTCATCGTTATTGGACCGTTTGAAAACCGAGCTGCAAGAAAAACGCCCGCGATTGGCCCACAAGAAAGTCCTTTTCCATCACGACAACGCACCAGCACACACCTCAACAGTTGTGGTTGCAAAATTAATGGAAATAGGATTCCAACTCGTTTCACATCCCCCCTATTCTCCAGACTTGGCTCCCTCGGACTACTATTTGTTCCCCAATTTGAAGAAATGGCTGGGGGGACAAAGATTTTATTCAAACGAGGAGGTGATTGCAGACACTAATGGATATTTTGCAGACTTGGACAAATCCTATTATTCGGAAGGGATCAACAAACTAGAACATCGTTGGACGAAGTGTATAAGCCTAAAAGGAGACTATGTCGAAAAATAAAAAAGGTTTACCCCAAACACATAAGTAGTTTTTATTTTTGCACGGACTTTTCAAACCAGCCTCGTATATATATATATATATATATATATATATATATATATATATATATATATATATATATACATGTATATATATATATATATATATATATATATATATATATATATATATATAATACAGTGTGTCTTAAAAAGTTTTATACAAATAGAGAAAAAGTTACATATTACAAAAAAATTTATTCTTGATAGAAAGTTCTGCCTTACATGGAAATCCATAATTCAGCATCAGAATTTTAAAATATTTGATGGTATACAGAGAAAATAAAAAATAATAATTTATAATGAAGAGTAAAGTGGTATAACTCTTAACGTAATTAGAGATGTAATAAAAGATTTTTCTCGAAGAACATTCACCTGTTTCGAAAGGGAGGAATTAAGCGGGCCACATCTTTCGAACACTTTCCATGAAAATACTTGTAGAATAGGCTCAAGTCGCCAACCGTTCTTCGATGTTCCAGCGAATCAAGGCCACCTGTCAGTTCCGGGTCTCCAGTCAGACGAACAGCTCTTCTCTGAATAGAATCCAACAAATGCAGTGTATGTTTGGGAGCGGCGCCCCAAACATGGGAGCAGTATTCCATAGTTGGTCGAATTTGAGCTTTGTAAAGAATTAACAGTTGTTGTGAAGTGTAAAGCTTTCTAGTTCGAAATAATATTCCCAACTTCTGAGAAGCTCTCCTTGCCATGCCTGCAATATGTTCATGCCAGGACATATTTGCTCCCAAATAACGCTCAACAGTTTGAGTGACGATGTTAGGGGAATGGAGTGCCCCGACATAACTATGTCGGGTTCAGCAACGTTAACTTTTTTGGAAAAAAAAAACTGCCGCCTGGGTTTTTGTAGCGTTAAATTCCACTTGGTTACTGTCACCCCAAGATAGAATTTCTTCCAGGTCTTTGTTAAGTTGAATGACTTCCTGCTGTCTGCGGTTATTCGTCTGAGTAGCCGATGTCCGAGCGTTCAAAGTGAATGAAGAGATAAGTGTACTGTCATCTGCAAAGCTGTAGATTGGATTCTCGGTCTTTTCCAGCAGATCGTTAATATAAATGAGAAAGAGAGTAGGAGACAGTATGGAGCCTTGGGGTACACCAGCGTTGATAGTGAAGGTGTTAGAAAGAAATCCGTCGACTGCCACTCGCAAAGAACGCTCTCTGAGGAAACATGAGAGCCACGGTTCATGCAACTTTCTAGAATGTATTTCACTTGGCTAAACACCTTCTGCTACTAAAAGTCTTATGACAGAACGCTGTTCTTCTAAAGTGCAGTCTTTTAATGGACTCGCCATGGTAAACTGGATATTATGTTTACATTACATGATCGAACAGCTGATTAAAACTCATCACAAGGTTACCAACTTGCACTCCTAGAAGTATGGAGCGGTTTTCGTTGAATGGGTTTAAGCTGAGACCAATTGTATCTTTACTAAAAAATATGCCTCACGCGTTTTTGTTGATATCTTCACGATGTCAGCTATCTCTCTCACTTTCACTTTGCGTCATTCGGAACAATATGGTGGATTTATTTTGTGTCTTTTGAGTGACTGCCCCATTTGGACGTCCGGAACATCGTCGGTGTTTATACGACCGTATTCAAGTTCACTAAACCATGGATATATAGTTGCTCACGACAGAGCAGATGTGCCATAACACTTCTCAAGCCATGCTCGGGTTCTGGCTGCATTTTTTCCATCAATCATCAAAAAGCAATGTTTAATTAACACGATAAATTCGCTTTGTTCCATCTTTTTCCAAAAATCAAAAGTAGAGTTACTCAAACTACTGTAACTCGCAAACTAATAGAAGAAATGTCAAGAAAATTTTATATGAATTCAAGGCTCCTTTAGGCTGCGTAAATGATATTGAATCCAAAATTTCCGCCGCGCGCTGATGGCGGAAAAATTGTTTTTATTAATTTTAAGGGATAGGCATCTACGTAGTGCGATCTATAAATTCCCAAACTAGTTACTTTTAGGCTTCGTGTCTCCCGTCTCGTTCAAAGTACTCCCCCTGTACCCCAATGTACCAGTCCCCACTCTTCGTTTTTTCTATTAGTCGAAGATTTTTTGATATGTTGATGCTCTTAATCTGACCAGCGACGTCTGAGAGTAGCGTTGTAGCTTCTTTACCGTCTCAAAGGGGATATCCTTTAACTTCATCTTCATTTGGGGGAACAGCCCGAAGTCACAAGGGGGCCAAATCAGTCGAATAAGAGGAGTAGAGGATAACAGACATGAAATTCTGGATCAAAAACTATTTTTTACAGAACGAACTGCGGGCCGGGGCATTGTCGCGATGCGGCAACAAAACTTTTCTCGCTCCAAAGTATTGGATGTTTTTTTTTTTTCGAATATCATTCAGAAGGAGCCTCAGAATGTCACAACAGAACGCAGAAATTACTGAACACATCGAAAAAAACACACGAGTATACTTTTCACATTGCCCTTCACTTATTAGCATTTAAATATTGGGTCATGGCAAATCAGAATTTTTTCACTGCAACGACTATTGCTTCGCTTCTGGATCGTAGCTAAACATCCAGCTTTCATCGCCAGTAATGACTCTTGACACAAAGATTTTATTTGTTGAAAGCAAGTTTTTTCGATTTAGTGCAAATATCCGCTTTTAGTCACTTGTCAACAGAAGCGGAACTAACGTGCCACGATTCGACACATGCGTAATTCTTCCCTTAAACGTCGCTGACATGTTTGACAACCAATAAAAAGTTCATCACAGATGCTTAGATATGTCCAACACTCTTCACACGAATGATTTATTGATGATTTCAGGTGTGGATGTAGTTAAAGATTCTCGAGAGCGGTTATCGTCTTCTACCACGTATTCATGGTAAAATTGCACAGCGACACAATGAGACCTTTACGCATACAGAAAAAAACTAACGGCATAACAAGTTGAAAACGCAGCATTCTTAGGAATGTACCTACAGCCACCCAAAGGCGCGACTCGATACTATTTTGCATTCTGGCTATATAACGTTACTCCAGGAACTTCTGGATTGCACTACGTAATTTTTTTTCAATACAATGACGGGCGGAACTTTGTTACTATCTTCAAAGAAAACTAAGCTGAGGTTAATTCACCAAGTTGTAATGAATTTGTGGCATAATAAATATTAAACTTAAGATCTAAAACACTAAACATATTTGATTGTGTTAGCCGATACTTGTTGGAAATTCATAATAAAATTATATAAAAACAACACTATGTTTTAATTTCCAATATATTTAAAGTCACTTGACAATTGTTTCACCATACAATGGCTTCTTCAGAGGTAAATTTTCCTATTTACTTCTGAAGAAGCCATTGTATGGTGAAACAATTGTCAAGTGACTTTAAATATATTGGAAATTAAAACGTAGTGTTGTTTTTATATAATTTTACACTAAACATATATTAAAATTGCTTAAGGGATGCGGATGGAATCGCAGATTGAAGGTCATATAAAAAAAATAGACTTTTAAGACGGGCAAGCAGTACTTTTTTCAAACTAGTAGACAAAATATCTCGAGATCTACCTAACCGATTTGGATAAAATTTATACCACATATTCTTTATAATATAATCTTGAAGTTGACATAAAGTTTTTTCGATTGGATGCACAGTTCATTTTTTATTAATTTTCATAGTTCAAAATTTTTGTTGAACGGCTGTCACTTCTAAAAAAAAAATTAAAATTTTTTCTATATGTGGCCACTTAACTATGACCTTTCTTAACAATAAAAAATGATTTGTTTAGACGATTCCTAACTGAAAAAAAAAATTCCACCGGTGGCAAGGATTTTCAAAAGAGGGTCCTACAAGATGATTAATAAATAAAAATTATATTATAAATTCAAAAGTTGCGTCAAAAAAAAAATATTGTATGCCTATTTTTCCGAGCGCCAAGGTGGCGTAACCCCTTAAAGCAAGTCATTTATCAGTCAATTTAGCGAGCATTTTCATACGATCATGTTCTTGTTTTTGAACATTGTCTGTTAGTAGAGATTTTAAATCTATTCAATAACAATGATTTTCTGTGGTCCTGTATAAAATTTTTGGGTTAAATTGGTTTTATCTGACTGCGAATTAGCTTTATCTTCACGCAAATTTCCGTTTATATCCGTTCAACCGTTTCTGTGTGATCCTGAAACAGATAAATAGCCAGACAAATAGACAGAAAGTTTACAACTGTTGTTCCATGTACATTGAATACAACCTATCGATTATTTTTTCAACAAAATAGTGAAGATATAGCTACTACTACTGTTACGATTACATTATACGTTTTTATTAAATCATTCTTAATTGAGCATCCTTTTCCTCTGGTTCTAGTTCCATATTAGAAGGATGCATGAAGTTAAAAAAAACATAGTAAAGTCATTTACCGAGTACTTCTAGGCTAAACAAGAAGTTTTAAAATAAACTGACTTTGACTTTCTCACATTAAAAAATAATAAAATAAATTTTCTGATTTTCTTTCATAACTGACATTCTTCACGAAGCAATTGTAAACAGTCTTTTCTGATGGCGATTCATTACCAAAAGTTGAACGAAGCGATTTGAGGCATTGGTGTAGAGTTAAGCCTTTACTAAAATCGTAAAAAATCATCCAACGAAAACCTTCACGTGGAATTTCCATTTGTTCACAATGATTTTTTAAAATGCTCACTGTAAACAAACTACTCGGCCAATTTCTGAGGTGCCACTATTTTAACAATAACAAATGTCTAATTTTACAACAATGGTAAAGTAAATCTATATATATATATATATATATATATATATATATATATATATATATATATATATATATATATATATATACATATATATATATATATATATATATATATATATATATATATATATATATATATATATATATATATACATATATATATATATATATATATATATATATATATATATATATATATATATATATATATATATATATATATATATACACTCTTTACCCACGAACGGACCAAACAGTAAAAATGGTGACTCCAAGGTGGAGCTGATTTAATGACGATGCCAGTGCAACTAGTTCTACTACTGTGGCTTAGTCGGTAAAGTGGAGTGGGTTCTAATCTCACCGGTATCGAGAAACTTTTTTAAAATCTGTTACGGTTGTATCTTTACATTTAAGTAATTTTGCGCTATGTATATATATATATATATATATATATATATATATATATATATATATATATATATATATATATATATATATACATATATATATATACATATATATATATATATATATATATAAATATATATATATATATATATATATATATATATATATATATATATATATATATATATATATATACACTCTTTATCCACGAACGGACCAAACAGTAAAAATGGTGACTCCAAGGTGGAGCTGATTTAATGACGATGCCAGTGCAACTAGTTCTACTACTGTGGCTTAGTCGGTAAAGTGGAGTGGGTTCTAATCTCACCGGTATCGAGAAACTTTTTTAAAATCTGTTACGGTTGTATCTTTACATTTAAGTAATTTTGCGCTATGTATATATATATATATATATATATATATATATATATATATATATATATATATACATATATATATATATATATATATATATATATACAGTGTGTTCCAAAAAGTTTTATGCAAATGGAGAAAAAGTTTATTTTACATATTACAAAAAAATTATTCTTGATAAAAAGTTCTGCATCGCATGAAAATCCATAATCAAGCATCAAAAGTCTAAAATATTTGATGGCATACAAGAAACATAAAAACCAATGATTTATAATGAACAGTAAAGTGTGTTTAAATTTAAATACAGAGCAAAATATTAATTGAAAATGTTAATAGGAACTAAAAAATTATGCTCACGTTTAGATTTGTGGCCTTCCCAGTTCAGAATTCAAAAAAACTTTAGTAAACACGTCAGTAAGTGTCGGATTATTTATTGAATAAAGGAAAAGGAAATTAATTAAAAACTAGTGCACTGATTTTGATTGTATCATATTTTTGTTAAAAATTTGATAACCTTTTTATCTGCTTTGCAACAATTACGTCCATAATAAATTTGTGCCAAAACATCATTTTATTTTGAAGTATACTCGGTGTTTTTTTCGATGTGTTCAGTAATTGTCTTTCAGTTCTGCGTTCTGGTGTGACATTCTGAGGCTCCTTCTGAATGATATTCGAAAAAAAAAAACATCCAATACTTTGGAGCGAGAAAAAGTTTTGTTGCCGCATCGCGACAATGCCCCGGCCCGCAGTTCGTTCTGTAAAAAATAGTTTTTGATCCAGAATTTCATGTCTGTTATCCTCTACTCCTCTTATTCGACTGATTTGGCCCCCTTGTGACTTCGGGCTGTTCCCCCAAATGAAGATGAAGTTAAAGGATATCCCCTTTGAGACGGTAAAGAAGTTACAACGCTACTCTCAGACGTCGCTGGTCACATTAAGAGCATCAACATATCAAAAAATCTTCGACTAATAGAAAAAACGAAGAGTGGGACTGGTACATTGGGGTACAGGGGGAGTACTTTGAACGAGACGGGAGACACGAAGCCTAAAAGTAACTAGTTTGGGAATTTTATAGATCGCACTACGTAGATGCCTATCCCTTAAAATTAATAAAAAACAATTTTTCCGCCATCAGCGCGCGGCGGAAATTTTGGATTCAATATCATTTACGCAGCCTAAAGGAGCCTTGAATTCATATAAAATTTTCTTGACATTTCTTCTATTAGTTTGCGAGTTACAGTAGTTTGAGTAACTCTACTTTTGATTTTTGGAAAAAGATGGAACAAAGCGAATTTATCGTGTTAATTAAACATTGCTTTTTGATGATTGATGGAAAAAATGCAGCCAGAACCCGAACATGGCTTGAGAAGTGTTATGGCACATCTGCTCTGTCGTGAGCAACTATATATCCATGGTTTAGTGAACTTGAATACGGTCGTATAAACACCGACGATGTTCCGGACGTCCAAATGGGGCAGTCACTCAAAAGACACAAAATAAATCCACCATATTGTTCCGAATGACGCAAAGTGAAAGTGAGAGAGATAGCTGACATCGTGAAGATATCAACAAAACGCGTGAGGCATATTTTTTAGTAAAGATACAATTGGTCTCAGCTTAAACCCATTCAACGAAACCGCTCCATACTTCTAGGAGTGCAAGTTGGTAACCTTGTGATGAGTTTTAATCAGCTGTTCGATCATGTAATATAAACATAATATCCAGTTTACCATGGCGAGTCCATTAAAAGACTGCACTTTAGAAGAACAGCGTTCTGTCATAAGACTTTTAGTAGCAGAAGGTGTTTAGCCAAGTGAAATACATTCTAGAATGTTATTACAGTATGGACAAACTTGCATGAACCGTGGCTCTCATGTTTCCTCAGAGAGCGTTCTTTGCGAGTGGCAGTCGACGGATTTCTTTCTAACACCTTCACTATCAACGCCGGTGTACCCCAAGGCTCCATACTGTCTCCTACTCTCTTTCTCATTTATATTAACGATCTGCTGGAAAAGACCGAGAATCCAATCTACAGCTTTGCAGATAACAGTACACTTATCTCTTCATTCACTTTGAACGCTCGGACATCGGCTACTCAGACGAATAACCGCAGACAGCAGGAGGTCATTCAACTTAACAAAGACCTGGAAGAAATTCTATCTTGGGGTGACAGTAACCAAGTGGAATTTAACGCTACAAAAACCCAGGCGGCAGTTTTTTCCAAAAAAGTTAACGTTGCTGAACCCGACATAGTTATGTCGGGGCACTCCATTCCCCTAACATCGTCACTCAAACTGTTGAGCGTTAATTTGGGAGCAAATATGTCCTGGCATGAACATATTGCAGGCATGGCAAGGAGAGCTTCTCAGAAGTTGGGAATATTATTTCGAACTAGAAAGCTTTACACTTCACAACAACTGTTAATTCTTTACAAAGCTCAAATTCGACCAACTATGGAATACTGCTCCCATGTTTGGGGCGCCGCTCCCAAACATACACTGCATTTGTTGGATTCTATTCAGAGAAGAGCTGTTCGTCTGATTGGAGACCCGGAACTGACAGGTGGCCTTGATTCGCTGGAACATCGAAGAACGGTTGGCGACTTGAGCCTATTCTACAAGTATTTTCATGGAAAGTGTTCGAAAGATGTGGCCCGCTTAATTCCTCCCAGAGCGGTGCATGTTAGAAGTACACGTCACGCTAATACTTCACATCCGTATGAGGTTCAGCTTGTTACTCCTTGTACAACGCTTTTCAATCAGTCATTTATATGGAGAACATCATCCCTTTGGAATAATTTGCCCAGGACTGTGTTTCCCACCGAGTACAATTTACAGCGATTTAAGGACAACGTGAATCGCTTTCTCCGCACACGTGTCGCTCCTGTAGCGCTTTAGGGACTTTCCTGTAGCACGCGTGCTAGACCCATAAAAAAAAGAACGTTCTTGCAACTTTGTTGCATGAACGTTCGGTTCAAAAGTGGCTGAACAAGAGTGTGTAACAAGCACCGAAGTAGACGTCCAGTCGAAGTTTCTGGTCTCTCGTTGAAATCGAGGATTGATGGACTTATTAAACAGAAAAATTACTGTTGAAATGATAGCTCGGGAGGTTGGGGTAAGCGTGAAAACTATTCACAATATTATTCAGATCCATTTATAGTACCGAAAAACGTATGTCAGATAGGTTCCCAGGTAGCTTACAGAAGCTCATAAAGAATCGAGACATTGCATTTGTCGAGAGTTAAAGAACCGAGTTTTAGTTGAAGGGGTGCTTTTTTTTGAAAGAATAGTGACTGGCGATGAGACCTGGATCCATCACCTTGAGCCAGGGTCGAAAAGACAATGAAAAAGTGAAGGAGAAAGTGCAAGAGTGGCTTCGACGTCAACCGAAAGAATTCTTTGCCACAGGAATCAAGAAGCTAGCAGAAAGGTGGGACAAGTGTATTAACGTTGGGGAGGATTATGTCGAAAAGTAGGCCAAATTTTATAGCAATCCAATGAACCGTTCTTGAGCTAGAGCTATTTGTCTCTTTACTTATTAAATTACCTTTGTATATTGAAGCATAAAATCGATTTTTGTTAAAATCATTGTTTTTTCTACAAAAGCCTGGGACTTTTCACCCCGTGTAGTAAACCTGGAGCAAGACGACCAAGGCCTTCAAGAAACCAGGCAATGTTTAAATGTCAGTTCGCGAGAATTCCGATCTTTTCATCCGCAAACGATCCAGTATCGTACGCAGGAGATCGTGGCAACATATTCTTCTTAAAGCTTACTACCTGCATGCCTACAAGATACAATTAGTAGATACTGCTCAGAGGTTCAACTTCATTAGTGAAATGTTTGAACGCATTACAACATTTACAAATTTCCTGTTCTCGGGTGCGGAACATCTCTTTTTTAACGGCCACGTCAATAAATAGAATTTCCATCATTAAAGTTTCACAAAACCATAACTAAATAATCAAGACACCACACAATATCGATGATTCAGATCACCCAATTTACAGAATTTTGATTTGGTTTTAGCCAAAGAACCTGGCTTCAGTAGGACAGAGCGACATTACACACTTCAAACACGTCTTTGCGAGTCACTCAAGAAATTTTTCCTAATAAATTGAGTTTCAACAGGTAACCTCCATATAGCCCTGGTTTGACGCCGATGATTTTCTTGTAATTAAAGTTGTGCTTTAATAGATTAATTTGGTGAGAATGGCAATAGAATCGTAGGCTTATTTGCTAATTATTTTTCGGCTACTGCTATGGAAGAATTCATTTGACTTCTTGTAATGTAGATAATGTAGTAAATGTGAGCAGTGTTCAGATTTCTCTGGTTAACGTTTTTCGGGATATTAACCAGCTAAAGATTTTTTTCCTGGTTTCGATGACATTACTGCTTCCATGATATTAGGAAACCAACTTTTTAATAGTCGGGCATCGTGAAGACATTACGGATTGCAGGGATATTTATATTCAGCCAGTTATACCGATTCTATTCGATAAACTTATAGCAAATCAACTTTCGTTGATGTGCAGCAACGTTGTAATAAATGAAGCTCATGGTTTTTCTCGGATAATATCCATAGTCACCAACTTACTATTGTACTGGGTAGCATTTATTGAGCGCCTTCGAGGCAAGTATGCAAATTGACGCTATGTATCCTTATTTTTCGAAGGCGTCCCATATAGTTGGCCACAAGATATTCGTTTATAAGCTTCATGACTTTAATACCCACGTAAGTAAGAACTGGTCGTAGCAATCAATACAACTTAAGTTGTATTGATTGCTACGACCGGTCCAGAGATTTGTGACATGGGTGTACTATCGGGCAGTTTTTGCGTGGTCAGATTAATAACACAAGTCTGCAAAATAAAAAATTGAGAGCTGTTTTGGTTTTTTTGCGTAATTCTTATGCTTTTAGGTGTACTGAATCCGAAAATGACTTTCATTTTGTCATAGAACGTCACGTTTTCTGACAATGTAGGTATCTATGTTAAACAAGTTATCATCTTAAAATAAAAGATAAAAGACTAAAAATTTTTTTTTTAATTTATAATTGCGTAACAAAACTTATTTTTTTTTACCTAAAATACATTCATTAGTAAGCACTAAATACATTTCTTTTTCCCAGTGAGATACCTTTTGGTACATTTTCGTAGGAAGTATCTGGAAGGTCTCTCTGAAGCGTCCAACAGTAGTCTGCCATCATTGAGACGCTCCATCTTCCTTGGTATCTTTTTTCCATCTCCTTAATATCTTGGTGAAATCTGGAAAGTAGTCGAGGTGGGAATGAAGAAAATGTACTTTTAAACTCATTAGGCTTTTAACATTCTTTTGACGATTTGTTTGTAGTTAGGGTCTTTGTTATTGCCTAAAAATTTCTCTATGACCTCTTTAAAGGCAATCCACCCTTCTCTTTGAGGATCCGTCATGGTTGTGATGAATTGTGAATCAGCAATAAGCCGTCTAATATCTAGTCCAACGAAAACACCTTTCTTCAACTTTGCCTCCGAGAGGCCTGGAAACTTTGATATTAAGTATTTGAAGCAATTTCCATCTCTTGGAAGTGACTTTACAAATTGCTTCATCAATCCCAGCTTTATGTGAAGCGGTGGTAGAAGAACTTTATGAGGAGGCACCAAAGTTTCATGCAGGACGTTCTTTTCGTCAACTTTAAGCTCCCTCGGAGGCCAACACTTTTTGGTCCAGTGATTTGCTCGGTCTCTATTATCCCATAGACACAAAAAGCAAGGGAATTTGGTAAACCCAGATTGTTGTCTGAACAACATGCCCAAGATTTTTAAATCACTGCACACTTGCCAACCGTGGTCTTTATATTTTAATTTGCAAAGAACCAATTCCAAGTTCTTGTAGGTTTCCTTGAGGTGTACGGAATGACCGACAGGAATGGAAGCATAGAAACCGCCATTGTGAAGCAGAACTGGTTTAAGGCTTCTTTTTGAAGAATCTATGAAAATACGCCACTGTGCTGGGTCGTATGAGATCTTAAATGTATCCATCAAACCTTCAATATTGGTACAATAAACCAACTCGTCCTCTTGGGCAAAGTAGGAAGTGAACTGCTTCTCACGATATCTAAACCAGGAGGAAGACACTCCCGGCAAAAGTAAGTTCCTGCTTTTGAGCCTTGATTCAAGCAACTCAGCAGCGTTTTTTGGGAAGATTCAAGTCTCTTACCAAATCATTTAGCTCGCCCTGGGAAAACAATTTCGGACTGCTGTCATCTTCAAATTGAAAACTTGACTTGTCATCGGGTTCAGGTACAGCACCATCTTCGTCAGAACTTGGAATCTCTTCCAAGGTAGCAGGGGCCTTGGGCACTGGTATTTCGGTCCCATGAGGGATGGGACGAATAGCTGATTGCAGATTAGGGTATGAAATGGACTGCTTCCATTTTGAATTATACCCTTTCACATTACACGAACAAAAGTAACAATCATCACTATGGTTTTCTGCTCGCGCCATACCATAGTTTGCAGACTTTATGAGGTGCCCAAACTTTATCCTGATCTCCAAGTTTTAAGCCAAAATACGTGAAGTATACTTTTTTTACAAAGTCCGTAATATTAAGTTGTTGCTTTAATACCATATATTCGCCACAAATATAACAGAAACTGTCAGACGAATTCACACACTTCCGCACAGATGACATTGCACTATATTGAACCAAGATCTATAAAACAATGACGAGTTAACACGTAATTGTACCGCGCCACTTTCTACACTATCGGAGCGCGCACGTTCTGGTTACAACGTTTATGTTTGTTAATTTAGTTCACACAGGGCGTTCTTTATTTAGAAAGTAATGACAGTTATGGCCTGTATACATTTAAAAACAGTAATTAAAATAAAATTGTACCTATTTATTTATGACTTCAAGTTAGCCCAAAAAAAACCCTTTTTTATAATAAAATTTTGCGTTTTGCAAAATAACCTGACGTTCTGGAATTTTTTGAGTATTTTTTTAGTTTTCAGAACACCTAAATACATAGAAATCAGTTGAAAACATCCAGACAGCATTTTTGTTGCAGACCTGTGTAATGTGTTACAACTAAGAATTAAAGATAAAGATTTGTTAGCAGATGTAGTAAGCCAATAATCACTCAGTCCGTTTAAAGTGTTATACTATTAAATGATTCGCTCAGGGTAGGAATATGCTATTGCTTTATTAGTGAGATTGAGACAATACAGTATAGAATTCTGCGCAATTTAGTGTTTAAAGCTAGAACATATATTTACAGTAATATGAATTTTCGCATGGATTATGAAGTGATTAATTGAAGTGATTACTTTAGAGCAGGGTTGTCCAGGTCGGAGATGTTTACGAGCCAATACAAATTACGACATGGACTGGCGGGCATTGTTTTTTCGTTAGTTTCTCTTTTATAATTCTGTCAATGGCAACTTCAATATTAGTCGTTGCCAAATGCAGTTCGTGAACAAGTGACTTATCCCTTTGCGAGCCGTACAAATAGGAGTCACGGGCCGGGTTTGTACAGCCCCTGCTTTAGAGAAACGAAGACATGTTGCTGTAGCTCATGGCAGTGTGATATTATTTCTCACAGTGTGAATTAAAGCTACTACAGTTTCTTTACAAGAATATACCGACTGTTCAATACATATAAGTTTGATCCCTTTAGAATAATGATACGTTAAATTATTTGCTATTTAATTGCTACTGTTTGATTCTTTCTACTTTTGATAAATCTATACGAGGGCGGATTGGTAAGTCTGGTAAATGTCTATGAAATAGCGGGAAATTCTTGTCAAGCGGCGTGAATGGTAAGCATGATTCTTGTAACGATTGTGTTCCAAGTTTCAAACAGATGCAAAGCGTAGTTGCTTGTTGTATCTACCTTTCATAGAAATGGACAAAGTCCTATAACGTATAGTGATAAAATATTTTTATTTAAAAAAATTAGCTGCGGCCCATATAGAAACGGAACTGGAGGAACTTCATGGGGAGTCTGCACCAATACTCAAAACTATTTATTACTGGATAGAGAAGTTTAAACGTGGCCGTACTAGCACCACAGATGCTGCACATTCAGGACGCTCGATATTTCAAAATCTTCTTTGGAAAAACTGCAGCGTAATCCGAAAGAACTTCGGCGCACAGTAGACCAGGATTTTCACTTTTCGTTCGAAATTGTCTAGAGACCTCAATTATTAACGAAATCAGACTTTTTTTTTAATTACCCGTAATGGAATTTCGGGTAAATGTAAGGAACCCCCGAGGAACCAGTTTTAATGCATAAATTTGAAATCACGTGAACTTCGAAATTTCACCTCCTAATTCCGTGCTTTTTGCAATTTTTAAAAATTTTGAGTTTTGAAAATCGGTTTCCTTACGTTTGCCCGAATTCGCTTACGTGTAATTTAAATTTAGAGCTTTAGACAATTTTGAACGAAAAGTCAGATTCCTGGCCCAGGGTCCGGCGTCATTTTGTGACCATAGACGAAACGTGGATCAACCATTACACCCCAGAGACAAAACGGTAGTCAAAATAGTGGGTAAGCGACGATGAAAATGGTACCGAAAAAAGCGAAAACAGTTTTATCGCCGGGAAAAGTAATGGCCACTGTTTTTTGAGACTGGTAGAGTATAATCATGATTGGCTACTTGGAAAAGGATAAAACAGTGAGTGACTCTTATTACCGAATGTTACTGGATCGCTTGCATATTGAATTGAAGCAGAAACGACCAAGACTAGCACACAAAAAACTGCTCCTTCAGCAGGACAATACGCCTGCTTACACATCGGTTATTGTAATGGCAAAAGCGCACGAACTGGGCTTCGAAATAGTTCCCCACGCACCCTATTCCCCAGATTTAGCTCCAAGTGACTTTTTCTTTGTTTTTTAACCTCAAAAATTGGCTTGGTGGAAGAAATTTTCAAGGAATGGAAGGCTTATTTGTGTTTTAAACAAGCATTATGCACAGTTCGAAATATTTTTTTTTCTTAAGAAATAAAAAATGGAATCTCGCTAGACCAAAGATATTGAGCTGAATGTGGATTATATCGAGAAGTAAGTTTTTGTTTTTGCAAAAAAAAATGTTATTTACCTGGTTTTTTACAAGACTTTTCAATTCATCTTCGTGTTAGCCCAGAGGCAAATTTTGACGAAAAGCTCTCATTAAATGTTCACAGGCTGCATTTTAGCATACAGGTAGTTTTTTGGACATATAATACGATACAAAAAAGTTTGCTGCTCTAAAGTGTACGCTATAGAATCGAAAATAAAATGAAAAATCCGATTTTTTACAAAAATCTCGAAAAATAAAAAAGATATCGAAAAATTAATAGTGCTACGTGAAAGAACGGGAAATTTCACAAAAAGATAGTATACAGCTTATTTTTTTTCGGTTTACCGTAATTAAAAAAATATTTAAAACAAAATGGCTGGTTTAACCCCTTCAGTTGTCATTTATGATTAAATTAACGTTTTTGTATACCGCTATATAATTTGAAATTGGCTATTAAGGGATTTTTGGGAGTGCTGATTAAGAATCCGATGACAGATTTGAAAAAATCAAAATGGTGGATCCAATATGACGGCCAGAGAGTACGTAATTCATTTAATTTCTTCGAGTAATTTAGAATTTTTGTGTTTTCAGTAACTGTTTTCTTTGTATCTGAATGTTTAAATGAAATATAAATACTATATGCTTAAAATTTAGACTTTTATCTTTGATTTCCCACTATTTTTTTTTATTTTAAGTTGTATGATTAATAACAACCAAAAAATACGTTTGTCATGAAGACTTTTTTAAGAGCAAAATTACAAAACAAAAGAGAAATTTTGAATGATTTTCTAATATCGAATATACTTTTAACTATAACTAAAAAAAAATTGCCCGACTTTGATCATTTTGTACTGCTTTGAACGTAAAATTGCCGGCGATGTACTACAGCAGGAAAATTTTCATATTTTGAAGCTCAGTTTTTAAATAACACACTAACAATGTGAATATTAACAATAAAACTACAGTCTAAATATATTTGTAAAGATTTTCCAATTGCGTTATCGCTACAACTACATTGTCAAACGCTAACTAAAACAGATTTTTGGTGTTTTATGTTTATATGATGAACAGATGTGGGAATATTATGTACTAAAACAGTTTGAACAGAACGGAATTTGATACGTCTAATTAACTATTTAGTAAATTTATATTATGGCCCTTTGAATGTCTGTAAATTTCTATGGATTCTAAGAAATTGAGTTTTGACCCTTTAGGTGCCGTATGGAGTATTTGTAAACAAGTTATACTGGGAAAAGTATTGTTTGTACTGTTTCTAGGAAATGTTTAGCAAACTGTGATTTTTCTTTTTAGCCTATAAGAGGCATTGTGTTCTGTGAATCTTGTTTTGAAATTCCGTCCCCTCTTAGTATCCCTCTTAGTAAAAATAATTTAAAATAAAACCGGTCAAGTGCAAGTTGAACTTGCGCAATTAGTGTTCCGTACGTTGATTGCTTTTAAAATAAAAAATTTTGTTACAGAGGTATAAAATGATCAGTGACTTTTCAAAACACACCCTAAATGAGTTTTCAACAAAGTTTGTTTTCAATCTTCACTGAAATCTGATGACCTTGAAATTTTTGTTTTTTTTTATATACCAGATAAATTATTGAAGGTAATGCACTCGTGATAATTTTCGTTCAATCTACACCCCGTGGAGAATATTCCAGGATTTTTTCAAAATTTTTTGATAAGTACTTTTCGAAATAAGGCGCGGGACCGCGATTTTTCGTGATTTTTTAAAAATAATGCCTAGAAAAGTGCGCGCAAGTATTACATTATATATATATTTTTTACTCGTGTTTTCACAAGCTTTCATTTGACACCACACTCGATGACCTAGTAAAAAAATTTTTTTTTCACTTCCGATTTCACCCCCCAAAACTAACCCCTTAAGTTAAAATTTAACTCTCAGAACTACATGGCTCTAATGAGGCCATCAATTCCTATATTATTACCAAATTTCAACTTTCTATATCAAATAGTTTCGGAGAAAATCGGATGTGACAGGCAGACAGACAGACACCGAAGTGATCTTATAAGTGTTCCGTACGGAACACTAAAAAGAACTGGACACAACCAAAAATATAGCACTCAATAACGGCTTCCAACCTAAAATAATTAATACCTAATCTACCCCGTAAAAGAATACCAAAAAAAAAAAACATTCATACATACATATTTTGGTTCCATCTCGGATAGCTTTAAAATATATTTTTCAATACCAAAAATAAAACTAATAAACACAATAAATCAGGAGTTTATAAACTTAATTGTCAAGAGTGTAGTAGCTGTTACGTAGGCCAAACGGGATGGAATTTTAAAACAAGATTCGCAGAACACAATGCCTCTTAAAGGCTAAAAAATGAAAAATCACAGTTTGCTAAACATTTCTTAGAAACTGGCCATACTTTTCCCAATATCAAAAGGTAAAAAAACTCAATTTCTTAGAATCCACATAAATTTACAGACATTCAAAGGACCATAATATAAATTTACTAAATAGTCAATTAGACCTAGGAAATTCCGTTCTGTTCAAACTGTTTTAGTACATAATAGACCCACATTTGTTCATCATATAAACATAAAATAGTAAAAATCTGTTCTAGTCTTAGTTAAGCATTTAACAATGTAGTTGTACTACGAAATTGCGATAACGCAATTGTAAAATCTTTACAAATATATTTCGTGACAGTTAAAAAAGTAATTAAGTAGTTTTTATTGTTAAAATGTACTGTCACAAAGTAACAGACCAATCAATCAAGTCTAATGTGGATATTTTTAATTACTTTTATATTGACACTAATGGTATAATGATATATGCAAGAATTTTTTTTTCAATACTAAGTTTTACTGAATATTTGTAATTTACTGTATGCCCGCTAAAATCATGGAAACAAAAATTTGGTTTTAGGTTTTACAAATTATAAAGCAATAAAAATAAAAACTATTAGTATCATCGGAAAGCTGAAAGTCTCCTCTTCAAAAAGCTCTTTTTTATTTTTTTTTACATTCTGAAAACAAGTAATATCGATTAACCTTCGAGCGGGGCGCGAGTCTCCTATCCGAATTTTTAATAAATTCTCACGCTAATAAACAAAATCTGGAATATATATATATATATATATATATATATATATATATATATATATATATATATATATAAATATATATATACATATATATATATATATATATATATATATATATATATATATATATATATATATATATATATATGTATATATATATATATATATATACTATCCGGGCCCATGGCTCCGCTCGCGTGGGTTTAATTCATTACTATAGTCACTGCTTATTCCTTATGTTACCCAACGTAATAAAATATCTCCCATTATTTCCCCTTATCTCCAATTATTTCTCCTTATCTGCAATTATCTCTACATAATTTCCATTATTTAGGCTTATCTCTGCTCATTTCTCATTATTTCTCTTTATCTCCCATTATTTCTCCTTATCTCCCATTATTTATACTTATCTCCCATTATCTCACCTTATCTCCCATTATCGAGGCTTATCTCGACTTATCTCCCATTATTTCTCCTTATCTCCCATTATCTCACCTTATCTCCCATGATCTAGGCTTATATCGAATTATATAGAACATATGTATAAATTTATAAAAATCGGATAAGTGGTTCTTAAGTGATAAGCGCACTAACGGATAGACACACAGACAGAGAGACGTTGCATTTTATATATAATATAGATAATCTTTGCTACATGATATTGTTCCATATTTAATGGTTTAGCATGTTTAAAAAAAAAGCACGTAAATCGGATAAGTCGTTCTCAAGTGATAAGCGCACAAACGGACGAACAGACAGAGAGACGTTGCATTTTATATATATTATAGATATCCTTTGCTGCATGATATTGTTCCATATTTAGTGGTTTAGGCAGTGTATTGCAAGAGAACGCGCTAGCGGCAAACTTTTTTCCGATTTGATTCACTATTATCGTCACTGCGTATTCCTCATGTTACCTAACTTAATAAAATATAGTCTATAACCTGGCCAGAGAACATATGTATGTTTTAAGAAAAAAGCACGTAAATCGGATAAGTGGTTCTCCAGTGATAAGCGCACTAACGGACATACAGACAGAGAGACGTTGCATTTTATATATATTATAGATTATAGATATAGATTATTATTATCATATAACCTGGCTAAAGAATATATGTATGAATTTAAAAAAAAAAAGACACATAAATCGGATAAGTGGTTCTCGCGTGATAAACGCACTGATGGACAGACAGACAGACAGAGAGACATTGCATTCTGTATATATTATAGATTATAGATATTTTCCGCTACATAATATTGTTCCATATTAATGGTTTAGGCTGTGTATTGCAAGAGAACGCGCTAGCGGCCAACTTTTTTCCGACTTCATTCACTTTTATCGTCACTGCTCATTCCTTATGCTACCTATCGTAATAAAATATAGCCTATAACCTGGCCGGAGAACATACGTATGTTTTAAAAAAAAAGTACGTACATTGGATAAGTGGTTCTCCAGTGATAAGCGCACTAACAGACAGACAGACAGACAGAGATACGTTGCATTTTGTATATATTATAGATGTAATAAAATATATATCTATAACCGGTCAGAGAACATACGTATGAATTTAAAAAATCACGTAAATCGGATAAGTGGTTCTCGAGGGATAAGCCCACTAACGGACAGACAGACAGACAGAGAGACGTTGCATTTTATATATATTATATATTATAGATATTGTCTGCTACATAATATTGTTCCATATTTAATGGTTTAGGCTGCGTATTGCTAGGGAACGCGATAGCAGCAAACTTTTTTCCCACTTCATTCACTATTATCGTCACTGCTCATTCCTTATGCTACATATCGTAATAAAATATAGCCTATAACCTGGCCAGAGAACATATGTATGTTTTATAAAAAAAAAGTACGTAAATTGGTTAAGTGATTCTCCAGTGATAAGCGTACTAACGGACAGACAGACAGAGAGACGTTGCATTTTATATATATTATATATATATATATATATATATATATATATATATATATATATATATATATATATATATTTACATATATATATATATATATATATATATATATATATATATATATATATACATAGATATATATATATATATATATATATATATATATATATATATATATATATATATATACATATATATATATATATATATATATATATATATATATATATATATATATATATATATTATATATATATATATATATATATATATATATATATATATATATATATATATATATATATATATATATATACATACATATATATATATATATATATATATATATATATATATATATATATATATATATATATACATATATATATATATATATATATATATATATATATATATATATACATATATATATATATATATATATATATATATATATATATATATATATATATATATATATTTTCTCGTTCTTTCACGTGGTGTTATTAGTTTTTCGATATCTTTTTTATTTTTCGAGATATCACTGAAAAACCGAATTTTTTATTTTATTTTGTATTTTGTGGGCTTAGCTTACATCAAACTTTAGCAAACTTTTTTTTACCGTATACTATGTCCAAAAAACTACCTGTATGCCAAAATGCAGCCTGATAAAATTTAATAAGAGCTCAAACCCCTGATGACTGGGCTATATATTAAGTATTCTACTCTTTTTATGATTTTGTTGGAAATCATTCCGTTCAAATAAATAAATAAAAAAAAATAATATTAGAAAATTCCAAACACAACTAACCTTTTCCAAACAATGTATATCAAACTTTATAAAACTTATCTAAACAAAAGGCTAATAAATTTCAAAGCAAGTGTTAACGACATCTTTCCCTTGCCCCATCTTGATTGGACGACTGCACGTGGCCGATCGTTTTTTGTCACCTCTCTCTTCTGGAAATATGATACCGATGTGCACTTGTATTGAAGTTTTTAGAAGAAGACGGAGAATATGTAATAGGAATTCATCTCTTTTACTAGTTAAGTAAGTTTAAACGGTTCATTTAATCGTGTAGTCCAGGAGAATTTGATTAATGAAGAGGCACGCTCTGCAGATTTTCTGGTCTAATGTTATTTTTTCATTATTTGAAATTTTATCGCATTAATAACCGGCTAGGATCTAGTCGTAATGCTGGATTAAGCTGTTTTTTTAGTACGAAACAGGAAATGTATTTTGGAACTGCTTATTTGAGAGGGTAAGTATTGGCAAAAGCATTTTACTAATTCTTTTCTTAATAATTTGAACTAATCGAGTATGATTCAACTTCACGACTGATGTTGTGGACGTTGGCAAGAGATGTCGCTTCTGACAAAAAGACAGATTCCAAAGTTACGCCCATAGACATAGAGTATGGACTGAGCATTAACTTCATAAAATTGACCACTCTCTAGAAATAGACAAAGCGATTGTGCGGCCAATACCTTTTTCTTTTCTATAGGCCTGTAATAAACAAGGCGTAGTACTCTCCGAAACGGAATTCAAGGCGAGAAAAGCCCCATACCCGATTTTAGTTCAAATAGAACACTTAGAAATATTATTTTTAAGAGCGCCGTAACTTAGCGGCATTCCAAAAAGAGACAGCTACTGGCCATTCATTCGCTTTATCTCTCTCACACTTTTGCGTCCATATTTACTTCACCGCGGTATACGGAACACTCAGTCCATCCTCTATGTCTATGGTTACGCCTAAACCCGAAATAGAACTCGTATTCATGATAGAGAAAGTTGACTGTAGTCGATGAATTGACCTTGGTCTCATAGAGAGCCATTATGAGGCTTATTTAATTGCAGACGTTGGTGCGATGAATGTTACAAAAATCCGGAGATCCGAACGGGGGGGTGTTTTACTTCCGGAATTTTTTGTACCTAGGTGCTTCGTCATGCTATTTTTCCGCACATTCCGGGGATATTCGCACAACCACGAAACGTTAAGCAAGTTCACGCAGCTTAAGCCGATGTGATGGTACATATCAGACCAAGCAATGCCTCATGGAATCTGGTCATCAACCATCTAACTTGTTCTTTTAGTCGCCTTCTCGGCAGGTAGAACGTATCAGGGATGATATTCTGTCCCACACTTCCACTAGTAGGGCGGGATATATATACATATATATATATATATATATATATATATATATATATATATATATATATATATATATATATATATACGAGGCTGGTTTGAAAAGTCCGTGCAAAAATAAAAACTACTTATGTGTTTGGGGTAAACCTTTTTTTATTTTTCGACATAGTCTCCTTTTAGGCTTATACACTCATCCAACGATGTTCTAGTTTGTTGATCCCTTCCGAATAACAGGATTTGTCCAAGTCTGCAAAATATCCATTAGTGTCTGCAATCACCTCCTCGTTTGAATAAAATCTTTGTCCCGCCAGCCATTTCTTCAAATTGGGGAACAAATAGTAGTCCGAGGGAGCCAAGTCTGGAGAATAGGGGGGATGTGAAACGAGATGGAATCTTATTTCCATTAATTTTGCGATCACAACTGCTGAGGTGTGTGCTGGTGCGTTGTCGTGATGGAAAAGAACTTTCTTGTGTACCAATCGCGGGCGTTTTTCTTGCAGCTCGGTTTTCAAACGGTCCAATAACGATGAATAATATTCACCTGTAATAGTTTTACCCTTTTCCAGATAGTCGATGAGGATTATCCCTTGCGAATCCCAAAAGACAGTCGCCATAACCTTTCCGGCCGAAGGAACGGTCTTCGCCTATTTTGGTGCAGATTCCCCCTTGGTAACCCATTGTTTAAATTGTTGTTTGGTCTCAGGAGTATAGTAATGTATCCATGTTTCATCCACAGTGACGAAACGACGCTTAAAGTCCTCCGGATTCTTCTGGAACAGCTGCAAACCATCCTTGCAACACTTCACACGATTCCGTTTTTGGTCAAGCGTGAGCAATCGCGGCACCCATCTTGCGGATAGCTTTCTCATGTCCAAATGTTCCCGTTCAGTCGAGATGCCCCCCGCACTAGCAATCTCACGCACCTTAACTCTTCTGTCATCCATCACCATATCATGGATTTGATCAATGATTTCTGGAGTCGTAACCTCCACAGGCTGTCCAGAACGTTCAGCGTCACTTGTGCCCATATGGCCAGTCCGACAATTTTGAAACCACTTATAAACTGTTCTAATCGAAGGTGCAGAGTCACCATAATGTTTATCAAGCTTCTCTTTAGTCTCCTGAGGCGTTTTGCCTTTCATAAAGTAATGTTTAATCACCACACGAAATTCTTTTTCGTCCATTTCTTGAAAATCACTCGACTTCCTTGATTCACACGAATGCCAAACACAAAGAAATAGACCAATATGGCTGAAACTTGGTGTGCGTTCATTCAAGAGATGCTACTAACTAAACATGACCTCGATACGCGCCGGTGGTGCCATCTCTCGGACTTTGCACGGACTTTTCAAACCAGCCTCTTATATATATATATATATATATATATATATATATATATATATATATATATATATATATATATATATATATGCAGTCAGTACAAAAAGTCTCCATACACCACCTGCTTTCTATACTATTTTTCTGCTAACTAATTAATTGGAACTATGAGGAAACATGTTTAAATTAATAATTGAAACTTAACCAACGAGGATTAGTATTAAAAACAACTACGGAACATTTTATTTAGAAGTTACATCATTGTTATAGAAATGTAAATAAAATTTATGTCAAAAAAGTCCGTGTAACTTCTAAATAAAATGTTCTGTAGTTGTTTTTAATACTAATCCTCGTTCGTTAAGTTTCAAATATTAATTTAAACATGTTTTCTCATAGTTCCCATTATTTAGTTAAACATAATAGAAAAATAGTATAGAAAGCAGAGGGTATATGGAGACTTTTTGGACTGACTTTCATGAAAAATAATATATATGAATTAAAATGTACTCTCAATCATGCGTGGTTTCTCTTCAAAAAAAGTCGTTCTTCCATAGAATCAAATTTTTCGCCATTCAAATTATTTTGCAGTGAACGAAACAGATGAATATCTGAAGGGGCAAGGTCAGGGGAATACGGCGGGTGCTGGAGGATTTCAGATATTATATCTACCTAAGTGTTTGCAGTGTCTGTTAAGCAACATGTGATCTAGTTTTGTTGTGGTGAAAGATTTTTTTCGATCAACCAAATTTGAGCGTTTTGCTTGAATTTCAACATTGAGTTGGGTGAACTGCTCACAGTACTTCTGCATAGTAATTGTGCCCCATTTTTCATCTCCAGCTATGACTTGTTCCAGGAAAGGTTCTTTGGAGAGGGAGAAGAAAAATGACTGTGGAAACACGGTTCAGTGTCACAGTGAAAAATGGCATGCTCCTGCCATCTATGAATATCGGGCACGAACTTTTGCAGTCACCCTATATATATATATATATATATATATATATATATATATATATATATATATATATATATATATATATATATATATATATATATATATATATATTATATATATATATATATATATATATATATATATATATATATATATATATATATATATATATATATATATATATATATATATATATATATATATATATATATATATATATATATATATATATATATATATATATATATATATATATATATATATATATATATATATATATATATATATATGTGACAGTTTGCGACAAATTTTTATTTTATTGATCGCAAATCAGTAACAGCGACTGTGATCTTTCGACAATACTTTGCGCGCAAAAATTAGCTATTTTGGCATACATAATTTCGAAAAATCAGGTTTAAAAAAAGCTATTAATCAGCATCTTTTAAAATATCTGGAAGGATTTAATATTATTAACCACCATCAGGATAGCTTTCGTAACTAAAGATCAATAGAAGATCTTCTAACTTATTTGGAACATCTCAATTGAATATTTTGGAGAATCTCAAGAGGCTACACTTGATCTATATAAGGCATTCAACTGTGTTTGGCATACCGGATTGTTGGGTAAGCTGCGCTATTTTTTAATTTACGGTTCTCGTGTTTCCTCAGAGACCGTTCTTTACGAGTGGTAGTTCACGGATTTCTTTCTAATACAGTTATTATAAACGCCGGTGTGCCCCAAGGATCAATAATGTCTCCTACTCTCATCTACAGACATGCCGACGACAGTATGCTTGTTTTCTAATTAACCTTGAACAGCAGAAAGTTGTTCATCGTAATAAAGACCTGGAAGAGAGAGTTATGTCATCACTCAACTAGCAAATATGTCTTAACATGAGCATGCTGCAGGCATAGCAAAGAGAACATCTCAAAAGTTGGGAATATTATTTCGTACGTTCGTTAAAGTCCTAGAGAGCTTTATAGTCCACAACAATTTTTAATCCTGAAAAAAACTCAAATTCGACCAACGATGGAATTCTGCTCCCATGTTTGGGACTCTGCTTCCAAACGTATGATGAGTTTGTTGGGTTATGTCCAGAAGAAAGCTATTCGCCTGATTGGGGGCCTGGATCTAATAAGACAGCTGGGTTCCTTAAAACATCGAAGAACGGTTAGCGACTGGAGCCTATTCTACAAGTACTTTCACTGAAAGTGTTCCATGAATGTAGCCCACTTAATTGCTCCCAGAGTAGCGTATGCTAGGAAAACACGGCGCGCTAATACATCCCATCTTTATGAGATTCAGCTTGTTACTTCTCGTATCATCCTTTTCAAAAATTTTTTTATATGGAAAATCTCAACACTTTACAATTACCAGGTGTACAAGTATGAAATGCGGATTTTTTTTTTCTAAAAAAACATGTTAAATTCGGAAGAATGATAAAAAGTGCTTTAATCAAAGTATACTCCATCGCTTGTTATACATTTTTCCCATCTTTCGGGCAATTTGTGAATAGCACGCCAGTAAAAATCTTCCCCTTTTGTTACGAACCATTCATGGAGCCATTTTTTCACATCTTCGTACAAATCAAAGCGCTGCTCAGCAAGTGTGTGACCCATCGATGCAAACAAGTGGTAATCGGAAGGAGCCAAGTCTGGTGAGTAAGCCGCGTGAGGTAGAACTTCCTAGCTGAGTGCTTCCAACGTGTCGCGAACTGATTTTGCCGTATGTGATGAAGCTTTGTCATGAAGAAAAATGACTTTGTGTTACCTCTTTCGGTATTCTCGCCTTTTTTCAAGCAGCGAACGGTTCAGATTGGTCAATTGTTGTTGGTAACGTTTAGTATTAACCGTTTCCCTAGGTTTTAACAGCTCATAATAGACCACGCCCCTCCGGTCCCACCAAACACAGAGCATCGTCTTTCTGCCAAAGCGATTCGGTCTTGACGTCGACGTGGATAGTGCGCCTGGGTCTACCCATGATTTTTTGCGCTTGGGATTCTCAAAATAAATCCACTTTTCATCCCCTGTAACTATACGATGCAAAACGACTTCTTTTTGTACCGAGCGAGCAAAATGTCACACGTGTTTTTGCGCTTTTCCATTTGCCTGTCGTTCAACTCATGTGGTACCCATCTACCGATCTTCCGAATCTTTTCCACCTCTCGTAGCCGATTGGAAACAGCTTGTTGACTAACGCCCAATTGCTCGGCGAGTTGGTTTTGTATTTGCGAATCATCTTCGTCCAACAATGCTTGCAATTCTACATCTTCGTATTTTTGTGGCGGTTTTCCACGTTCCTTGTCTGCAACATCGAAGTCACCACTTTTGAAACGCCGAAACCATTGTTCACACGTATCTTGCGATGGAGCATGTTCACCATAAGCTTTTTGAAGTAATCGGTATGATTCAACAGCAGTTTTCTTCAAATGAAAACAAAAATTAATGCTGTCGACGAATGCTCTTTGTTCGGTATAAATTTCGACATATTGAACACAACAACACAACACTATGCACACACTTTTCCAATTTATCACTCGTTCGCGTCTGAACCTTCTTGATGACACAACAAAATGGCGCAGTGTCAAATCTTTATAGCACAAACTGCATTGGTGCACCATCTGTTGTCTGAAATCCGCATTTCATACTTGTACACCTGGTATTTACTCAGAACTGCGTTTCCCATCGAATACAACTTGCCGCAATTCAAGACCAAAGTGAATCGCTTCTTCTGCACGCACCCGCTCCTGTAGCACTTTAGGATTCCCCTACATAGAGGGTATTTTGCAACAACATAAAAAATTCGATTTAACTTAGATTTTTACCTCTAATTTTAATACTTTACATGTTTTAATATTTCAACGTAATACAAGTATTTTAATTTAATCCGCTAATGCAAAAACGTGTCGCAAATAAATTAACTGAATTTTAAAGCTCGTTTGTCGACATATATTGATCGCTTCTCTCTAAATCATCCTCTGCAAAATGAGACCTTTGATGTGATAGAAGTAACGACGTTCTAAAAAAATTTTCTCCAATAAATAAGTATTCCAATAATGTTAAATTCCTGCTGGTCTAAAAGACATACACAGAGCAAACGGAAAAAAAGAGAAATTAAAGATGTTCTCTCCAAGTCCCATTACGGTATTTTTACCCGGTTTACTTCAGCTTAACACATGTGGCCATCAACATCGAGATCGGGTAGTGTTTTTGTTAGGAAAATGAATGGGGTTAATACTCGACAATTAAAAAAAAGAACAAGACTGTGACATCTGATATGCTAGCATGGTTTTAGAAATGGATGCACGTATATTAATTTTTTTTTCCTCTTTTTCTTGGAGAAGCTCTTAATTTAAAATATTTTACAGTAGAGTGACATTTTTTTTGTAAGTGACAAAAAAACTTTGTTAGTTCTGGTGTTAAATAATTTAATGTTATGCAAACAAAAATGAAAAGTTTGGTGATATATTTAGACGCTTTTGAAAAATTGATACGAAATTAAATTATGATTAACGAGCGATTTCTGTAGTGCTTCAGGTTGTTTTTTTAATTGTTATTAAATATCAAGAAATATAGAGTGATTTACCCAACAGATCCCTCACATACAGTTTTAAAATAAGTACTGAATTTGACTTTCCTAGATATATATATATATATATATATATATATATATATATATATATATATATATATATATATATATATATATATATATATATATATATATATATATATATATATATATATATATATGTATATGTATATGTATATATATAACACATGGGCTGAAAAGTCCCGGGCCTAACACATAGATGGCGCTAGTTTTATTGCAGTCACCTTTTTTTCAGTTAATACTAACCTTCAAAAGACAGCTGTTAAAATTTCATGATATTCTATTCATTAGTTTGTGAGTTATTGTGCTAAGAGTGACGCTACTTTTGTTATTTTCAAAACAATGGATCAAAAACAATTTCGTGTTTTAATTTTACACTGCTTCTTGATGGGAAAAAATACCGTTCAAGCGAAGCAATGGCTTGAAAAGTGTTATGGGGACTCCGCTCCATCAGAAACAACAATAAAACGTTGGTTTGCTGACTTCAAACGTGGTCGTAGAGACACCGATGATGTAGAACGCAGTGGACGTCCAAATGAGGCGGTAACACCAGAAAACATAAAAAAAATCCATAAAATCGTTTTGAATGATCGAAAAGTGAAGTTGCGTGAGTTAGCTGACATCGTAAAGATATCAAAAGAACGTGTTGGCTTTATATTGCATGAGCATTTGACTATGAGAAAGCTCTGTTCAAAGTGGGTGCCGCGTTTGCTCACTGTTGATCAAAAACAAGAACGTTTTGATGATTCTGAGCAGTGTTTGGCCATGTTTAAACGTAACAAACCGGAATTTTTGCGTCGATATGTGACAATGGATGAAACATGGATCCATCACTTCACTCCGGAATCAAAACGATCGTCACCTGAGTGGACAGCAACTGGTGAACCTCGTCCAAAGCGCCCGAAAGCACAACAATCGGCTGGAAAGGTTATGGCCTCGGTATTTTGGGATGTGCGTGGTGTAATATTCATCGACTATCTTGAGAAAGGAAATACCATCAACAGTGAATATTATATAGCGTTATTGGAGCGTTTGAAGGCCGAAATTGCAAAGAAACGACCGCATATGGCAAAGAAAAAAATTTTTGTTTCATCATGACAACGCACCGTGTCACAAGTCAATCAAAACAATGGCAAAACTACATGAATTGAACTTCGAATTGCTCCCACATCCACCGTATTCGCCAGATTTGGCTCCCAGCGACTACTGGCTGTTCGCAGACCTGAAAAAAATGCTCGCCGGTAAGAAATTTCGCACGAATGAAGAGGTTATCGCTGAAACTGAGGCCTATTTTGAGGCAAAAGATAAATCGTTGTACAAAATTGGTATTAAAATGTTAGAGCGGCGCTGGAATGATTGCGTTGCTCTTGATGGAGATTACGTTGATGAATAAAGCTAATTTTGAACCAAAAAACCGTGTTTTCTTTGTTAGGCCCGGGACTTTTCAGCCCATGTGTTATATATATATATATATATATATATATATATATATATATATATATATATATATATATATATATATATATATATGTATATATATATATATATATATATATATATATATGTATATATATATATATATATATATATATATATATATATATATATATATATATATATATATATATATATATACAGTAATACCCCGCTTTACGCGAGGGATACGTTCCGAAAAAAATCGCGTTAACTGAAATTCGCGTATATCGAGGTTTATGATTAAACATAGTCAAAATTTAATACAAAAAAATACAAATCATTTTAATCAATCACTTTAATTCTAAGAACACTTTATGCAATACATACTCTTATTTTTTACGGAAAAATACATCTATTGTCTTTTGGGTAACGTTTTGTTTACGTTCTTGTAAAATACGTTCATAACACCCAACACTGTTTTTAATTGTTTGACACACGGTCAAGACACGGTCATTATTATTGTCTATACTCTGCAATATGTCCAAACCTGAATAAATTTTTGAAAGTGCATTTTGTATTTCCCCTGAAGATAAAACTTTCTCTTCTACTTGTTCTTCCTCATCGTAGATAGGATTATTCTGTAACTCGATCAGATCTTCATTGCTAATAGGATCGTCGTGCGTTGCTACAAGTTCTACGAGATCTTCTACCGTGACATCTTCAAGTTCAGACCCCTCAATCATTGCAGCAATGTCTTCAAGCACTTGTCTCTGCATCTGGACAATTCTTCTAGCGCGAAATTTGAAATTCGCGTTATAGTGAAACCGCGCGTAACGGGGTCGCGCTAAGCGGGGTATTACTGTATATATATATAATATAAAAGACTGTTTTTAGTCAATTTCCACTGGTTTATTTAAATTGCGATGACGCGTTTCGGTGTCGATGCAGCTTCTTCAGATCTACATTTTACACTGTCAAGTTAGGTTTAATATTCACAGTTTTATATAATTTCTTAATTATAATATTACCCCTAATTAAATTACATTGATAGTTTTGGAAAATCCACATAGGTTTGGAGTTAGGAGAATAAATTCAATAATGGTGAATTGCTTTCTCTTTACCAAAGCAGACAAAGGTAACACAGTAATAGCAATAGACAAAATCGACTATATTAATAAAACGTTAGATTTTTTCAAAACAGGAAGTACGAAATTTTAAATAAAGATCCAACGAATATTTTGATAAAGATAAAATTAAATTGATAAATATGAATCCCCAAATCCCACAACTTTATTCACTCATAAAACTACACAAACTTGACCACCCAATCAGACGAGTTGTTTCCTACATGTCTGCTCCAGCATATAAGGCGTTATCCTTTTTAATTGATTTAATCAAATATCATACCAAATTTGAACCTAAATATAGTATCAAAAACTCATACGAACTCGTGAATAAAGTTAAGAATATACCAGATAATTCTAAATTAGTCTCTTTCGATGTCAAAAACTTATTTCCAAGTGTTCCTCCAGACGAAACAATAATTTTAATAGAGAACCTACTAACAAAAAACAAAGTAAATGAAGTTATAAAAATGGACATAATTAATTTATTAAGAACTTGCCTAAGACAATATTATTTTTCACTTAACAATACATTCTACAATAGTAAGGAAGGGTTAATTATGGGGAGTCCATTAAGTCCATTACTTGCCGAAATTTTCATGCACAGTATTGAAACAATGATATTTAACAACCATAAGAACAATAGTAATAATTGTCTATACTGGTATCGATACGTAGACGATATAATTGTATGCTTTACAGGTACGTACAGACAATTAACTCACTTTTTACAGTATATTAATTCTTTACATAGAAATATCAGTTTTACAATGGAAGAAGAAGTCGAAGGGAAAATCAATTTCCTAGACTTAACAATCAGTAAAGCCATGAAAAAACATGAATTTGCAATATATCACAAACCTTGTCATACAGATACCACAATTCACAATAGTTCTCACCACCCTAACCATCATAAACTTGCCGCTTATCATAGTTTTATACATAGACTAACTAATATCCCCTTATCAGAAGAAAATTTTACTAAAGAATTAAACTACATAAAACAAGTAGCCGTTAACAACGGTTATTCGGTTACTTTAATCAATAGTATCGTTAAGAAAAAACTTAGAAGCAAGGCAATCTCAGAAATATACCCACGTTTTAAGGACAAAAATACCACTTTTAAATGCTTAACCTATTTCGGCAAACCCACGGAAAAACTGGGGAAATTTTTAAATCAAAAAAATATCAACATAGCTTACAAGACTAACAATACTATAGGGAAATATCTTAAAAACTACAAACCACAAATCAATAAAGACAATAAATCAGGGGTTTATCAATTAACATGTGGGTCATGTCCTAAAACATACATCGGACAAACTGGACGTACATTTAGACAAAGAATTACAGAACACGGAAAAAGTTTCATCCATAGAAAATCTAATTCAACATATGCTAATCATCTTTTAACAGAAAATCACACATTTAACAAGAATTTTAAAATTTTACACACCCAACAAAAAGGTTTAAAACTAAACCTTTTAGAGACAATGCAAATAAATCGAGTAAGGACTACAGGTACTTTACTCAACGACCAGGTAGATTAAGCAATTCACCATTATTGAATTTATTCTCCTAACTCCAAACCTGTGTGGATTTTCCAAAACTATCAATGTAATTTAATTAGGAGTAATATTATAATTAAGAAATTATATAAAACTGTGAATATTAAACCTAACTTGACAGTGTAAAATGTAGATCTGAAGAAGCTGCATCGACAGCGAAACGCGTCATCGCAATTTAAATAAACCAGTGGAAATTGACTAAAAACAGTCTTTTATTATATATTTATAATGAATTTCCATCAAGTAGAAGCTACAACAATCCAATATATATATATATATATATATATATATATATATATATATATATATATATATATATATATATATATATAAAACTATAAAAATGATACAATCTCTTCAAACTTTACCAGGTGCCGTATAGAAAGTAAAATACCAACACCTTGGGTAAACGCCTTGATTGTGTTCATTTTTAAAAAGGAGAACAAATTTAAATTGGAGAATTATAGACCCATAAGCCTGTTATCGGTACTACACAAAATCCTCACGTATAAATTAACGAACAAATTAGACAGTTATAAACCACGTGAACAAGCGGGATTTAGTTAAGGATACAAGGCGATATAAGCCTCTATAATGGAGGAGAATTCCAGATTATGGGAAATAAGGCAAAATAATGATAGAAAAGGCGATATAAGCCTCTATAATGGGGGAGAATTCGAGATTATGGGAGATAAGGCGAAATAATGGCAGATAAGGCGAAATAATGATAGATAAGGCGATATAAGCCTCTATAATGGTGGAAAATTCGAGATTATGGGAGATAAGGCGAAATAACGATAGATAAGGCGATATAAGCTTCTATAATGGGGACCATCTTCCAACAATTAGATTACTAGTGAAAAAAGCAAACAAATATAAGGTTACCTTCTGGATAGCAATGATTGCCTACGAAAAAGCATTTGATTCGGTAGAGACATGGGCAGTGCTTAACGCCTTAAGTAACAACACAGTCGACGAAAGATACACAATTCTTCTTGAACACATACATGAAAATACCACATCACACGTATTGCTTAAAGAAAAAACAAATAAAATCAAAAATAACCGGTCAAGTGCAAGTTGAACTTGCGCAATTAGTGTTCTGTACGTTGATTTCTTTTTTTAAAATAAAAAAAAAAATTGTTACGGAGGTATAAAATGATCAGTGACTTCACAAAACACACCCAAAATAAGTTTTCAACAAAGTTTGTTTCCAGTCTTTACTGATGACCTTGAAATTTTTGTTTTTTATATATACCGGATAAATTATTAAAAGTAATGCACTCGTGATAATTTTCGTTTAATATACACCCCGTGGAGAATATTCCAGAATTTTTTTTAAAATTTTTGATAAGTACTTTTTGAGATAAGACAGCGATTTTTTAAAAATAATACAAAGAAAAGTGCGCTCAAGTATTACATCATATATATATTTTTTACTCGCGTTTTCACAAGCTTTTATTTGACACCACACTCGATGACCTAGTAAAAAATTTTTTTTTGACTTCCGATTTCACCCCCCAAAACGAACCCCTTAAGTCAAAATTTACCTTTCAAAACTACATGGGTCTGATGAAGCCGTTAATTCCTATATTATTACCAAATTTCAACTTTCTACGACAAATAGTTTAGGAGAAAATCGGGTGTGACAGACAGACAGACGGACAGACACCGAAGTCATCTTATAAGTGTTCCGTACGGAACACTAAAAAAAGAGGAATTGGATAAGGCGACTTAATACCCCCAAAAGTGTTCACGTTTTCTCTAGAAGACATGTTTAAATCGATAAAGTGGGAAAATAAAGGAATTCTAATGGACAGTGAACGATTAAATAACTTACGGTTTGCATATCGCTCTGATCACTCTGATCGCCAATACAGAAGAAGAATTACAAGAAATGCTGATGAAATTAAATAATAACAAGTCTCGAGAAACAGGTCTAAAAATAAATCAAATATTTGAACAACGAAAGTGAAGATAACAGCCAAGAACAATTAATAGGAGGTGAGAGAATAGGAAAGGTACAAACATTCATATATTTAGCCCAAAAAAATCAAAATATCAAAAAATAATTTAGAGGCTGACTTGGATAGGAGAGTCTCGTTAGCTTGATCTGCGTTTGGAAGGTTACAATCTACATTTAAATTGGAGATCCCAAATACAATCAAAGCTAGAATGTTCGATCAGTAAGTACTGCCGGTATTAGCATATGGCACTGAAACGTGGGCTTTAAATAAAAAAGCAATGAGAGGAGAACGCTAAATATTAGATTCAAAGATTGTATTCCTAACATCGAGATACGAAGAAGATCAAAAGTGACAGATGTATAGATGAATATGTATATTAAGGTGGAATTGGGCGGGGCATATCGCAAAGCCGAATGATAACAGATGGACACGCCGTATGGTTGAATGGAGGTCTAGAGAACATAAAAAATGTAGAGGTAGACCACAGCAAGATGGACGAACGACAGAAAAGGATTAGTGAGACGATTGGATACAAAAAGCAAACAATATATATATATATATATATATATATATATATATATATATATATATATATATATATATATATGGGGAACAAACTTCACACACACTTTCCTCTTAGTCAAAATAGCGCAGACAATATCTTAAGCACTTGATTTATAGATGTTAAGCTTTTCTGCCATCAATCTTCATGAAAGATGACTGTCGGTTTGCAGAGGATGACGAATTTTCACAACCCTTGCGTCGACTTGTTCTGAGACGTCCTGACCTTGCATCATCCTCGAGCCCCGTCCTTCCTTAAAAGCGTTTAAACCACTCTTGTGGACGCGGTAAACAATCATCACCGTAAGTTTTTTTCAAAGGTTCAAATATCTTCGTAGCTGTTTTACCCAGTTTCACATGAAATTTGTTCACTGCTCGCTGTGATTTTTTGAAAAGAGCGACATCTATGTGTCAAACCAAAAACTTTTCAGCCTACGTGTTATATATATATATATATATATATATATATATATTTAGTGGGGCTGCAGTTTGCAGCCCCACTAAATTGAGAATATATTTTTCTTAACTAGTCAGTCGCGACTACTCCTGTTTTTGTTATATATATATATATATATATATATATATATATATATATATATATATATATATATATATATATATATATATATATATATATATATATATTTATATATATATATGTATATATATATATATATATATATATATATATATATATATATATATATATATATATATATATATATATATATGTACAGGCGAATTATTTTATTTACTTTTTTTACTACCGAAAAGTATTGTATTCCTGAGAAAATTACCACCAGAAATTTTTGCCTTTCTCCAGGTCTCTTGAAATATGGAGGAAACCTATAATTCTTAATTGATATCGTTTCAGAACAAGGGGTAAAAAAGGGGGAAATTACTTCGGAATACTTACTTTTTACTTGAGAAAGTCAAAATTAGTACTTACTTCACAATTGCATGCTTGCAAAGAAAGTACTTTACCGATTTTTTCAAATTCAGTAGTTGCTGTTCCTGACATTTTATTCTGAATCAGTTGTCTTGCATGTAGAATTTATTTAAATTTTAATATTTCGTTGGTCACATTTTTTTCCCAAATATTCGTCCAATTTTTTATTAGGAAAAATTGGGTCCAGCCCGGCCATAAACAGAAGGCTAATTGAAAAAAGGCCACCATCAAACCTATTAAAAAAAACATAGAGACATTTCTGTCACCTAATTAACTTTTTGTTGATTTATGTCCATAATTCTGATCCAACAAGTGCCTAAGCAAACAAAAAGAGACATGGTGAAAGATAAATGCGGTCTATTACCGTCAGCGTGACTTGGTTACAGGTGTTCCTGTTAGCATTTAAATTTTAGGGTTGGATGGCTAATTTATGACTCTATTTTTGTAATTAAGTGGATCCAGATTTTTATTTTAGTGACAAAAATGATATGGAACATTTGGGGGCTAAAAAAAACTGAAATATATTTTTTTTGCATGTTATTAAAATGCCATTATATTTGTGTGATGGTATAGGGACTCTTCTGTCTTCTTTTCCTTTTTTATTGGAATAGATACACATACAGTAAGATGCATATATTTAAATCAACTTTAATGTTTTCGCTAAAAATAGAATACTTCTATTCGTGAAAAAAAACTCCAAAATTATTGCATAAAGAACATTTTTCTTTTCGATTTCTATCATTCTATCTGTCTATTGGTAAGATAACACTCGAATGAAATGAGGCATCGATTTGAAATTGGGTACACCCATAATATTTGAAATAGAAACGAGACCTACCGTTTTTGAGCAATATGGCTTAAGGGAAAAGAGATACACGTCGTTAAAAGTTGTATAACTTTACTAGTATTATGACAAGATTTCCCTACCAAGATAAATCGGGTTTGAATGTATCCCATGAGATCATAGGATAACATCTTCGTGCACATGTCAAATTCCGAAGCACGTTGAAGAAATCTTTGCTAGGCGAAAATCACGTCGCGAAGCGGCTCGCTTGGGCCCACGAGAAGATACTAGAGTGACCCTCATAATCGTCAGACGCCAACCCTATTGAAAACGTTTGGTTCTTTATAAAGAGAAAGCTCAGAGGAAAGACTCTGAGGACTTTGACTCAGGTGTCTCGCGAGATTCTGAAAAATTTGCAGGGTATGCAGAAACCCTCGTGGACACCATGCCTCGAAGATGCTAGGCGATTATTGATGCAGAAGGCGATTGGATACCTTACTAGGGTAACTGCGCCATTGTTAGCACACCAAAAAATACATTGATGACAAAAAATATTCCTAAAACACATTTTTTTCAGGAATATGAACGGTCACGTTCTTACTGACAGACTGTAAATATTGTTAATAAAAAGGTAAATAAATTAGATCATACGTAAGTTGGATAAACTAATATGAACACAGGACAAATGTACAGGGTGAGTCAACGATAGAGTAAAGTTGATTATCTCATTTGTTTCGGGAATGACAAAAAAATGTTAAGTACAATAGTTTTAGGGAATGTTAAGGTGCACAGTTTAAAATTATTTGTATACAGGGTACTTCAAAAAAGTGTGGCCGATATAACATATGTTTTTTTTAAATGGATCATCCTATTTTCTAATTTATTTTTAAATTCTGCGTAAAATTTTATAACTTTTTTATTAATAATGTTTTATACCTAAACCTAGTAGTTTTTCTAATATTCCAATTTTTTAAAATACTAATTTTCAGTTTTGTAAAAAAGTGCCAGTAGCACGATTGTTTCTGAAGGTGGAATACTCATAATTGGTACGAGCGTTCTACAGAGATGAAAAAAAAGACATATGTAAAGAAATTTGAGTTAGATGCTACAGGGTGTTCAAAATAAATTTATACATTTCGACTATTTTAAATTGAAAAATCTCAAATTTTTTAAAGGGCACACCCTGTATATTGTTATTTTTTCTGATAGAGTTTACAAATTCCTCCTAAGTATGTCATATACCTATTTCTAATAGTTTTCGATTAATTTTAAATTTTTCAATTTTTACCCTTGTTTTTAATACCCTTACGCTGTTGTGAAAACATAAACAAATAGTTAATAATAATTTTAATATAGTTTAACTTATCTAATGATTAATTATTATGACTTAATATATTCAAAAATATGCCCGTCTATTTGAATACACATGTTTAGTCGTTTTACTATATTTTCCTTCACTTTCCTTAGCATAAAATTCGTTATTGTCCTGCACACAACCCGTATCATATTTTCCATATCTACTGGTGTTGTAGGGGGATTCACATAAACACGATCTTTAATGTAGTCCCACAAAAAGAAGTCCAAAGGTATTAAGTCACATGATCGAGGGGACCACTGAATGAATCCATCCCTACCGATCCATTTTTTGGGTAACGATTGTTTGAAAATTCCCGAACTTCCCGGTAGTAATGAGCAGGAGCTCCGTCTTGTTTAATCCACATTTGTTCTCTTTCAAAGTTATCAGCTTCTTCAAGAAGCTGAGATAATTCATTTTGCAAAAAATTGAGATATGTAGGCCCGTTAAGCGGTTCGCTGAAAAAATATAAACCAATAATTCAAAAATTTAATATTCCACACCATACATTAAGCGACCAGTGGTTTTGGTTTTGAACTTCCCAGGCCCAAAATGGATTAATTGTTGAATAATACTGCATGTTATGGCTGTTAACTGCTCCGTTACTGCAAAAAGTTGCTTCATCAGAAAACATTATTTTGGATACAAAAGTTTACTTGTCGTTCAAAATCACAGTCTTGAAGTTCTTGGTGTAGTTCCATATGAAAGAGATGATACTTATATTTTCTCGTGGTGCGATTAGCCGTAGATTGGGATGTGTCAGATAAGTCAGCTAGTTGACGGCTGCCGACCTGGGGATTATCTTCAACATGAAGTAAAATCTCCATTTCTTTTTCCTCATTGGTAGCATTCTGGTTTACTACTTTCTGTTTCGTATACTCAACGCTACCACTACCATCAAACCGTTCAATTAAGCACTGAAAAGATTTTCTAGATGGTAGGGCAGGGTATTTCGCTCCGTAAAGCCTTACTGCCAAAAGACAATTTTTTCCCGCCTCGCCCAGTATATAAACCATATCAATTAATTAATTTTTAGGAAAATCCATAACTATTACCTTCATACGTCACTTACTACAACAAATTAAACTATTTTTACTTGCTTAATAGACATGTCAAAATTTGATGCCTACATTTTTGTTTTGTCTTGGCAACTATGATGTTATAGCGTAAGTGTATTAAAAACAAGGGTAAAAATTTAAAAATTCAAAATAAATCGAAAACTATTAGAAATAGGTATATGACATACTTAGGAGGGTTTTGTAAACTCTATCAGAAAAAATAACAATATACAGGGTGTGCCATTTAAAAAATTTGAGATTTTTCAATTTAAAATAGTCGAAATGTATAAATTTATTTTGAACACCCTGTAGCATCTAACTCAAATTTCTTTACATGTTTCTTTCTTTTCATCTCTATAGAATGATTTTACCAAATATGAGTATTCCACCTTCAGAAACAATGGCGCTACTGGCAATTTTTTACAAAACTGACACCAGTATTTTTTTTTTAAATAAAATGATAGAAAAACTACTATGTTTAGGTATATAACATTATTAATAAAAAAGTGTAAAAAATATACCAGAATTTAAAAATAAATTAGAAAATAGAATGTTCCATTTAAAAATCTTATATCGGCCACACTTTTTTGAAGTACCCTGTCACTCCAAGACTCCCATAGTGGTTCAATGATGTTAAGTTTTGGCAATTATGCTGACTACGAAAGATGTTTTATGATATTCCAATAACCCTCGAATCAAGACTGGATTGTTTGGGTCTGAGATTGCGCGCAATATCATACGGAAATGTTCGGCAGCAAAATGCTAATGATTGTTAGAACTTCGTTCATTCACAGCAGTCCAGTCATTGATGATAACACCAGAATAACATATTAAAGGCACCCAAATCGTAGCGAAAGTGGACCCTCTAGATCTTAGACTTGTTAGGGGTTCTTCATATAGAAACCTAATCATTTATAGGAAACAATGCAAAAGATGTTTTATCGGACCGTACCATATCTTTCGGCTCAATCGCAAAAATTCGTTGCTTAGCATTCTCTGCCATAGTTGCAGCCTTTCCATATTTCGTAAAGTAGTATTGGCAGATGTGCGCACTACAGCCCCTTGGTTTATTGTGCCCCCCTCTCTTAATTACATAGGCGTCGTCCCTTTAAAAAGGTTTTTTATATCGTTCCCCGCCTGAGTAGGGATTTTACCTTTTTCATAACCTGAGGATAGACATACATTTTTATATTTCACAGCACCTTTTAGACAACGCGGTAGTGCTGCCACAGACTACTACCTATGTACGTGGCCAGGCCATATATACTTAAAAAAACTATACCAACCTGCCGGGTTGAAACCCAAGACCTTCTGCACCGAAAGCACAGCTTAGCTTCCCTTCAAGCCCTTCATGTGGGAATTTATCGCCACGATGTAGACCTTTGTTCCGAGTTAGAGCCGCACAGTTGATAGTGACCGGTGATCAGTCTCACCACTAGTTTGGTCTGGACCATGGTGAAACAAAGAACGTTAGTTGTTAGCTTCTTTGAAGGGCAACCAATTATGTCCCTCTCATTGCTTTGGCCAGATGTTGCAAGTCAACAATCCAGATGTTGCTGATATGACCATCTGTTGATTGTCGTTTTTACCACGTATTTTGGTATACCAAATGTCGGTTCTGGACCGCTATATGGTTCTGTAGCTCTGAATCTTGGTAATTCGTCCACTTTTTTGTTATCTTTTATCCCCGAAGGTCCTGGAACCCACAGTAGTTCAACCCTGTTGTTCTGGAGGTTAGTTCTAACAGGTCACGTTTAAACTCACACATGCAAGTAGTATTGCTCAGGTGAGTATTAAGTTCACTTGTCACTCTTACTGCGATGACTACATGTCTTTAGTGTTTTTTTTTCTCTTCGACGATGATGTTTTACCATGCTTAGTGTAGGTTGTCATCATTGTGAATAATATCGCTGTCCGAACAGTTCAGCTGTTTTCTTTACGATGCGCTCGCTATCCTAGTGTAGTTGTAAAAAAAATGACAGAAAAACGACAACTTGAATCTGATCCCTTATAAATCATTTAGGCAACTGAGATTACAGGCTACAAGTGAAGACTGACAATATCGTCTAAACCCACCTGTTAGAAGGTAACTAGAGTATCTCACCCCTCTAATTGGTTTATGCAGTTGTGTTTGCGTGAGCGTAGACTAGTTGGGCCAAAGGTGGTTAAAAATTTATAATTCCGTAGGTTGAGTTGGGTCAAAATTTAAAGTATTAAGGCCCAACTCGACATCAGAGAAAGGGACAGATAAAAACTAAAACCCAACAATTTATTTTAGAAATTTATTAATTATTATGAAGGAGCATATTTAAAAGAAATACATTTAATAAAACTTAACTCAGTAATATGGTTCTGTTCATATTCTTTGATTTTTAACAATGCCAAGTTTTGCGTAGCGTTAACTTGTGGTAAATTTAAGAGCAGTGGTAACTATAACGTATGTTTCAATTTGAAAACTTAAGGTCGCGTCGACAAATTCATAAATATTGGGATGTGTTGAATAAAAATAATCATTAAAACGGGAATGGAACGTCTCACATGCATAGGTTGTTCTGCGCAAAGAGGCTGATGAACAAGCCCACATATGAGGCGGAAACAATGCATCCTCACTAATATAAGTTTCAAGCAAATAGTCGCAAGATTTTTCTACTCTGTCGTCGGATTCTAACATACTTAACAAATCAAAAGCAAACGAATTGCCCACTTCGCTAGGATTCAAAAACTGCAGTCCAAAAAAGTATTTTAAACATTTTCTTAAGTCAGAATTATTGGTATAGTCCGTAGCTAGACCTAAAGCTTTTATCTTCCTGTACCAAGCTTGATACAAGTTAAATCTACATCCTATAATATGACAATTTTCCCATGTCTCGGTTACAGCGTTATGAATAGATAACTCAAAATTAATGACAATATTATTTGGTTGAAATTGAAAATTACTTTCAATGTACTTATCTATTACTAACTAAAATAATATTTTATATACATTCTTACTTTTGCTTGGTAATAAGCAATACACTAAGGGTATATAATGCCCAGTTTTGAAACTATAAATTGTAAAACACTGTAAAATATCTCACAGAAAAATCAAATATACCATCCATATACACAATGTTCACAGAACTGAAACTCAGGTTAGTATGGCACGAGAAAATTATAATTTGTTGTTCTCTGTTATTAATTAACAAAAAAGATTCGCATTTATTTGTATTTAGTTCACGCGTTTCTAGTGTCTCAAAAACTTCATTTTGTGTTCGGGGCAATGCTGGCATTTTACTTCGCCTACTTCTGTAAATATTTCTTCGGATTTTATTGATATCGTCCGTGGTAATTTCTTCAAACGCTATAGTCCATTTGTTTAGAGTTGACAGCACACAACATGAGTTGTAAACATTAAAATGTCATAAACCATAAGCGTCAGAAATTTCTCTACCAATTATTTGCATTTTTAGTTTTAATCACCTTTATTTTCTGTCTCTATACAACAGTGCGACCTTTTTCTAAAAAATATTTTATTACTTCTAAACTTTATAATAAGCTATGTAAATCAACACATTTCAAAGTTTAGTTTAATAAGTAAATGATGAAACTAAAAATCTTATTTGTGTGATAAAAGCCTAAACGAGCACAATTGACAATTCTTAAGAACTAGAAATCTACAGTGTTATAAAGCGTAATGATAATAGGTACAATAAAATTATTTGTTATTAGTAATTGGAATATAATTAACCAAAGTACTTATCGATAAGTAGGTGCCTAAGTACCTAAATATGCAATAAAAATATTCTGTGTAAGTATAAAAATAAAGCAAAAACCTATAATATTCTTAATTCAAATCAGAACAGCGATGGCTTCAACTTTCAGTTTTGCCCCGGTTAAACTTCGCGGAGTCTGTAAATCTACATTTAACCCGCCAGAAAAAACAATGATACTTAACGTCCATGATGCCCTAGTGCATCAACAGCCAAATCCGTGAACTAGATGTCGGGAGTTGGATCAACAACTATTTATAGATTTCGAAAAGAAAGAAAACGCGGTCCTTGCAACGAACCTCAAAATCACAAAGGAAAGGAGCCCTTAGAGGTCGATGGAGACTTTAAAAACGCAATAAGAAGAAAAGTACACCATTTTTTTATTAAGAAAGAAATACCTACACTACATAAAGTTTTGTAAGAAATCAGAGAAAACCAAAACTTACCAGATTTAAAAAAGTGGAAATTATGGAAAATCCTCCATAACCTGAATTTTCGTTGGGAAAAACACAATAGAAAATCTGTTCTTATCGATAAAACAGCAATAATTTGTTGGAGAAGAGAATATCTACGAGCAATCAAAAAATTTTAAGCCGAAGAAAGAAATATTTTTTATTTAGATGAGAGTTGAGTTAATGAGGGACACACAGTGAAAAAATTCTGGATTGACAAAAACATTAAGAGTGCCAAACGAGCTTTTATCGAAGGTTGGTCAACTGGAGTACAACCCCCTTCAGGAAATGGTCGCAGGCTAATTATAGCACATATTGGTAGTGAAAACGGATTTCTCGACGGTGGCTCGTTGGAATTTGAATCAAAGTCAACTAAAAATTACCATGAGGAGATGACGGCCGATGTTTTTGAGCAGTACTTCCAACAAATGATTGAATGTATGTCAGCAGAATCAGTTATAGTATTAGACAATGCCCTATACCATTCTGGATTATTAGAACGACTCCCGACAATTTCATGGAAGAAAGCGGATATTCTTCATTAGATTAGAGACAAAAATCTCAAACATAAATTTGGTATGTTAAAAGCGGAACTTCTCAAAACTACGTAACAAAATAAGGCACCGTTCAAAAAATACGCAGTCGATGAGATGGCAAAGGAAAGTAATATCACAGTGCTTCGATTACCTCCATATCATTGCGAATGGAATCCCATAGAGCTAATTTAGGCAGAAATGAAAGGTTTCGTTGCAAGGGAAAACACCACGGTCAAACTTTAATACGTAAGGCAATTATTACTCGCCGGAATAGAGAGGATCAAAGAGGATAATTGGAAAAATACCATTCAACATGTTATAGAAGAAGAAAATAAAATGTGGAAACTTGACATCGAAGAAACTGTGGAAATAGAACCCTTAATTATCAGTTACAGAGAAATCGAGTCTTCAGATTTTGATGATGATGATTGTTTTTGATTGTAATTGAAGTACTTATATATCGTGAATTGTGAATTTGTATATATACATAGATCTATGGATTAAAAAAACTTTGGTAATAAATCTTATATTTCTACAAATTTATTTTTAAGATAATTTTATTTACTAAACACTAAAAGCAGGTTACTTTCTGAGAGCTATGCTACCGATGAACCCTCATTTACATTTTATAATTCTGTTGTATAGCAGAGGTTATCTGCCTAAAATAGAGTAAACCTTTAAAAATAATTTAAAACAGGTAGTAAAATCCAATAAAATGCATAAGAAATCTCTTTTTTTTTTGTGCTCACCCCCAACATGTATTTGCATCAACAATGAGAGAATTCTGTTATCAACTCCAAATAAATACACTTTAATTAATAGAAAAGATTCGCCTTCATTTGTCTTTAGTTCACGTGTTTCTAGCGTCTCAAAAACTTAACTTTGTGTTCGGGGCTTCGCCTATTTCTGTAAATGTTTCTTAGGATTTTATCAGTATCGTCCGTGGTAATTTCTTCAAACGCTACACCATTATCACGAAGTTCTCGATGACTTACTTTAGCGGGTTTTTTCATATAAATTGTTCGGAACTTTTCTTTTAACTGAATTACTCAAAGCTTGTCTTTGAAGATGTCCTTCAGGACCATGGTCATGGTTTAAATCAGAATTTAAAACAATTTGAAGTCGTTACACGCGGTATAAACTTTTGCAGCACATTTTGATTTTTTATTGACTCACCTCCATCGTACCACTGAATTTTTTAAGACATATGCAACGCAATTGAAATTTTGGATTACTAGGAGTTCTTTTCCTTTCTCGCTAACAATATACTTAAAGTAAATCCCAAGATATAAGATCCTGCCTTTTTGATTGTGAAAAAGACGTCATCAGGAGAAAAATATATTCTATGTATGAAGAGCAGTTGGTGCCGACACGACAAAATAAAATTAAGACTGGTGCAGGACGGGAGCAATATACGTTATGGCCTATCAACCCTTTACAGAATTCTCTTAAAAATGGGATCCACGTTCGGAAAAATCAACAAAAGGCAAGTAGTGATGGAGTCACAAAGATTACGAATCTTGCGACATACTTATTTACAAGAAATTAAAAAGTATCGATCAGAGAATTGGCTAATAATTTACTTTGACGAAACATGGTTCGATACCCATGACGCTGTGCAAAAAGGGTGAGTTGACAGCAGTACAAAATGCCAGACTAACGCACCTTCAAATAAAGGTAAACGCATAACCATTTTGCATGCTGGATCTGAAAAGGGCTGGGTTTCAAATTGTCTACTATTATCTGCAAAAAACATAAAAGATTCTAGTTTAGATTGTCACGAAGGCACGACTGCCGAACTTTTTGAAAATTGGTTTCAAAATTCCCTTTTGCCAAATGTTACCGAACAGAGTGTTATAGTTATGGACAATGCAAGTTACCATAGTCGCCTACTAAATAAGGTTCCTAATGCAGCCAACACCAAATCGGAAATACAGGAATATATATTAGAAAATGACATTTATTTTGACTTTAGTTTTAAAAAAGTGATCTTTTGGAAGTTTAGAAAGACTATAAATTGAAAAAGAAATATGTTTGTGATAGTATGGCTGAGAAAATGGGACACACTGTTTTGCGGCTTCCTCCATATTATTGTGTGTTTAATCCAATTGGCATCAAGTTAAATCAAAAATAAGGGCACAAAATGTTTCTCCTACTTTAAGCGTGCCAGGGGTTGAATTAGTAAAAAAAGTTATAAATGATATACCTTGTGAAAGCTGGAAGAATTCCATTCAGCACGTTGTTAAAGTTGAAGATTCATATATTTATGTAAATAATATAAAACCACTGATAATTACCACAGGTGATGACAGTGATAGTGAAACCGAATTAGGCTTAAGTTAAAATATATTTTTATTGATACAATATGTCCCCTCTTGTAAACCCCATTTATTCAGCTGTATATTTGTACTTCTTATCCATTTGTTTTTACATGCATCTATAAATAAACATCTCCAAAAACACTTATAATTTTATTTATTTGCATTAATGAATTAAATTCTTAAGTCCATCTCTGCAACCTAAACAAAAGGTAAGAATTTTTATATTGCCCACTTAAAACGGCAAAAATCAGGATTTTATATTTTGGGACAGGCTTTAACTTCCATGATAACTATTATTTGCTGTCTGACACATACAATGATCTGAAAACAAACCCAATATTACTCTGATTTTGGAAAATATATACGTGTTTCCTCCCCAAAACTGGTTTATTATCTATAAGAGAAGTAATAAATGTTGTTATGGTTTTATTCGAATTTGGCCTAACTGCTCCATCGTATTAACCAAACCCTTTGTAGCGTAAAGGATTACGCAGGTTAGCTCTCTTGTGTTATTACCTAAATTTGTCGTACGACTATACCCACGATTTTCTAGGCTTTAGTGATCGTCGTAACCCAAAGTATGTAGTATGGACAGGTGAAAGAAGTGAGATAAAATAAAAACTTTTGCTACATCTTTATTTTTAACTTTGTCCAATATACTGAAGAGTATTTAATCAGTGATCAGATCGGATAAAGATTAACTTACTTACTTCGTCGGATGGAATACTCTGTATCATTTCGCTCTGTACCTGATTTATTCACTTTTATTTTTACCAATCAGACATTTAATCCTGTTTGTACAGCACGTGTTCGAAAGTTCAATTTAACCTTCATACCTTGTTAATTTCTTTAACACTCCTATTGTCTCCCGCACCGAATAAGCTAAAAACAGTCGCGAGCCGGCCTAAAAAACAATAGCGCATCAACGCAGCTGTACGTTCGAAATAATATACAGATATACATATATATATTCATCCATAACATACAAATAATATGAAGTAAGGCTGGTTAAAATAAGCTTAAGCATTTTTTTCGACGATTCTCGACTATTTTTTGTGTTGTTTTTTCATTTAGTGTAACACGTGTTTTGGATGCGGTCGTATAAGGCCTCGTTTTTTTTTTTTGAGCTTTCAACTTGAATATGTATATAGCGGGGGAGCATTTTGTTCTATAAATATGTCGCATGCATTTACGGTAATTCTATACATGACATTTACAAATTTATGTAATCGAAAAATATTTCTATTTTGGTTAGTTTTAAATTTGTTACAATTCTTATTATTTTAATATGAATTTTGGAATATTATAATTGGGTTAATTTTTTTTTCGTCCTATTTGACTAGCAGTCACATATTTTTTTACTCCTTTGCTAGAAGCGTGTTGTATTTGTGAAATTATTACCCTCCAAAATTAGTGCATTTCTTTACGTTTCAGGAGCCTTAGATCTCGAAATTAAATTTCCAATTTTCTTCGGTCTGTCTGATTGTAAGAACTATAACTCTCTAACGAAATAAGATATCGATTTAATATTTAGTAAATATATAATTCTTGAGGCAGGAAAGGAGTGTATAATACGTGGGCGGTCTGAAAAGCTCTCCGCCTAACAATGACAGAATTATTTTTTTGTCGTGAAATATGTTTTTTTTTTTCAATATAATCTCCTGAAATTTCAATACACAATACATTGAAACGTTTTTGTAATAATTCAGTACCATCATTAAAGCATGATCCCGGAAGGTCTGCAAAATATGCATCCGCGGCTGCAACAGCTTTTTTTTTATGGGTCTAGCACATGCTGCAGAGTAGTCCCTAAAGCGCTACAGGAGCGACACGTGTGCGGAAAAAAGCCATTCACGTTGTTCTCGAATCGCTGTAAATTGTACTCGGTGGGAAACATAGTCCTGGGCAAATTATTCCAAAGGGATGATGTTCTCCATATAAACGACTGCTTGAAAAGCATTGTACGAGGAGTAACAAGCTGAACCTCATACGGATGTGAAGTATTAGCGCGACGTGTATTTCTAACATGCACCACTCTGGGAGGAATTAAATGGGCTACATCCTTCGAACACTTTCCATGAAAATACTTGTAGAATAGGCTCAAGTCGCCAACCGTTCTTTGATGTTCCGGCGAATCAAGGCCGCCGGTCAGTTCCGGGACTCCAATCAGACGAACATCCATTGTCGGTAAGTAAGACGTTGAGAAGCAACAGCTTCTTTGCATTCTCGGTCAAACCAAGGCTTGCCTTGGGAAGGGCATTTTTTCGAAAAAGGAATGTAAGCTTCCATACCAGCCAAAATAATATCGGAAACCTCCCTGGCGCAGTCAGATGGGTCGTCAGATCGAAAACAAACGTTTAACCAAGGGAAAGTTCGAAAATATTCCATGAGATCTTCCCATTTAGCAGATCTGTAGTGCCAAATCTTGCGCGATTTAGGACTTTCTGTTACTGATTGGTAGGATACTCGATGTCGAAAGCACAACTCGTGTGGAAGGACCAGGTCTGCACTGCGACCAAGAAGGCAAAGCAACTACTGGGGAAACTCTACCCCATCCTGAACCGCTCCAGTAAGTTGCTCCCCCGGACCAAGCTCCTAGTCTACAACTCCGTCGTGAAGGCAGGCCTCACGTACGCCTGCCCCACCTGGTGCCAGCTCTCCAAAACAAGGAGAGCTCAGCTTCAAGCAGTGCAGAACAAGGCCCTGAGGATGATCACGGAGCCCCGAGGTTCATGAGGAACTGTCAAATTCACAGGGACCTCGGTGTGCCTACCGTAAAGGCACACATGAGGCAAACTCAACAGAAGTTCCTCGAGAAGGTGTTCCAGCACCCCAACCCGTGCATCAGGGACGCCTTCCGACTCCCACCTCAAGCTAACCGCCAGTTCCCTAGACCTTCGGACCGCTGCTGCTCTCGGACGAAGACGACGACCCCCCTCGCCCGCCGTGACGAGAAGAATGTCATCCTAGGTTAAGTTTAAATTAGTCCTAATTTAAGTCTTGTTACATCCTAGTTTAAGTTAGCGTAAGTCTTAGTCTAAGGTAGTTTTAGTCTTAGTTCTAAGTCCTAGCTTTAAGAAACTTCATGTATATACCAACAACACATTTTGTAGGTTAAGTTAGTATAGGATTCCTATTGTAAGAACTTAGGTTAAGATAGAATAAGTTTAGATTTAGTTATAGACATAATTTTTATACATTTTCAAAAATTATAAGAAAGAGGCCTGGCCTAACTTAGAATCCAATAAAGACATTGATACGAGTCGAAAGCAGTTTATGGTCGGAAGAATCTAACGGCGGATTTACCGTGTAAATGTCCGGATTGGTGTTTAAAAACAGATCAAGAAGACTGGCGAACTCCCCGTCTCGATCGGAGATCCGTGTTAGTTCATTAGTAAGCTGAGTTAAGCCACATCTGATTGCTTCACGATCTTGTTCGTCGGTAGTATTTGAATATTTAAGCCAGTTGATGTTGTGGACATTAAAGTCGCTTGGGATAGCAATTTCGGCATTTGGATAGTTAATTTGTAAATGATCGATGGTGTCTGCAAGAGAAGCGAAAAGTGTTCTAAAGTTAGTGTCACTTGGTGGTCGATAGAGGATACAGATGAACCTTGTGGCTTGTTGAGTCGTTATTTTTAACCACATAACATCAAAGTTTGGGGGCTCTAGAGCCTCTTCTCGTTGGCAAAAGAGGTCGCTTCTGACAAAAAGACAGATTCCAAAGTTACGTCTAAATTGGGAATAGAAGTCGTACCCAGGATACAGATATTTGACTGTGCTGGTCGATGAACTGACCTTGGTTTCACAGAGAGCGAGTACATGAGGTTTATTTTGATTGCAGGTATTGGTGCACTGAATTTATGTTCGAGTTTATACCTTGTATGTTGCAAAAATCTATTTTAAAATTATGATTTCTGCATGTCGACGCTTTGTCATTTGATACTTTCCAGCAGGAATTTTTTCAGGTTTGGAAACAGCTAAAAGTCAAAAGGAACCAATCTGGATGTTCAAGTAATTCGTACTTTAATTCGTTGAATTTTGCCATCGTCAACACACTTGTGTCAACTCGTGCATTGTCTTGATGAAAAATGTTTCTTTTCTTCTTTAAAGAAGATCTTTTCTCATGAATTTTTGCATCCAGTTGATCCAAAAGGTTACAGTAATATTCAGAGTTAATTATTTTACATTTCTAATCGATCAACAAAACACCTTTGTAATCCAAAAAAGCTGTTGCCATAAACTTGCCTACTGATGGAACCGTCTTTACTTTCTTTGGTGCACTTCCACCGGCTTCAGTCCATTTTTTCGACTGTTCTTTTCGCTCTAGTGTACAGTGGTGGACCCAATTTTCACCAACAGTTATGAAACGACGCTTGAAATCCAATTGAAATATGACTTCGAATGTGTTTTTGATCAATTATAAGCAAATGCGGCACCCATCTTGCACAAAGCTTTTTCATATGTAATTCTTCATGCAAAATATTTCCAATTCGTTCTTTTGAGATGCCTATGGTCTCAGCTATTTCACGTACTTTCACTCGTCATGGACTTGTTGAATGATTTGTGCTGTTGTAGCAGTTTTGGACGACTTTCGCGTGGATCAGCTCCGAGGCTTGTACGACCGGATTTAAAAAGAGCAGCATATTTTTTCACAGTAAAAAGTGAAGGTGGTGCATCTTTATACACTTTTAATAATTTCGGATGCATTTTTGTTGGTTTTAAACCATCCAAAACAAAGAATTTAATCACTGCACGATATTCAATGTTTTCCATTTTAAAAACATCATCGAATGAATTGACAGATCGAAATAAAATTTTACGAGTGCTTATATAAAAGATATAACTTTCCCATACAATTATGGTTTCACATTTTCTAACGTTATCTATGTGTCAGCCCGAGAACTTTTCGGACAGCCTAGGTATTTAAACAAGATAGCTGTAGGAAAAAAAAATGTAGAGGTCGATAAATTTTGTGTGGTTTTAGCAGTATTGAGAAATTTTCGTGATGTTTTGGTTGAAATAATGATCGCATTTTAAACATAATTCTTTCACATATAAGGGGTGGAGAAGAACGTTAGAGGAGTTATGTATATATCGTGTTATAGAACCTTTACAGGTTTCTTGTAAACTGGAAATTGTATTATTTTTTTATTCTTTTCCATTTTAACACAAATAGTATGTAAAGGGTGTCTGTCATCTGTTTATTTTTGAACTATGTGTTATTTCGACACTGGCAATACGAACGCTCCTAAAATATTGACAGACATTTAGTGTTAAACCTCCACATTTGAACAATGCTCGGAAATATTTAAAAAATATTTCCAAAGTGAGTGACTTTGTGCGAAAATTTAAAAGAAATTTTGGTCGCCTTCAGCAGCTGATATAAGGAAATTCGCAAAGAAAGGTCGTAAAACTGGCATGCTTATTGATAATCTAACCTATCCTCGTACTCGTCCAGTGCACACAGACAAAAATATTGTTGCTGTTGCCCAAAGTATGCGTTAAAACTGAAAAATCTCATCCCGTCGCAGATCTCAACAACTGAACATCAGTCGCAGTTCTCTGAAAAGAATTTTGTATAAATCTCTCGGATTATTTGCTTTCAAGGTCTAACTCATTCAAGAATTGAAACAAATTGACCAACCGCTTCGTTATCGTTTCCCTATATGGGCATCAAATGTTGATTTTGCTCGCAAAATCATCTTTTCGAACAAAGCTCATTTTCATCTCGGAGGATATGTAAACAAACAAGATTGTAAAATTTGAGCTTCTGAAAATCCACACGTAGTCGTAGAAAAACCAGTGGTTCCTCGAAGAGTGATTGTTTGATTTGGTTTTTGGAGTGGTCGCATTACTGACCCCGCCTTCTTTAAAGATGAAACTGACAACGTTTCGGTGTATGGAGTGATTTTTTTTTGGCCGCGACTAGGATTTCGAGTTGGCGGAGCTTTGGTTCTAGCAGAATGCATTGAAACAATCGATCTTTTGCGCTCTGAGTTCGATAATCGGGGATCACCGGTTTGGAGATGTGCTACCACACAGCTGTAATTTAATGTTGTTAGACTTTTTTTATGGGAATCTGTTAAGAACCGTTATCACTCTAATAATTCACAAACAATTTACACATAAGGAATATCTCCATCGAGCTCTTCGTCAAACAGAGTCACAAATCATCGAAAATATGCTGAAAAATTGAAGCTACAGGATAGGCTACTACCAAGATAGCGGTGGTAAACATTTGACTGAAGTTATATTTCATAATGAATTGGAAGGTTTACTCTTTTCAATAAAAAGAAAAACTTTGACAAATATTAAACAGTCTTTTTGTTATAGCAATTTTAAAAATAAGCCAATAGATGACCGACCCCTAAGATGGACTTGAAGTTCAGTTCTAACTATCTCTCCTCAACTTTTTTTGTGATTAATAATTCACCATAAAGATATCCACTTGTAATTCTCGATTTAATTTCTTTTTTAGTGTGAGAAAGTTGGTATAATTACCGTTCACATTTTGTTTTGCCTGAGTTTTGTACGATTATTTCAAACTCGTACTTTAACAGGCATGCCAAATATAAAAAATTAGTTATAATCTTTTATGAACCTGAACTAACTTAATATATTGGATGGATTTGATTGTACAGGGTGAGTCAACGATAGAGTAAAGTTCATTATCTCATTTGTTTCGGGAATGACAAAAAAATGTTAAATATAATAGTTTTAGGGAATGTTAAGGTGCACAATTTAAAATTATTTTTGAGTGTACAGGGTACTTCAAAAAAGTGTGGCCGATATAAAATATGTTTTTTTTTTTTTAAATTAATTTTCTAATTTATTTTTAAATTCTGCGTAATATTTTATAACTTTTTTATTAATAATGTTATATACCTAAACCTTTTCTAACATTTCATTTTTTTTTTTTTTTTAATACTAGTTTTCAGTTTTGGGAAAAAAATTGACTTTTGGCACTAAGACTTTACGGAACGAAGTACCCTAATCGACGTATACCATCTAGAAAATCTTTTCAGTGCTTAATAGAACGGTTTGATGGTAGTGGTAGCGTTGAGTGTACGAAACGGAAAGTGGTAAACCAGAATGCTACCAAATAGGAAAAATAAATGGAGATTTTACTTGATGTTGAAGATAATCCCCAGGTCAGCAGCGGTCAACTAGCTGACTTATCTGACACATCCCAATCTACGGCTAATCGCACCACGAGAAAATACAAGTATCATCCCTTTCATATGGAACTACACTAAGAACTTCAAGACCGTGATTTTGAACGACGAGTAAATTTTTGTACCACCATGAATGGAACAACAGAGACCGATCCAAATTTTTTATCCAAAATAATGTTTTCTAATGAAGCTACTTTTCGCAGTAATGGAGCAGTTAACAGCCATAACATACATTATTATTCAACAGTTAATCCATTTTCAGGAAGTTCAAAACTAAAACCATTGATTGCTTAATGTATAGTGTGGAATATTAAACTTGAATTATTAGTTCAATTTTTTCCGCGAACCGCTTAACAGGCCTAGATATCTATTTTTTTTGCAAAACTAATTACCCCAGCTTCTTGAAGAAGTCGATAACTTTGGAAGGGGACAATTGTGGATTCAACAAGACGGAGCTCCTGCTCATTACCACCGGGAAGTTCGGGAATTTTTAAACGATCGTTACCCACAAAAATAGATCACTAGGGATGAATTCATTCAGTGGCCCCCTCGATCATGTGACTTAACACCTTTAGACTTCTTTTGGTGGGGCTGCATTAAAGATCGTGTTTATATGAATCCCACTACAACACCAGTAGATATGGAAAATAGGATACAGGATGCGTTCACGACAATAACGCCCTTTATGCTAAGGAAAGTAAAGGAAAATATGGTAAAACGACTAAACATATGTATTCAAGTAGACGGGCATATTTTTAAACATTTATTACGTCATAATAATTAACCATTAGATAAGTTAAACTATATTAAAATTATTATTAACTATTTCTTTATGTTTTCACAATAGCGTAAGTGTATTAAAAACAAGGGTAAAAATTGAAAAATTCAAAATAAATCGAAAACTATTAGAAATAGGTATATGATATACTTAATAAAAGTTGGAAGGTTTTGTAAAATCTATCAAAAAAATAATGATATATACAGAGTGTGCCGCTTAAACAATTGAGCTTAAAAAATTGAGATTTTTCAATTTAAAATAGTCGAAATACATAAATTTATTTTGAACACCCTGTAGCATCTAACTCAAATTTCGTTACATATATATTTTTTTTCATCTCTATAGAACGCTCATACCAATTATGAGTATTCCACCTTCAGAAACAATGGCGCTACTGGCAATTTTTTACAAAACTGAAAACTAGTATTTAAAAAAAAAACGAAATATTAGAATAACTATATATAACATTATTAATAAAAAAAGTTATAAAATTTTACGCAGAATTTAAAAATAAATTAGAAAATCGGATCTTCCATTTAAAAAAAAACCTATGTTATATCGGCCACGCTTTTTTGAAGTACCCTGTATACTCAAAAATAATTTTAAACTGTGCACCTTAACATTCCCTAAAACTATTGTATTTAACATTTTTTCGTCATTCCCGAAACAAATGAGATAATGAACTTTACTCTATCGTTGACTCACCCTGTACAATAGCTTCAGTAATTCGTTATACTGCCGCGATATACTCCTGTAAGTTAACGATACAGTAATGAAATTTGGTCGGGAATACAACGCGACGATTTTAACTTTAACACAGATACTTTTTAGTGATTTATCAATGTTCCTTAAGAAATTTTCAGTTAATGTACATTTAATATAGCTTGCTGCTGTATAGTTAAAGGTTTTCATCCTAATGAGATGCCAATCCGTTCCCGTTTACGTGCTTGGTCAAATCTAGCAACCCTCTGCACACCCTATGGATAGTCGGATATATTCCCCCGGAGATTCGGAATTTAATAATAACTAATAATCAGATTAATGGCACACTATGGTATAGGTAGTTCCATTTCTTCGGTTGGGTCTATGGCGAATAACATTTTATGTCAGCTACGCTTCCGACTTGACATAAGTTTTAACTTCTATTGTCCAACCATGTACAGAAAGTAACGCCAGAATCAACAAAGATTTTAAGAGTTTTCGCTTACTCCCCTTGGATTCGGTAGACAGTTCTCACGAAGAGTGGATTTTCACTTTTCCTTTATCCGAAACCGATCGATCCGAAGAAGTGTTTCCACGAGTAAAACTTTCCACCTGAAACTCTGGAGTTTTATGTCAAACGGAAGATTGCGTTTCCGAGGCAGGTCTTGTGATTCAAATCGTAACGTAATTTGATCTAAAATAATGACGTCACAATTAATTCTACATCTCTCCTATTTTATTAGCACATATTCTTGCAAATTCTACATACAATTACACCGTGTCCGCGCTGTCTCTATTGTCGCAATTCACCCAGAAATACTTTTTCCGCCCAGGCTGCCTACTAATTTGTTCGTCTAAAATTTACATTGAGTTACATAGTCTCATAGCAAATATTCACATAATTCCACAACCAGACTTTAGTTGGACAGGGCAAATATGTAGATTTTAGTGTTTCTAGATATTGATTTAGTCCGCAATATATCGTTTAAAATATCGGAGGCCGAAACTAAAAAAGAAGTGCTCAAAGATTAAAGAAAACCGGTGACAAAAGAGAAGGGAACTCTCATGACGAAGTTAGAGAGATACATTAATATTGTGAAAGATAACTAAGACAGCGCTAAGGTCATAAGTGGACTTACAGTCAGCCTATCTTGTGGACGCTGAAGTGACCTGGCAGTTTATATAAAAAAGACACAACTATTAAAATATTGAAAAAGAAGAAGAAAACCAAATCAATAACTTTTTGTTTTTATCCTATTTCAACGACGTACCTTTTTTAAAGTTTTTTCCCACATACACATTACCACAGGTACCACCAGAACATAATATTTTATAAACTGTGAGAAGATTTTAATCATAGCTCAATTTTCTTAAAAGTGTTGTGAAAATAATGCAGATGTTGGATCTTTGAAAAAACTAGCTCTTTCGTTTTTGTTTTCATGCGTATAGTCACAGAACAGAATGGGTGATTGCCAAAGTTCGTGCCCAATTTTCATAGATGGCAGAAGCATGCACTTTTAACTGTGCTGATGTTTCTTTTATAATCATATGATTAACTGACAGTTATCTAAATACGTCATGAGTTAGTAGTAGTAGTAAAAAGAGTGGGTAGTACCTTAAGTCCCTAATGTCACCTAGATCTAAAAGTTCTTCTGTGACTCCCCACTGTCGAATCAGGGTCGCAGTCCTAGTCCGGCATTTTCTGCCAAGAGACATAGGCTACTCACCCTGACCTCTTGTAGATCTTTGGGTTCACAGAATAGTTGATCCCAGTATCTGTATCTTTTAACGATTAGTGCAGGACATTCGCACAAAATGTGAATGCTGTCCTCGCTTTCTCCCTCGCACAGCCGACATGTTTTCCGCTCAGCCAGTTTAAGGTTATATAAATGAGCTCGTAGTGCCACATGTCCCGTAAGGAGTCCTATACTCAGGCGTAGCCTTTGTTTTGATATCGACAAGAGTTCCTTTGTTCTGCCTGTCATAGTTTGTTTCATAAGGAGTTTGGCTTGACGACACCCCGCTCCTGCAGTCCAAGAGGTGCTCTGTGTCCAACCATTCCCTGATCTTGTTTTTACCGAAAGCGAATGGAACTGTTCAGGTGGGTCCTCTAAGGTGCCTCTTTTAGCGAGTTCGTCCGCTATTTCATTTCCAGATATGCCTTGGTGGCCTGGTACCCACAGTAGGGTAACCTCGTTATTACCTCCTATCGTGTTTAGTTCTTGTACGCATTCCCTGCTCAGCAAGCTGTCCGTGGTGGATTTGGCAAGAGCTTGTATAGCTACTTTACTGTCGCAGCAGATTAAAATTATCGTATTATTTGTCCCTTTCGAGATTTGTATTTTCGCACATCTAAGGATGGCTAACACCTCAGCTTGGAAAACCGTAGCCATATTGCCCATGAGTATACTTTCCCTGTGGTTTAATTTTTGGCAAAAGATTCCCGCCTCAAAGCGGCCATTAGCACCCGAACTGTCAGTATACCAAATGTCGGTATTTGGCCTGTTCAGGAGCTTTTGCGTGTCCTTCCTCTCAGGGATAATGTTTTTGTTTTCGTGATTCTATCTTGTTTTTAGACGAATGGGCGTTCCTGAAGGAATTTCAGACCTGAGTGTCCTCGGTCCTCATTCCTCCATTCGCCTTGCCATTTCAGTCTGTATGCTACTAATCTCGCCGTGTAGATGATGAACCGATTCAGTGGTGAGACACAGAGTGCTACTTCTAGCGCTTCCGTTGGTATCCTTTTCATAGCCCCTGCTGCCTCCTTAAGGTAGTTCCCCTATAGGCTGCACAATAGGTTCTTTCACTTCACCGTGCCCACTCTGGGCCACCAAATCACTGCTACGTACGTTAATCTAGGCAATAGCACCGCCCTGTATATCCACAGTGCGACCTTCGGTTGCATACCCCAAGTTTTGCCCAGAGCTTTCCTACAGGCCCAAAGGGACGTGTAGAATATGTTCCTCTTTTCGTTGAGGTGTTGTTTCCAGTTTAGTTTTGGATCTAGACGAATTCCAAGGTATTTCACTGAGCTCGAGTAGACCACTTCATTGCCCCAGAAATTAAATGGTGCAATTTCTTCGGGTTTGTATTTCCTGGTAAATATCATGGCGTTGGTTTTTGATGGATTGATCGTTAGTCCCTTTGCCATGCATCATCTTTGAGTGATCCTCAGGGCTCTTTGCATGATCTCCTTGAGAGGTTGTAGAAAGTTGCCTCTAACCACTATTGCCACATCATCAGCGTAGCCATAAGCGGAGATGCCTTCTTCCTGTAGGGTTCTTAGTAGGTCATCCACCACCATGCACCACAGTAGGGGTGACAAAACCCCTCCCTGCGGGCATCCCTTGGCGGGGTACCCCCTAATATCTGTTCCAGCATAGCTTACCGTCAGAATCCTGCTGGTTAGCATGTTTCCTACCCAATCTACCAGTGCACTGGGTGAACCGGGATTGGTCATTGAGTCTCTGATGACTGACTGACTGGTGCTATCAAAAGCTCCCTCTATATCAAGGAAGACGCCTAAAGCATATCCCTTATTCCCCCATTGCGCCTCTATGCCGCCCACCAGATGGTGTAGGGCCATTTCAGTCGACCTACCTTCCGTGTAGGCGTGGTGATTAGAGGCTATAGGGTGTTCAGTCAAGGGACTTGACTTCAGATACCCATCAACCAATCTCTCCAGAGTCTTCATCAGAAAGGGGCCGAGGCTGATCGGCCTGAAGTCCTTCGCCAAGATGTGTCCATTTCTTCCTGGCTTGGGAATACAAACCACTGTCGTTTCACCCCAAGTAATAGGTACATGTGTTAGGGCTATACTTGCCCTATAAATGTTAATTAGGGGCCTTTTCAGCCCATCTATCCCTTACTGCAGAAGAGCAGGATATCTTATGAGTTAATATAACCTTAAAAAAAGTTTATTTAAATTAATTTATGTGCAAGGCTCAAGATGGGAAATGAAAAGTTATATTTTCGTCATGTTATGTTATATGAATTTAAAAAGGGAGTGAGTGTTGGAACTGCAATAAAAAATATTCAAGATATTTATTTGGATCGTGCTCCCGCTTTTAGGACAGTTAAAAAATGATTCGATCGATTTCGAAATGGTGACTTCAATCTAAACGATAAACTTCGCCGTTGGCGATCTTCCGGCAATGATAATGACTTTATCCGTGAATAATAATCCACGCATTATCACTGAATAAATTGCTGAGATACTAAATGTTGACAATTCGACTGAATTTCGTCATTTAAAGCAACTTGAATACACTTCGGAACGCGATATATGGGTTCCGCACGTTTTGACAGAATGGAACAAACTGAACCGTGTTTCCACAGCCATTTCTCTCTTTACCCGTCAACAAAACGAACCTTTCTTGGATGAAGTCATAACTGGAGATGAAAAATGGGTTGTATATAACAACATAATAAGAAAAAAGAAGTTGAAAGCATGGAAATGAAAGAGTAGAATCTATGGCAAAGATTGAATTGCATTCAATGAATCTGTGTGTGTAATTTTTTACGAGTTTCTTTCACGTGGCCAAACAATAACTGCGAAGAAGTACTGTGAGCAACTTACCCAACTCAATGTTGAAATCCAAGCAAAACGTCCAAATTTAATCAATTGAAAAAGCATCATCTTCCACCACGACAACGCTAGACCACATATCGCTCAACAGTCACTGCAAAAACTTAGGGAGTTAAAAAGGGAAATCCTCCCTCCACCCACCGTATTCCCCTGACCTTGCCTCTTCACATTTTCATCTATTTCGTTCTCTGCAAAATAATCTGAATGGCAAAAAATTTGATTCTATGGAAGAAGTCAAAAACTACTTTACGACTTTTTTGAAGAGAAACCACGCAGTTTCTACAAAGAAGGAATTCAAAAACTTGTAAAACTATGGGAGACAGTTATAGAAAATGATGGAGAGTACATTATTGATAATTAATAAATACTATTTTTCATGAAAATGTGTTGTATTTGATTTAGTTTCTAATCCGGCACGAACTTTTGAAATTACCCAATAGGTATCGCTGCAGAATGACAGATACGTGAAACAAAGCGTTGCCGCAAAATAACGCCGACTGGCTACCGCGGGATAGTTGAAATATGTCTCGTCGAGTTTTTTCAGATATGCCGCGCATATTTCCCCAATTTTGACTTTCTAGAAACAGAATGATTAAGTACTCCGGGTTCCAACATGATATAGATCTAGGTAGGAAAGGCACATATCTAACACGTAGTTTTTGGTCTGACACACAGATGTCCCTCTTTTCAAAAAATCCACATGACGTTTAGAAAGTATCAACCTTCAAATGATACGTTTGAAAATTTCATGACATTTCGACGACTAGTTTACAAGTTACAGTGGTTTTAGAGACGCTACTTTTAATATTTTCAAAACAGTGAATCGAATTTCGTGTATTGATTAAACACTGTTTTTTGATGGAAAAAAAATACCGTTCAAGCAAAACAATGGCTTGATAAGTGTTACGGGGCCTCTGCCCCTGGAAATCACTCATCATTTACTGGTATGATTAATTTAAATGCTGTCGTACAGATACAAATGATGCTGAACGCTCCACAAAATTGTTTTGGATGACCGTAAAATGAAATTGCGTGAGTTAGCTGACAGCTCAAAGATATCAAAAGAACGTGTTAGTCATATTTTGCATGAATATTTGGGCTTGAGAAAGCTCTGTTCGAAATGGGTACCTCGTTTGCTCACAGTGGACCAAAAACCACAACGAGTTGATGATTCTGAGCGCTGTTTGGACCTGTTTAAGAGCATTGAAAAGGATTTTTCATGCCATATGTGAAAATGGATGAAACATGGACCCACCACTATACACAGGAATTAAGTCGGCAGTCAGCTGAGTGGACAGCAGCCGGTGAAAGCCGCTCGAGGCGACAAAAGACATAGCAGTCGACTGGGAAAGTTTTGACTTCTGTGTTTTGGGATGCGCATGAAATAATTTTCATCGACTATGCTGAGATGCGAAAAACCATCAATAGCGAATATTATATAAAGTTATTGGTGCGTTTGAAGGCAGAAATCGCAAAGAAACGGCCCCAAATGAAGTGCTCTTTCATCAAGACAACGCGCACCGTGTCACAAGTCAATAATTATGGTGGCAAAATTGCATGAATTAAAGTTCGAATGGCTTCCTCATCCACCGTATTCTCCAGATTTGGCCCCCAGCGACTATTATCTATTCGTAGACCTCAAAAAAATGCTCGCGGGAAAGAGATTTGGCTCCAGTGAAAAAGCTATCGCTGCAACTGAGGCATATTTTGAAGGCAAAGACAAATCCTTCTACAAGGAAGGTATAGAAAAGCGTGAGGTTAATTGTATCGCTATTGAATTTTGCAAAAAAATGTGTTTTAAGTAGCTAGACCAAAAACTTTTCAGCCTAGGTGTTAATTCAATTTTCACTAAGTTAGGAATGTGGAATCTTTGGCACAATGACACTATTCAGTATATATCACCACTACACCAAACACTTTATGTTTGCACTCGACGCGCGTTTCGCTAACCATGTTAGCTTCATCAGGACCGATGATTGACTAAAGCTAAACTACAACTACCCTATTTATACTTAGCCTAACCCTTGAATTACTCAGGCGGAACTAATGGCATAGGCAAGGCCATCAGTTCCGGTCAAGTAACCAGTAGAGGGGACTATAAGGAATAGGCCCTCTGTCTTTATTTAACCTACTTTTATATTTTATAATTTCCATACTTTCGTATGCGTTTAACAATCTCCCCATTTTTAATTAATCTTTGATTATCTAATGTTACAATATGATCAGCTTCAAGGGCATGTTGGGCAATGCTAGACTTTTCTGTTCTACTGTATTTTAGTGTGCTAAATGTTCTTTAAATCGTGTTTTAATTGACCTTTTAGTTTGCCCAATGTACTTTTTGTCACAATCATTACAACTAATTTCATAAATTCCACTTTTCTCACAATTAGGAATCTTATCTTCGAGATTTCCTAAGATATTCCTCAGATTGTCTGGTGGACTTATAGACTATGGTGACGCCTACTTTATTAAATACCTTGTGAGTCCTTTGCTATATTTCGGATTATATGGTATGGAGACATACTTGTTTATTTTCTTCGTGTGTAAAAAAGGTGGAATCTGAATATTTAACCTAAACTTGTGTCTATTTATTAGCTTGTTTACTAAGTCATCGTCATAACCATTAACTCTAGTTATTTTCTAATACGATTCCTTTCGTTATTCAGAGGAAAAGTGACCACACGATGAACTAAAAAATGTAATGAGGCTAATTTGTGTTGTTTACAATGAAATGAATCATTAGGAATATATCTATCTATTACTGTGTCTTTCCTATAGATATCGAATTCTAATCTATTATTATTTTTAATAATTAAAATATCTAGAAAAGGGAGTTGGATTCTCAACTTCGTAAGTGAATTTAATGGAATCATACCGGCTATTTAAATTGGAAACAAAGTTATCAATATTTGCATTCTTTGTATCAAAAATCGCGAAAATATCATCGACATACCAATACCACAAAATATTCAGATTCTTGAATGGTTTCGGTTTCAAACTTACTCATGATTAAATTGGCTGTGAAAGGTGATAAGCAATTACCCATAGCTGTTCCTTCTTTCTGAACATAAAATTGACTATTATACTGGAAATAATTTTGTTCCATACAAAGGTTAGATAATGTTAGGTATTCTTGAATAATTTCGTCCTCAAAAGTCATTTATCCTAAGTATTTCTTCGAGATATTGTAAAGTTTGTGGTATTGGATACTTGGGAACAAAGAAATGACATCAAAAGAAATTAAGATTTCACCTTCATTAAGAACTAGATTTTTTGTTTTATTAATGAATTCTAAAGAATGCTTCACTGCGAAAGTATTTAATAGTAAATTCTGAAGTTCTTTTGATAACCATTTGGATATTAAATATGTGGGTGATCCGACCGATGAAACAATGGGTCGCATTGCTTTTCCAGGTTTGTGAATTTTGAGTAAGCAATACAGCTTTGGTATGGTCGAATTACTCACATTTAATTTAAATTTTAGCTAATCGGAGATAAAGTTCTTACATTTCTTTAAAGAATTTTTAACCTCTGTTATCATTCTCGGCAATGGATTTCTTATTACCTTTTCATAAGGGCCAGATTCGATAAGATTATCTACACGTTCAAAGTAATCTTTCTTATCCAATTTTCACTGTGAATTTTTTATTCGGATGATATTTATCGAGGCAATCCACAAAGTTCCCTTCAGTTCGTGCAGTAACCCATAAAAAGATTAAAAGAAACAAATGGGCAAAACAAAAGATAAACACATTTTCTCCTATTAAACAAATAGTAAAAGTCAACTGAAAAAAAATATTCGTTTGTCATTAAAACGCAGATGCCAGTAGGTTGTAAAAAAAGAATATTAAAATGAAATTCGAGATGATGCCTTTAATATAGGCCGTTACGAGTTGTATAAAAATACTTAAACAGACAACAGACTAGCATAGTTTTTTGTCCTTAATAATAAATAAAAAAAGTCGTTGCCTTACGTTAGATATTACATAATGAAAATGTGTAACTGATAGCTCTATGTTGTGACTATAAGAACGGAAGTTTTATTCTTCAGCATGTAAAAACATGCAAAAATTGAGTTAATTATTATTCCGTACAGAACACTTATGGGATCACTTCGGTGTCTGTCCGTCCGTCTGTCACACTCGATTTTTTCCAAAACTATTTGACTTAGAAAGTTGAAATTTGCCATAAATATAGAAATTAATGGCTCGATCAGAGTTTTGGGAGTGAAATTGGAAGTGAAAAAACATTTTTTTTACCAAGTCATCGAGTAGGGCGTCAAATGAAAGCTTGTAAAAATCATCATCATCATTATCAGTAGCTTATTCCAGCCATAGTCGAATGTAAGCCTCCCCAAGTTGTTTCCAATGAGCTCTGTTGTTTATTTTCCGTATCCAATCGTATCTCGCTATTCTTTTTATGTCGTCCGTCCATCTTGTCTGTGATCTACCTGTGCATCAGGTTCTCTACGCCTCCATTCAACTATATGGCGTGTCTATCTGTTATCATTCACCCTTATGATTCCACCTTAATATAGATATTCATTCTTATTACATATGTTAAGTCACTTCTGATCTTCTTCGCATCTCGATGTTAGGAATACAATCTTGGAATCTAATATTTAACATTCTCCTCTCCATTGCTTTTTGGTTTACCTGGAGTTTATTAGTATTTATTATACTTTTATTTAAAGCGTTAATACCGGCAGTACAGGGTGGTCCAAATTGGATACTCTTAAAGGTAAACCCCTTTATCTATAGAAGATAGACGAAAGTCTAGTCAGTGTCTGAGGCTCAATTTTTATGATAAACTCAATGGTAAAAACCGCATATCGATATCTAGTAACATTTCAGATATACAGGGTGTTTTTCAAAAATCTGCATTTTGGAAAAAATTCTTTTCCTATTGAAAATTTTTGATTTCTGTAAAAACATTCTCAAAGGACTTTTTTCACGTAAATTTCAATAGTGTAAGTTACATTTTTTACAATTAATATTTTAATAGTTATTAACGCAAAAATATATTTTTTAAATAGGATACCCTGTATATTTTTCCTTATCCCAATAGAGCTTTAAATTACCATTCTAAAAATATAGCACACTTTATATTTTGCTTAAATCTATTTCAAAATATAAAGGTTTTCAGTTTTTACGCCAGTTTTAAATGCACATTTTGTGAAGTAGGCTTTGGACGGAGCGGCCATATGGTTTAATTCAATTGTTTACTCGTAGTTGTCAAATTTTACTTCAGGATTGGTTATTGAATTGTCAAATAAATTGCAATGAAGTTTGAAAATTCGAAAGCGGCAAGTAATTTGTACCACGAACGCTATCCAGAGAGTCGTCAACCCTTCAAGGATGTATTCGCTCGATTGCGACATAACCTAGTTAATAGTGGCCAGTTTGAAAAGAAACGACCCAAAAATTATGCATCAAACAGGGAAAAGGAGTTAAAAGAAATAGTAGTTTTAGGAACTATCGGAAATAATCCCAACACTTCAACCCGACAATTAAAAGAATCCACCTGGACTACCAAGAACTAACGTAAGTCGTACTGTGAAGACGCACAAATTCAGGCTATATAGGACAAGAAAAGTTCATCACCTTAGAGACGAAGATTTTCAACGGCGCCGGATTTTTGCCAATGTTTCGAATTTTTCATTAAATTGCATTTGGACAGACGAAGCTTGTGTAAGCAATGCAGGTATTTTTAACCGTTACAATTCTTATACGTGGGCACAAGAAAATCCTCATTTAGTTGTGGAGCAAAGAAATCAAGGCAGATTTGGATTTAATGTGTGGGCAGGAATTTTTAGAGGCAGGGTTATAGGTTTATTTATTTACGAAGGAACACTCAGCTCTTAGAGATATTTAGAAATTTTAAGGCAGCAACTAGAACCTCCTGTTGATGAACTGCCGTTAATGGACCTTAGAAATATATTTTATCAACACGATGGGAACCCCCTCATAACTCTGCAGTTATTAGTAATTTTTTATCGGCCAATTTCAACAATAACTGGATAGCCAACCAAGGTCCGAACCGTTGGCCGGCAAGGTCACTGGACTTCTATCTCTGGGGAAGATCTAATTTTTAAATTGCCGACAAACACCAGGCAAGAGTTAGAAGTCGCAGTGATACAAAATTTTGCAGCTCTCACTCCTCTTGAACTAATTAACTCGGTAAGAAGTGTTCAGAAAAGGTGCCGCCTATGTGTAAATGAAACTGGTCAACATTTTGAACATCTCTTATAGAAAATTGTTTTGTTTTAGTTTGCTCTACTCGAAATAAATTGTTTTATTGTTGTTTTATTTTATTTTCCACATAATTTAAAGTACTATCGCATTTAGTAAATTTCATTGTAGTTATGACTCTTAGAGTTACTTCTGGGAATTTTTTTTTACGATTTGACTGCTATCGATAAATTGAAACCCTTTATATTTAGAAATAGATTTAAGCAAAATATAAAGTGTGCTATATTTTTAGAATGGTAATTTAAAGCTCTATTCGGACAAGGAAAAATATACAGGGTATCCCATTTAATAAATATATTTTTACGTTATTAACTATTAAAATATTAGTTGTAAAAAAATGTAACTTACACTGTTGAAATCCACGTGAAAAAGTGCTTTGAGAATATTTTTACAGAAATCAAAAATTTTTAATAGGAAAAGAATTACAAACATTTTTCCAAAATGCAATTTTTGAAAAACACCCGGTATATCTGAAACAGTACTAGATGTCGATATGCGGTTTTCACATTGAGTTTATCATAAAAATTGAGCCTCAGACACCGACATCAGTTTGCCTCTATATCCTTTAGATAAAGGGGTTTACCTTTAAAAGTGTCCAATTTGGACCACACTGTACATATTGATCGAACACTCTGGCTTTTATCGTATTTAGAATATCCAATTTAAATGTAGATTGTAATCTTCCGAACGTAGACCAGCTAACGATACTCTTCTATCCAAGTCAGCCTTTCAATTATTTTTTGATAAGAAATTGGCAAGCAAAGAAATTTTTCATTTTGTCGCACGAAGTCATTTTTCGCGAATTGTTACAGGCTACGAGATTTGGGTTCTCTATTGGGATCCCTCTACTAAACAGGGGTCGATACAATGTGTCCGAGGACGGCGAAGACCCAGTCGTCTTTTGGAAAGTTAATGGTGACCGTTTTTTGAAATTGCGAACAAATTTTGCTTATGGAATATATGAAATAACCGGCCAAGTGCAAGTCAGAGTTGCGCAATTAGTGTTCCATACGTTGAAATAAAAAAATTTTGTTACGGAGGTATAAAATGAACAATGAACAACATTATTAGCGATCACCAATATGTCTTTCGAAAACATAGATCAACAGGAGATCTTCTGACTTATGTAACACATGTTTGGAACATGTGTTACAATTGAACACTTTGGAGAATCTTGAGCGGTGCGGTGTTTGGCACGATGGACTGTTGGCTAAGCAACGCTCTTATGGTATGTCTAAAAAGTTCTGTTTGTGGCTCTCATGTTTCCTCAGAAAGCGTTCTTTACGAGTGGCGGTCGACTGATTTTTTTCTAACATCTTCATTATAAACGCCGGTGTGCCCCAAGGCTCCATACTATCTCCTACTCTCTTTCTCATTTACATTAACGATCTGCTGGAAAAGACCGGCAATCCAATCTACAGCTTTGCAGATGACAATACGCTTATCTCTTCATTCACTTTAAACGCTCGGACATCGGCTACTCAGGCGAATATCCGCAGACAGCAGGAGGTCGTTCAACTTAGCAAAGACCTGGAAGAAATTCTATCTTGGGGTGACAGTAACTAAGGAATTTAAGGCTACAAAAACCCAGACGGTAGTTTTTTTTTCTAAAAAAGTTAACGTTGCTGAACCCGACATAGTCATGTCGGGGCACTCCATTCCCCTAGCATCGTCACTTAATTTGTTGGGCGTAAATTTGGGAGCAAATATGTCCTGGCATGAACATGTTGCAGGAATAGCAAGGAGAGTTTCACAAAAGTTGGGAATATTATTTCGAACCAGAAAGCTTTACACTCCACAACAACTGTTAATTCTTTACAAAACTCAAATTCGACCAACTATGGAATACTGCTCCCATGTTTGGGGCTCCGCTCCCATACACACACACACTCCTTTTTTTGATTCTGTTCAGAGAAGAGCTATTCGTCTGATTAGAGACCCGGAACTGACCGGCGGCCTTGATTCGCTGGAGCATCAAAAAACGGTTGGCGACTTGAGTCTGTTCTACAAGTATCTTCATGGAAAGTGTTCGAAGGCTGTAGCCCGCTTAATTCCTCCCAGAGCGGTGCATGTTAGAAATACACATCGCGCTAATACTTCACATCCGTATGAGGTTCAGCTTATTACTCCGCGTACCACGCTTTTCAAGCAGTCTTTTATATGGAGAACATCATCCCCTTGGAACAATTTGCCCAGGGCTGTGTTTTCCACCGGAGTACAATTTACAGCGATTCAAGAACAACGTGAATTGCTTTTTTCCGCACACATGCCGCTCCTGGAGCGCTTTAGGGACTTCCCTGTAGCACGTGGGCTAGACCCAAAAAAAATGACTTCACAAAACACACCCCAAATGAGTTTTCAACAAAATTTTTTTCCGCTCTACGGAAAACTGATGACCTTGAAATTATTGTTTTTTTTTATACACCAGATAAATTATTAAAGGTAATAATGTGATAATTTTCGTTCAATCTACACCCTGTGAAGAATATTCCAGAATTTTTTCAAAATTTTTTGATCAGTACTTTTCCAGATAAGGGTGTGACGGCGATTTCTCGCAATTTCTTAAAAATAATACAAGAAAAAATGTGCGCAAGTGTTACAGTATGTATATTTTTGAACTCGTGTTTTTACAAGCTTTCATATAACATCCCACTCGATAACCTGCTAAAAAAATTTTTTCACTTCCGATTTCACCCCTCAAAACTAACCTTTTAAGTCGAAATTTAACTTTCAATCCTACATAGCTCTGATGAGGCCATGAATTCCTATATTAGTGCCAAATTTCAACTTTCTATGTCAAATAATGTCGGAGAAAATCGGGCGTGACAAACAGACAGACATACACCAAAGTGATCTTGTAAGTGTTCCGTACGGAACACTAAAAGGAGTCCACTATTATTAGAGTGGTTTACGGGAGGTCAATCTAAAGCCTGAAGGATACCATTAGTAAAAAATGTCTGAATTTATGGAGAACCAAAATATTGCTGTTGTACAACTTCAGAGTCCACAAGGCTCGCGCAGTTGAAGCCATTATAGAAAGATATGAACTCACCGAGTTACAGCATGCTCCTCTACGATTTTTTTTGCTTAAACATCTGGAGAAAGACCTCAGAACTGCGATTCTATGAAAAAAAGTTTGTCACTATCTTGAAAGCGATAAGGAAGAGGAATGTCAAAAAGTATACTTAGAGATTCGGGCCCCAGGGACCGGAATTTCCTCAGATGATCAATTGAAAACTGCTTTAGCATCGTTTTTGAGTAGGAAACAAGAATTTTTTGACTGGAATGAAACACCTTAAACAGCGGTAGAGTCAGCGCATTAGTGTAGACAGTAGCTATATGCGAGTTTGCCTTCATAAGCAGGAAGACTACTTAAGAATCACCTTCATATTTTCCATACTTTATCATAGCTATAAATATCACCGTAAGAATTTTGCAGGAGAACGTAGGCTATTTTGCAGGTAAAGACTGTTGTTATATGAGTTTTTTTTTTACTCACAAGACTCTAAAGATACTTGGCGTTGGTATAATAAAATCATACATTAGAAATGTAATTTCATTGTTTTATGGATGTTTGGTGTGTCCGCAGAGATGAAAAAAGTACGGGCAACTAGTTGTTGCAACTAATTTAGTCGAGTTACATTAATGTCCGAAAACCTTTAGGGTGCTTAATTAAATTAAATCTGATAACAGGATCTGTCAACGTCTCAGCTGTGATCTTGATTGTCACGTACGTGACTAAATATACCTACCTTTTGCTGTTTGTTTCAAATCAATATAAATTGGTATTAAAACGTAATTATAGATCATTCATTAACAGATTAATTATTCAAGTGCCAAAATTGCCGTCCTGGGCCACTTTAATATCCACAACATCAACTGGCTTAAGTATTCACGACGAAAAATGCCGCGAATCTGAATCATTCTCATTCAATTGGGGCTTTTCTTAGGTTATCGGTGCACCAACACGGATTCTTGATCGAGACCAGGAGTTCACTACTCGTCTAGACCTGTTTTTAACCACCAATCCAGTAAATCCACCGTTAAGTTTTTCCGAGCGTAAGATGCTCTCGACATCAAGTGTCCTGCCGATCAGTGATAGAGAGGTGCCTGAATTATTAAATGAGAAGAACTCGTGGAATATTTTTAAACTTGATTAGACATTTGTTTAAGCTCCGACGACCGATCTAACTGTGCTAAAGAGGTTTCTGATGTCATTTTTGCTGACATGAAAGCTTTTATCCCTTTTTCTAAGGAATGCCCTTCCAACGGCAAACCTTGGTTCGACCGAAAATGTAAAGAAGCTGTTGCTTCGAAACATCTTGGCTATCGACAGTGGTGCCTTTTCTACAGAAAGGGAATATTTCCTTTCTGCTGGAAATGCGCTACAGATCAGTCGATACCCAAAAAAGACAAGAAGAGCTTGCCAAACAACTACCGAGAAGTCAGACTGCTTTCAAAATCTAAAGTTGTGGAAAAGGCAGTCATCTTTTAAATTACCTAGAAGAACTCAATATTATTAGCAACCATCAGTATGGCTTTCGTAGGCAAAGATCAACAGAAGATCGTCTAACTTATGTTACACATGCTTGGAACAATGCCACTGAACATTTTGGAGAATCCCTAGTGGTTTCACTTGATATATCCAAGACATTCGTCCGTGTTTGACATGACAGATTGTTGGTTAAGCTACGCTCTATATATTTATTTATTTATTCATTCATTTCACAGTATAATAGCAAGAACCAAGCTAATAGTAAACAAGGTGCGCCTAGGTGTATAGAAACACCTGTCTGCGCATATATCTAAAAGGTTTTGTTCATATCTCGACCTTACCTTTATTTGTTCATTTACTTTGAACGCTCGAATAACGGCTACTCACGCAAATATCCGCAGACAGCCGAAAGTCGTTCAACTTAACGAAGACCTGGAAGAAATTCTATCTTGAGGTGACAGTAACCAAGTAGAAGTTAATGCTACAAAAACCCAGGTGGCAATTTTTTACTAAAAAAGTTAACGTTGCTGAACCCGACATAGTTATGTCGGGGCACTCCATTCCTCTAACATCGTCACTCAATTTGCTGGACGTTAACTTGGGAGCAAATATGTCTTGACATGAACATATCGCATGTATCGCAAAGGGCGCTTTTCAAAAACTGGGAATTTTATTTTAAACTAGAAAGTTTTACACTCCACCACAACTGTTAATTCTATAGAAGGCTCAAATTCGATCAACGATGGAATATTGCTGTCATGTTTGGGGCACTGCTCCCAAACATACACTGCATTTGTTGGATAAGAGCTGTTCGCATGATAGAGACCTAGAACTCACCAGCAACCTTGATTCCTTGGAACATCGAAGAATGGTTGGTGATTTGACAAGTACATTCATGGAAAGAGTTCAATGGATGTAGCCCGCTTAATTCCTCCCAGAGCGGTGCTTGCTAGGAGTACACATCGCGCTAATACATCACATACATACAAGATTCAGTCTGTCCCTCCTCGTAGAACCCTTTTCAACAGTCTTTTACGGGGAGAACCTCATCCCTTTGGAATGATTTACCCAGGACTTTCCCACCGAATACAACTTACAGCGATTCACGATCATCGTGAATCGCTTTTTTTTTCTTTTTTTTTTTTTTTTTTTCGCACACGTGTCCTTCTTGTAACGCTTTAGGGATTTTCCTGCAGCACGTGTACTATGCCCATAAAAAAAGAAAAAAATTCGTAGAAAAAGCATATTTAAAATGTTACGTAAATGATTAAAGTAAATAGACACATTAATTTATTTATTTTTATTTTCCATTACCAATATGGACTTAAAAACAACGTAATAATTTACAAAATTACAATACCTTTCTCTTTGTGTAAAAAAATAATATAAATCCTTAACAGCTAAACTTATTTATAATCGTATTCGATTTTTAAAATTCGCTTACAATGCAACAATTCTTGCATTCAGATGTTTTCTAAATGGTTCTTCTTGTTTACACTTTTTTCTAAAAAAAAAAATTGATTTTAGATATATGCCTATTTAATATTCTCAATGCTTTCATTAAGTAACTCAATTCATAGTCGTTCTTTTAAGGAACTCCTAGGCCATCAATTTATCTCCTTAGGAGTTAAGGTTAAGTATCCACTCAAAGTCCGACTATAAATATGAGCCTAAAAAGCTCAAAAACTGCCTTGAAAATCACTTGAGAATTTCCAAAGGGTCTATTAAGGTTATGTTTGTATATTGTATGAAATTCCTTTTCCATATTTACCTTAAAACTTTTCTATTGACTATATACAAACAGTGATGGATATGTTATTTACAGTCAAAAAATTTCATAGAAATATAAATAAAAAATATGTATTTTCCATGAAAAGAAAAACTTAAAATACGATTTTATAAAAAAGAAAGTGGTTTAGAAAATTTAAAAGCTGTTTTTCTAGAGCTGTCCTCTGCGAAAACAGTAGCAGCTAGTAGAGTTATATTCTTAAATCGTTCAATATTACATTCAGCAGATGAGAGTTTAAAGAGGTATCAAAGCATATAGTTTTGAATACAAACTTTGAGATTTACAACACTGTCATTATAAACTAAAAAACAGCTTTTACGAGGGCTACCTTTTAAGTTTTTGCAAAAACAATGAAAGAAAAAAAAATTGGTGCAAATCGTTTTATTGCTTCTCAAAATATTCGCCTTTAAGATTTATATACTTTTGCATGCGTTCGAACCAGTTCTCGAAACATTTTTTCCACTCTGAAGTTTGTACCTCAAAAACATGATTTTGGAAAGATTCAACAGCTCCTTTAGGTGATGAAAATCGTTATCCACGCATTTTTTTTGACAATCGGGAACAAAAAGTCGTTAGGCGCTAAATCAGGTGAATACGAGCAATGAGACATTAATTCCATGTTTTTTCTCCGTCAAATAATCAATTGTTTGACGTGCTGTGTGAGAGCTGGCATTATCATGATGAAGAATAATGCGACGTTCTCGGTTGTTTTTTCTGATTTCATCGATGATTTCTGGTAAACAAATTGTTGTATACCATTCAGCATTAACTGTTCTTCGATCTTCTAAAGCAATGGTTGTAACATATCTGGTATAACCAAAGAATCAAGCGATCATTTTCTTGGAAATGCTTCGCAAACGAACCACTTTTATTGGATTCGGTTCACTTTGGAACACCCAAACAGTTGATTGTTGCTTAGTTTCCGGCTTGTACGAATATATCCAAGTTTCATCTCCTGTTACGACGTTGTATACGGATTTTGCATGTCCTCGGTCGAATTTTTTGAGAATTTCCTTAAACCAATTGATACAAGCCTGTTTTTGAGTTTCGATCAAATTATGCGGAATCCATCGGGAACAGATCTCTTTATAGCTAAATGTTCATACAAAATTGAATATACTGCAATCTTCGATATGCTTAAGGATGCGTCTACCTCACTGTAAATCACATGCCGATCCTCTTCAATCATGTTGCGCACAGCATCGATGTTTTTTGGAACAACACCCGACTATGGTCGATCTTCACGAAATTCATCGCTGACGGAAGCACGACCATAACGAAATTCTGCGAACCAATTCTAAATAGTCTTTTCTTATGGTTGTTCATTACCAAAAGTTGAACAAAGATATTTGAGGCACTATTATTGTGTTAGACCTTTACTAAAACCATCCAACGAAAACCTTCACGTGAAATCTCTATTTGTTCACAAAACTGTTTTTTGGACGCTCACTGTAACCAAACTACTCAGCCAATTTCTGAGCCGCCACTGTTTTAACAATAACAAATGTCAAATTTTACAATGGTAATGTCACATCTTAAAAGCGCCATCTAGTGGTCGTTTGTAAAAACTTAAAAAGCGACCCCCGTAACTGACTTAGAAAATAGTATAAAAACTAATCAGATAAAATTTTTGATTATAACAGGGGAACTTAAAACACAATTTTTTCTACGGAAATTTGCGCCGATGATACTGTGTTGCTGGTAAATAGTCCTGAAGATCTTTAACGTCTTATCGGTAGTGTAGTTACTGTCATTGAAAACTATGGAATAAAACTTAACAGCAAAAAAAACCCGAATTATGATTATAAGCAAAGGTCAAAACCGACCCCTTAAAGCTAACTGACAAAAGCACAAATTTGGGTTGCTTCATCGTCGCCAGTTGGGACTACTCACACGAAATCAAGTACCGCATAGGCAGGCAGGCCAGAAGTGTTTATTTAGCTTAGGAAAGTACTGTGTAATTTGAAGCTTAACGTGCAACTGCGTCTCCTGATTCTTAGATGTTATGTTTTCTCAGTGCTTTTATAAGGAGCAGAGGCTTGGACTTTTACTGAAGCCTCCAGTAAGCGGTTGGAAGCTTCGAGATGTGGTGTTATCGTCGCATGCTTAGGGTTTCTTGGATATATTACTAACAAACGATACTGAAATAAAACGCTTGGAAAAACAACCAGAAATTCTTAGTATTATCAAAGAAAGAAAACTAGCATATTTTGGTCATATAATGCAAAGTAAGAAATATCGACTCGTGGATTAAGAATCTCAGACAATGGACCGGTATGACAACAGTGTATATTTTTCTTTCAGCAGTCAATAGGATTAGATGGACCAATGTGATCGCCAACATCCATAAAGAATAGACACTTTAAGAAGAAGAAGAATTATCTCTCATACTTACCGATTGTCTGTCTTTAACATACTCTTCTTCACAGACGTTACGAGCCTGCCATGGGTTCACCAATTCACACTCACACGTTAATCCTTGCTCAACATTTATTAATTGTTCAACGATGTTGGCGGCGGCGATGCTAACAAATTGTTTTTGCTCGGCTTCATTTACGGCTTGGAAGTTGTTGTTAACAAAGGCGTTACCACGGTTCTGCAAAAATAAAAATATTTTAGTATGTTCCAAATTAATAATAATTTTATAAAAATGTAGTTTATTTTAAAGTGACCATTGTTACTTTGAAGTTACAAGAATAATACTTTTAAAATTACTTTCAATTTAACTTATTATTTCAAAAAAGAGAGAAATCGGGCAAGTGTGTACTTGTAGCGAAATTTTAATATAGTAATATACCATTTGATAATCCAGTGAGAAAAGCAATTTATGAAGCAGAAACAAAGTAACGGTACGTCAAAGGCATACACAATCGAATGTAGAAGAGTAAACAGGAAACACGTATCTTCCTACACAGGAAAATCGATATGCCTCTTTGATTTTTTACATTAAATCATTAGTTCTAAAATTTAAAGTTACTTATATTACCTTACTTGAAAATTACAATAGTTACAGCAGAGTAATACGAATTACACAAATTATTTTAAAATGGCTTACTTCAACTTACCTTAATAGTGAAGTCTACACAGTAGTCTTCGTAATTAAGTTCTTTGTAAAGTTCAGTGTTGCCTTTGGCACCACCCTTCTTGTCTTTACCCAAAGTAAATACACGGTGATCGCTGAAGCCGACTACTCGTTTAGCTTCCTTAGTATTCTTCAGACTCAATGTGCTTAAGGGTGTGAACAAGTTGAGTGAAATTAGCGAGTTCCTGTAGGTGAGGGCGAATAGTTTCTGAAGCTGAAAATATATATTTTTTACGTTAATTATTATGTTTAATGAAGTTATATTATCACTTATAAATTAAACGAAATGCTGTTTTAACCATAAACTTTAAATTTTTATCTTTAATTTCCAACGATGATTTCTTTTCATAATAACAGAGCGTCGCTATTTGGGTTGATATGGGGTCCTCTTGTACTGTTAATGCGACGGGGCTTCCTCTCTCATTTATAGCTACTGCCCTGGATGGAGTCCATTTGGTACTGCATGATCCCTTGTTAGATGACAATCAATAATTTACTGTGTCACCGCCAGAGCCCTATAGCAATAACCTGAGTTAACCACAGAAGACGTTAACTGAACGTTTTTAAAACGTAAGCTTGAGCGCCGGTTCATGATAGCAAAGAAGGGAGCCTACGATCCACAGTGCAGCTGTTCCATAATCTGCTTGTGCATCAGAATAGACCCCAAATCATAGGAGATATCTTCAAAAATATCCACACCTCTTATCTACTAATGTAGGCTTCTAAAGATAAAGCATTACATGTGAAAATCATCAATGCTACTATAATGTCTAATGTTCTACAGACTTTCTCATTCGACGTGTAGACAGTAATGTTGTTTATGTTTACATATAGAGGAATTGTTTATACGAGGCTGGTTTGAAAAGTCCGTGCAAAAATAAAAACTACTTATGTGTTTGGGGTAAACCTTTTTTATTTTTCGACATAGTCTCCTTTTAGGCTTATACACTTCGTCCAACGATGTTCTAGTTTGTTGATCCCTTCCGAATAATAGGATTTGTCCAAGTCTGCAAAATATCCATTAGTGTCTGCAATCACCTCCTCGTTTGAATAAAATCTTTGTCCCGACAGCCATTTCTTCAAATTGGGGCACAAATAGTAGTCCGAGGGAGCCAAGTCTGGAGAATAGGGGGGATGTGAAACGAGTTGGAATCCTATTTCCATTAATTTTGCGACCACAACTGCTGAGGTGTGTGCTGGTGCGTTGTCGTGATGGAAAAGGACTTTCTTGTGGGCCAATCGCGGGCGTTTTTCTTGCAGCTCGGTTTTCAAACGGTCCAATAACGATGAATAATATTCACCTGTAATAGTTTTACCCTTTTCCAGATAGTCAATGAGGATTATCCCTTGCGAATCCCAAAAGACAGTCGCCATAACCTTTCCGGCCGAAGGAACGGTCTTCGCCTTTTTTGGTGCAGATTCCCCCTTGGTAACCCATTGTTTAGATTATTGTTTGGTCTCAGGAGTATAGTAATGTATCCATGTTTCATTCACAGTGACGAAACGACGCTTAAAGTCCTCCGGATTCTTCTGGAACAGCTGCAAACCATCCTTGTAACACTTCACACGATTCCGTTTTTGGTCAAGCGTGAGCAATCGCGGCACCCATCTTGCGGATAGCTTTTTCATGTCCAAATGTTTATGCAAAATATTATGTACCCGTTCAGTCGAGATGCCCACAGCACTAGCAATCTCACGCACCTTAACTCTTCTGTCATCCATCACCATATCATGGATTTGATCAATGATTTCTGGAGTTGTAACCTCCACAGGCCGTCCAGAACGTTCAGGTCATTTGTGCCCATATGGCCAGTCCGAAAATTTTGAAACCACTTATAAACTGTTCGAATCGAAGGTGTAGAGTCACCATAATGTTTATCAAGCTTCTCTTTAGTCTCCTGAGGCGTTTTGCCTTTCATAAAGTAATGTTTAATCACCACACGAAATTCTTTTCGTCCATTTCTTGAAAATCACTCGACTTCCTTGATTCACACGAATGCCAAACATAAAGAAATAGACCAGTATGGCTGAAGCTTGGTGTGCGTTCATTCAAGAGATGCTACTAACTAAACATGACCTCGATACGCGCCGGTGGTGCCATCTCTCGGACTTTGCACGGACTTTTCAAACCAGCCTCGTATTACTTGTATACTAACTATACATTGTCTAGTTCATGACATCATCAATAAACAATACTTTTGATCAGGAGTTTAAATGCTACTCGCTGTTATATTGTGGTAGCATTAAGATCATTATTTTTAATAAAGGGTGCCTCTGATGTCAGTTCACCAAAATATGGGAGATGATAAAGCACCAAAATATAAGAAAATAATTTAATAACCATGTCGTAAAAAATTTACCGTCTTCGAGATATGCCCTTGAAAATTTTTGGTCAGTGGAAAATAAAATTTTACCTTAAATCTTGCGGTGATTGCAGTTCACAAAATATAAATATTTTGACATAAATCTATTTTTTTGGCTTATACTTTTTCATTTTTTTGTTTTTTGCAGTCGGTCTAAGCTTAAATTTTTTTGAGCAAATTATATTACTTATTAAATGTATTTAGAAATGTTCTACGATTATTTCTAAAACATAAAGTATTTTTAATGATTAGGAAATAATTTGGAGAAATACATATTTTTATTAGAATTAATTGACTATGAAAGTTGTTAATAAACAATCGTTTAAGATACATTTCACCAAAATCTGTAGAAGAATTCGCGTGTGATGCTCCATCGCATCTAAAAAATTTTCGGGAAGCAAAATCGAGTACTCTGTATATATTATACTTACAGGATACAACTTTCCAACTTCGCAAGCCTCGCTGTTCACTACAATGATCGATTTCAAAGCATTCGCCCTGAATGGATATTTGTATGCTTCATCAAAGGTGCGTGATTTCAAGTTCAGTCCTGTAGCCAAAGCAATATCATGCAAGGCATCCTTAATCTGTTGTGTCAGTTCTTGGATTTCGGGTTTCTTGATATCATCTACATTGAACTCGTCCTCGGGTTCATCTCCGAACTTGAGTACTGGAGGTTTGCCTTTGAAAGTGAGTTTACCGTTCACAGTGACGTGGCTGGGCCATTGGTTAGGTCCTCCGTAGGTGATTAGGTGGATTTCTACGTCACTGAAAATGATGGAAACAGTGTGATTTGTTGTTACTGCTATGAGACAGTTTGTATGTTTAGACCTATTCAGAAGAACTATATGTCAAAATTGCATTAATTTCGAGATACTGGAATAAGTAATTTTTTACATGAGTTTATATGATATACATATTAGTTATATGTTATGTTACAAATTGAGATGAAGTAATAAAAACTATTTAGATTCTTAATAATTCCTATATATAGTGACCCAAACAGCTTTTAGTTGTTTACCGAAATACGAGTACTATAAAAATTTTACGCTTACTTTACCTCTTCTTCAGACGTGACGACTAGAAAGGCAATAATTCAAATCTTATGGGAGTGGACACGGGCAACATACAATAACGCAGAATGTTTTTACTTTTTTTACAATTCCACACGAGGTGTGGCTCTGCAGGTTTTTAAATAAGCAAAAAGCGTATCATCAAGGGATAAATCAGATTTTTACTAGCTTCAAAGGTTTTAAGCCATGAAGTAAAACATTTACCTCTTCCACTTCATGCATTAAAAACAAAACTTAAGAGTTGGGCTTTTTCCTTGTCTCTCTTTAAAAAGATTTGCGTAATAATTGGGAAAAATAATTAAGCCCGATATCATTTATATGCTATTATGCACAAAGTTTAGAATGTTAATTATAATTGGCCCCTTGTTCAATACAGTTTGCACTTACGCGTATATAAAACAGTACTTACTTAACGCCTTTGTCTTTCAATTCCTTGATAATTTCTGGAACTAACGGCTGCACTAACTTTTCGTACAATTGCTTATTCTTCTTGTCAGTGTCAACAATCACTACAATATCAGCTGATTTTGATGGTAGTTTGACTTTAAAAGTGTCGCCTATGCTGTATGTCTTGTCACTGTTGGTACATTTGACTAAAAAATAGTTAAATGTCAATATTTTTCCAATAACCGCGTTCTGATTTCGATAACACCCTATATATATATATACATATATATATATATATATATATATATATATATATATATATATATATATATATATATATATATATATATATATATATATATACAATATGTATATATACAGTATGTATGTATATATATACATATATATATATATATATATATATATATATATATATGTATATATATATACAATATGTATATATACAGTATATGTATATATATATATATATATATATATATATATATATATATATATATATATATATATATATATATATATATATAAATAACATATATACAATACATACTACAAATATAAATAAACAAAATAGTTCATGTTACTTCCGGTTCTTATGAACCAGCATGTTTTTAGTGTCTGTAACTTGATTAAAGAACTTTTAACTATATCTAAAATAAAATTTCGTCAAGATCCGTTCAGCCATTTTCATATATGAAACACACAATTAAACAAACTAATAAACAGACAACGGTACGGTATAGCTTGGGAACGCTTATAGCCAGGCCAATAGTCCCAAGAGAACTCTTTTCTTCAGTCCGATTTGGCATCTGGATGTTAGCAGAGCAGAGATCTGCAGTTTAACATTGGACCTAAGGCACATGATCGGCAGCCTACTATCTATTAACGTCTCCAGGGTACTGAGGTTAGGTATGTCTGACCGCATCATATGTGAGAACGAGAAGGACACTGCTCACATTATTAGTTTTTTTTTTGTTCTCTCTCTGTCTTTCCTCAGCAATAACATGCAGTATTTTCTGTTCCAAACGACATCCCGTTTACAGCATGCCTTTACAGTAAGATTGGTCCCTAAGTTTTGTCGATTTTTGCTGCTTGGCAGCATGTCATGGAATATTATTTAATCAAATATACTTAATTAAATAAGTTTAGTAACCTGCCCAAGATCCTGGGAAAAAGTATTTATTGAATCCGCGATATACCAAATGGTAGTTATGGCTTACCGTACGCAGGATCTTGGACACGTTATTATACTTCTTTAATTAAGTAAATTTGATTAAATAATATTCCATGACATGTTGCAGATACTGATAAACTGAAGAGCCAACCTAGCTGCAAAGGCATCTTGTATACGTAGCGTGTTATTGCTGGAGAAAGACAGAGAGAGAACAAAAATACAGCATCTATTACGATTTTATTATATCTATGAATTAACAGAAAATAAGATTGTTTTTAAGAACAAATGTAATACTTTTACTCATTTTATTACCGACCAAGTTTTTTTATGTTTTTATATTTCGAAGTTTTTACATAACAAAATATAAATTTTTCTCATTTCTGTCGATCTAGCTGAGGAATTGCCAGTCTGTCAGCGCAGTAAATTCTGAACGAAATCACAAATACATATAACATGAACTATTAATATGTTTTATAGGAGTGCTGAACCTTCAAAAAGTGATTTAGATAAATAAATACATCAGTACTTACGTAATGATTCTGGTACATCAACAGGTATGCCTCTATGTTGACAAGCAGCAACGTAAGCTTTCGCGATACTTTCCTCAGTTCTATCAATTTTGTTAGCTAGACCAAGTGCACAAGCGGCTTGGAAGTTTCTAATTGGTACAAATGGATAACAGAGCGACCAAGATGATTCCCAACTGAAGAGTTTGTTACATGTTGGGTTGTCTGGGATCTAAAAATAACACAACAAATTACGATCCTAAAAATGAACTACAATTTACTAAGTTCTGTTATTGTGAAAATTGGTGATTTTTTCTGTTTTTTGTGTGAAGATTTTTATACTGTTAAAATTTTCTATTTTAGTCTCACTTTTTCCCAAATACTCATTAAATGCCAGTGTTTCTCAGTAAAAATATTATTTGAAAACTACAGTATTTTGTTATTCTTTTTTAACACTTCTTTACTAAATTTTCTGATATGAATTTGTTTATCTGTAACTGTATATATGAAGATTTTGACTGTTCGATTCAGTAAACGAGTTTAACTTTAAAACTTGATCAATTTGGCTATTAGGAATTTAAGCGCACCAGGAAGCATGGCTGACAAGAGGTAGGGTACTGGGGTGTTCCCGACCCGCCCAGTCTCTTCTGGGAGTCTAGTCTGTCCAGGGAAGCTTGGTTTTTTTTCAGAGAGGGCTTTTATTTGTCTATTGACTCTTCCTCGTACATTTTCGTTAAGAAGAAGGACCTAACCTTGGAAGTGTCCTTTTAAGAACAGACGTTTTTTAGGAAAAAAAATTTCTCGGCCATTGATTTTTTTTAATGATTATGTGAGAAAGGGTTTAGGTGTTGAAAGTCTGACGCTCAGAGATGTTTTTTCTTTGAGAAGCGCCTCCACCCCTGCCCGCTTATAGATTTTTTTAAGGGAGTTAAAGTGTCATAATAAAAGAAGATTGTTGTTTCGAGAAGTCTTTCCCATCACCCTGTCGTTGATTTTTTTTGGGAGGTATTGAGAAGGGTCTAGGTTTTTAAAGTTTTATTGTAAGAGAGGTTTTGTAATTTGAGGGCGCTGTTTGATTATTAATTTTTTTTACGGAATTTGGAACAAAATGTAAATACTTTTGTAAGAAAGGTATTTTTTAGAGAGTTATCGATTTATTTACTATTACCCAGAGAAAGGTTCAAACTCCAAAGTGCCACTACAAGGAAAAGTTTATTTTAGAAAAATTCCTATACCTGTCAGTTGCCTAATCTCCATGGAAGTTTGCCGAAAATTGAAACCTCTCGCGTCCGGATTTTTTATCAATCAGTAAACTAATTAAAGGTTGAAGTTGAGCAGCACAAGACCAGAAAAGTCGTTTTTATTTGTAAATAAACCGATAAAAATGAAAACTGACTTTGAAACTTCAAACCTATTTTTAGTGTTCCGTACCCAATTTTCTCCGGCACTATGTGACACAGAAAGTTAAAATTTGGCAATAATATAGGAATTGATGGTCCAATCATAACCGTTAGTTTTGGAGAGTGAGATCGGAAGTTAAAAAAGAAATTTTGCAAGATCATTGAGGGGGTGTCAAATAAAAGCTTGTGAAAAACACGAATTTAAAAATATATATGATATAATACTTGTGCAAACTTTTCTTTATATATTTTTTTAAAGAATGGCCAAAAAATCGCTGTCCCCTCACTCTAGCTCTAAGAATACTGATAAAAAATTTCGAAAAAAAATTCTGGAATATTCTCCATAAAGTGTAGATTGAGCAAAAATTATCACGAGTGCATTACGTTTGGTAATTTTTTTTTTCGCGTTATAGCGTTTTCCGCCCTGTGATTCCCAATCTCCATTGCATTCTATCATTCCAGTCCCCTTCATTTAGCTGTTTCTCACTCGTGGATTTCCTGATTCCCTGATTTCAGTTCTTCCTCGGTCTTCCTCTTTTTCTTCTTCCATGTGATGTCCATTCCAGCAATTTTTTTGGCAGTCTTCCTCGTTTATCCTCTGAACATGTCCATACGACCTTAACTGGCTTTCCTCTATTTCTTCTACGACACTCTTTCCAATTTCCATTAATTGTCTGACATAGTCATTTGTCCAGTTTTGATATCCTCGCCGATCTCCTTATAGCATCCATTTTTGTGGCTAGTATTTTCTTTTTATCGCTTTCACTCATTGTCCATATTTCACTGCCGTAAGTTAGTACACTCTTTATCATGAATCTATATATTCTCATCTTCCTTTTTTTTTTGGTGCTTCTTGACCACAATATTCCATTCAGATCGCCTATAATTTTCCGGCTTTGTGTAATTCGGTTTTGAATTTCTGTTGTATCTTTACCCTCTCTCGTAAATGTTACTGCCAAGTATTTGTATTGGTCTACTTCTTCTATTGTAATACCGTTCTCAAGTGTTAAATCTCCAGATTTCACACCAAGGCTCATCGTCTGTACTCCTCCACTAGTTTCCTTGCCATATATTCTACGTCTTCCTTAGATTGTCCGATTACTACTTGGTCGCCGCAAATTGCAACGTAAACAGTGTTGTATTGTTGTTGATTTCATATCCCATCTTTTCGTATTTCCTCTTCCATACTTTCAATGCGCGTTCCACCTATATTTTAAAAAGGGTCGGTGATAGACAACACCCCTGTCTTATCTATTGCTAAACCTTGTCAAAGTTTCTTGTCTATTTTTACTTTTGATATGCAGTTACTGTATAGGTTTTGAATCGCTTTTATGAGTGTATCTGCTTCCTATAGTTTTGTTACCGATACTGTATCGTATGCTTTTGATAAATCTATGAATAATAGATGTACTCCTTTTCCGTAGGCTAGTTCCTTCTCTAGTATTTGTTTTATGCAGAAAGTGTTGTTAATGCATGATCTGCCGGTTCGGAATCCACTCTGATGTTCCGATTTTTTATTGCTGTATTCTTCCTCTATTAGATCTCTAACAACTCGCCCATAGAGTCGGCTAAACGTGCCTGTTACCGATAAGCCTCGATAGTTGTTCCCCTTTTTTAAACAGTGGTGTTATATAAGCTAATCTCCATTCGTCTGGAACCCTTTATTTATTAACGCACATTGTAAATAATCTAGCTATCATGTGGTATAATTTGTTTGATGCATACTTTACTAACTCTGATGGAATACCGCCTGGAGCTGGTGATTTCCCATTTTTAAATTTTTTTACCTTAGTTTGAATTTGTTGTGCTGTTATGGGTTCACCTTTTATCTTGATTGGTGAATTATTAGCTGTCGTAGCTGGTATAAAGGTTTGTCGTTCTTCCTTGAAAAGGTTTGGAAAGTATTATTTCCAAGATTCTATGCTAATTGTGTTCATTCTAATTTTTTTCCTCATTGGTGCTTTTGTGTTCCTGATAAACTTCTAGATCTCTGTACAACGTTTGCCTCCTATGTATGTATCTATCTCCGAACATTGATAATTTATTTGGTATAAACAAAAAACTACTTGTAATATACTCATATACATTTCGGTACATTACTACTTTAAGCATTTGCAAAGTAATGATAAATTAGTAAAAATCATGGTAATTAGTCAAAAATCCGGTCAGAAAAATTATTGAGATTCTTTGAAAATTGCGGCCAGAAAATGAATTTGTGTAAAACTTGCGTATTGTCCCCATTGTGCGACGGTCAAAGAACAAGAATATCGACTAGAGCCACCTATTATCACGAGGTTTAGATATACTCTACTATAGAGGACTTCACAATTATTATGACAAGTAGGAAAATATAACAATTTTGTTTTATTGATTACACATGCAGCGTAAAATTTCTTTAGTTTTAGAATCCACTTTCCGGTTATGAATACCCATTTTCGCGATATTTTAACAGTTTCATCTATTGAAAAATCTTGCTCATTATTGCTAACTTACCATTGTTATTTAGCAACCTCAAGTTATCTAATTATTTCCCTGGAAATTGTATTTTACATTAAATCCCTTCGTATTATTTGTGTATGATATCATATACAAGAATCTGCAGTTTATTAAACTTACTTGATCATATGGTTTGACATCACCACATTTGGCTGTCAGTTTGTACGAATTAACAAATTCACTTGCAGCCGTTACAACATTGCCATTTGGAAGGGTAAAGTCATCGTACAGTTCACTGTTACCGTTACCCAGGAGGAGACCTCTAAGTTGACCATGGTAGAAAAACCAGAAATAGACACGGCGCAACCAATTAAGTCAGGAGTACAGTCGACTTGGACTCCTGCTTTGGATATCAAAGTGATTAACTCGTAGTCTCTAAAAGCAGATATTTCGGGTTTGCGGGCTGGTAGTTCGGTATTGGCTACAAATAAAATTTTTCATGAATAATTTTATATTAAATCAATATCCATTGAAAAAATCGTAACTTATCTATAATATATATGAAATGCAACGTCTCTCTGTCTGTCTGTCCGTTCATGCATTTATCACTTAAGAACCACTTATCCGATTTACGTGTTTTTTTTTTAAATATGCATATGTTCTCTGACCAGGTTATAGGCTATATTTTATTACGTTAGGTAACATAAGGAATAAGCAGTGGCGATAATAGTGAATCAAGTCGGAAAAAAGTTTGCCGCTAGCGCGTTCTCTTTGTAATACACTGCCTAAACCATTAAATATGAATAATATCATGTACCAAAGAATATCAATTATATATATATATATATATATATATATATATATATATATATATATATATATATATAATGCAACGTCCCTCTGTCTGTCTGTCTATTAGTACGCTTATCACTCGAGAATCACTTATCCGATTTACGTGTTTTTTTTTTAATTCACACATTTGTTCTCTGGCCAGGTTATCTATAATCTTCTATAATATATATAAAATGTAACGTCTCTCTGTCTGTCTGTCCGTTAGTGCGCTTATCACTCGAGAACCACTTATCCGATTTACGTGTTTTTTTTTTAGATTTATACGTATGTTCTCTGGTCAGGTTACTGGATATATTTTATTACGTTAGATAATATAAGAAATAAGCAGTGACGATAATAGTGAAATCAAGTCGGAAAAAAGTTTGCCGCTAGGGCACTCTGTTGCAATACGCTGCCTAAACCGTTAACTATGGAACAATATCATGTAACAAAGAATACAATATATATAAAATGCAACGTATGCTTACTCTCTGTCTGTTTGTCTATTATTTATCACCACTATGCTTACCATTCGAGAACCAATCTTATCCTAACATTTATGAGTGTTTTTGGTTTTAAAAGATTTTAACTTAATATTTATTTTAAAAAAATCTATAATATATATAAAACGCAACGTCTCTCTGTCTGTCTGTTCGTTAGTGCACTTAGCACTCAAAAATCAATTATCCGATTTACGTGTTTTGTTTTTTTAAATACATATGTTCTCTGGCCAGGTTATAGGATATATTTTATTACGTTAGGTAACATAAGGAATAAGCAGTGACGATAATAGTGAATCAAGTCTACGGTAGCGGAGCCGCGGGCACGGCTAGTATTCAATTTATTTTGAATTTTTAAACAGCAATCTGGGGGAGAATTTGGTAATATTAAAAAAAAACTTCAATTTTTAAAAGTATTAGTACATCATTTATAGGTGTATATATATATATATATATATATATATATATATATATAATATATATATATATATATATATATATATATATATTGCAGAGATGGTTTGAAAAGTACACACGCCTTTTAGTCATCATAACGCAACACTGTGGTGCAGTTAATCAAAAAATTTGAGGTTAGTAGTTCAATTCTTACCGCGAAAAGCAACGGCCATCCTCGTATCTGCCGGCCGAATGAAAACTTAGCCGGAGTGAGCGCGAGTGTTGAAAGTCCTTCCACCTCGATTCGCCAGCGTGCTTAGCGATTCAACATTTCAAGAAACTTTGTGCAGAGAATTTTGACGAAAGATTTGCATTTGTACGCTTACAAGATCCAATGGACACAAGAACTGTACCTAGCAGCCCATGCGCAGCGCCAATTGGATATTGGAGCATCAAAAAATCGATGGTGATTTTTCGAAAAAAATCAACTTCAGCAATAAGACGCATTTTCAACTTAGTGGCTACGTAAGTAAACAAAACTGTCGAATTTGGTGGACCGAAAATCCACAAGTGATCCAACACCTTCCCATGCATTCACCACGAGTCACTGTTTGGTGGGGATTTTGGATTGAGAAGTGATTGGGCCATACTTTTTCGAGAATACTGCTGAAAATACGGTTACCGTCAATGGTGTTCGTTATCGTGACATGATAACCAACTTTTTATGAAATGAATTGAACGGCATGGATTTGGAAGACATATTCTTTTAACAAGATGGCGCAACCTGCCACACTACGGACGAAACAATGCAGTTATGCAATCGTGCGATTTGACGCCACTGAACTTCTTTCTTTGGGGTTTTCTGGAAGGAAAAGTGTATGCCATTGATCCACAGATCATTCCGGAGCTCAAGGAAGAAATTAGACGCACTATCAATGAAATTAGTCCACAATTATGCCAAAATATTATTAAAAATTTCGTCAAAAGAGTGAGCGTTTGCAAATAGGGCCGGGGCGGCCATTTATCGAATATTCCGTCCCACACATAACCTCCATGTTTGTACCTTATATTAAAATAAAAATATTCGTACTTTTTTATTAATAAAGTTTTTATTAATAAATTAAAATGTCATGTCATTTTGAGACCCCCTTTAGATATAGATATATATAGAGCAATCCTATGATCGAAATCATTATTGAACCATTTACTTTCATTCCTTAAAAAATCGAATGCAGAGTTACAGTTCAGAGTTCAGCGCTTTGAAAACGGGCACCGAAATAACAATGTTCTCGGTGACTCTTCTCCTTCATTAAAGACCGGAAACTACTGGGTTTCCGGATTTAAACGTGGCCAAACAAGCACAAGTGACGAGCATAGCAATGGACGCTCCAAAGCTGTGACAAGTTCCGATATTGTGACGAAAATCCACAAAATGATTTTCAATGACCGCCGTTTGAAGCTTCGGGAGATTGCTAACATTGTAGGGGTCTCAAGTGAACGCGTGCATAACATTTGGCATTAACATTTGGGTATGCAGAAGCTGTGTACATGATGGATGCCGCGTCACAACAATGCACCTGCTCACACGCTACTCGTTACCATGGCCAAAATTCATGAACTTCGCTTCAAATTGCTTAGACATCCACCCTATTTACCCGATTTGGCCTCTTCAGACTTCTGTTTGTTCCTGAACCTCAAAAAATTTCTTGGAGGACAACGATTTTACGAAAATGAAGTGATGTATGCTGTGGATAACTGTTTTGCATATCAAGAGAAATGGCTTAATAGCATGGAAGCATCGCTGTACGAAATGTATCGAGCTCGAAGGAAGGGATATTGAAAAATAAAGGCGAATACTTCAGTTTTGTTCGTATTTTCTTCCTCGTTACCCTACTTTTTAAACGACCCTCGTCGTTTGAATATAGACGGAACTTTTAAAAATCGGATTGTTTCCACGCTGCCCGTTCTTCGGCTTTTATTGGAATTATAACTCATTCTAAACCCTGGCCTGAAACAAACTATAAGCTTACAACATTATTAATATTGGAAAAAAAACTATTTTTTTTAAGAAATAAGCTCGTTTTTGAGCAAAATACATGACTTTTTATATGATTTTAAGTTTAAAAATCGCTGCGAACGCTGCGTCACCAACGGCCAAACAACTAACCATCTAAAGGTTGCGAGGGAAGTTTAAAATGTGGCCATCATCAATTCTTTTAAGTTTTTCATCTCCCACAATTCTTTCACCCCAATAGAAGTGTATACTATGCAGTTGTTGCCTCAACAATCATTCTCCACGCATCTCAATCCTACGCGACCTGACTTGACTCGTGCATACCCATACCAAGAAGAGATCTTACTTGGTTGGACCATCTTGTTGGAGACCGTCCCCTTGATCTTCTACCTGCTACCTTCCCCGTTACTACAAGTTTTTCCATGGCATCCACTTTCCTCATAATGTGACCAAAATATTTCAGGTACTATCTATTAATTGTATTTGAAAGTAGGTCATTTATACTAAGCTTTTCAAAAATAGATATATTAGTACGGTGTTCGCTATGTGATACTCTGAGGATTTTTCGATACGCCCACATCTCAAACGCATCGATTCGTCTTGTGTCAGCTTGTTTAATTGGTTCAGGTTTCCGATGCGTAAGTTGCTATGGGAAATATAAGGCTGGATAGCAATCTTAACTTTGTGTTTTTTTGTGACAGCTGGATCTTTCCATACCTTAGTAAGTTTGATCGCGGAGTTTTTAGCCATAGTCTCCTTACTTCCGCTTCACAGCCACCATTGTTAGTTACAAGGGATCCCAAATAGTTGAAATGGTCTACAACAGTGAAACCAGCAATTTCATTTATGCGTGACAGGCCTTCATTACGACTGACACTCATTACTTTGGTTTTCGCTCTATTAATTGTCAATCCATAGTTTTTGCTAATGATTTCAAGGCGCTCCATAATTGATTCTACGTCTTGTATTGACGTTGCAAGTATAACAGTATCATCTGCATATCTAAGGTTACTTAGCTTTTTTCCACTGATTGTCACACCCCACTCCAGCCATCCAAAGCAGATCTCATTTCTTGTTAACCCTCTTTAATTACAATCTTGTTCGTTGTGGTGGTTTGCAAGAAGATTCGGATCAAATAAATGCTAAAACGCATAAAAACACTGACAAGGGACAGTATATAAAATAATTTTTAAGAATCCTTACCGTTGTCAAGTTTTACTTTTCCCCTTGAAGTAGAGTTACATAACCAGTCTTATCAGCTAAAGTGACAGAAACTAGGTGTCCATCCTTGTAACTTCCAGCTAGAGTGAAATTACCGTTAACTGCATCTCTGGCAAACAAATAGTTGCAAGAACCAGGGAAGGATATGAATCTGCCATCGAGGGTGAAGATGTTCTGTCCTTGAATGATACCATACACTGGATGAGAAAAAAGAACGAAAAAGCAATTAAAACATAATTAAACATTAAAAAAAAAATTATAATAAATATAGACACCAAAAAAACATACTTACATGAGAATGGAGGTACCACATTTTCAGAGTTGAGTAAACTGAGTAGGAACTGTGCAACATCAACGGGCAGAGTTTCATCTAGCAAGTAGTTTATCGGAGAGAATTTAACAGCAGCCAATCGTGGAAGATTTTGGAGATAGCTGAGAGGAAGCACCGAGTTCGAATCAACCTTAGCTCCTGGCAATTGGTAGCCTTCAACTGATAGAATAGTGACGAGCTTTTTGACAATCGATGCGAAGGTTTGTGCAATTTGTTCGAAGGCAGCTACATCGTCAACTGGTTTATTCTGAAGTTTCTAAAGTATTAAGAACATATGTTATATATATATATATATATATATATATATATATAATATATATATATATATATATATATATACATATATACATATATACATATATATATATATATATATATATATATATATATATATATATATATATATATATATATATATATATATATATATACATATATATATATATATATATATATATATATATATATATAAATTAATATAATTCGACATTTATTTATATTAACCCTTCGAACAAGCGGAATTCAGGAAGGGTCATAGTACCGTCGACCATCTTCAGACACTTCGTACTCTCGTCGAGAATTGTACAGAATATATCTCTCTTCGTGGCCTTTAATTTGATAGAAACCTGGGCAATTCTGAAAGCTATGGATAATACAAAGAATACTCAAACCTAATTAAATATATATAAATATATATATATATATATATATATATATATATATATATATATATATATATATATATATAAAAAATATATATATATATATATATATAATATATATATATATATATATATATATATATATATATATACATATATACATACATACATATATACATATATACATATATATATATATATATATATATATATATATATATATATATATATATATATATATATATATATATATATATATATATATATATATATATATATATATATATATATATATATATATATATATATATATATATATACGTCGCTGCAAATAACCATTGACGAGAACCCAAGGACCGATAATATGGTATACGTACTGAAAGGGGAGTACAATTCACCCAAACTATTCACCTTAGCGCTGGAAGATGTGTTTCAAACTCTGAACTGGCATGACGAAGCAATTAACATAGATCGTGTACGACTCAACCACTTAAGGTTCGCAGACGACATTGTCATTATTAGCGAGACAGTAGAAGAACTTCGAATCATGTTGCAAGAACTCCATGAGGCTTCCTTAAAGGTTGGACTAGAAATTAACGCAAATAACACTAAATTAATAAATCTCCGAGACATAGATGTGACTATTACTAATCAATTGCTCGAAAACTTGCCTCGTACATATATTTAGGACACAAGATTCCATTGGGAAAAGCGGACCAAGATGCGGAAATCTCCAGACGAACAAGTTTTGGATGGGCAGCATTTGGTAAACTGAGACATATAACAAAATCATCAGTTATCCCAATAAATCTTAAAAGAAAAGTATTTAATAGTTGTATAATGTCTGTTCTCACTTATGGTCTAGAAACTATGGAACTAACTTGTAAGTCGGCTAACAAGCTCCAAATCACTCAAAGAGCAATGGAAAGAGCCATGTTTGGGCCTTAAAGACCGAATCAAAAACCAAGATATTCGAGAAAGAACAAAAGTACCTGATGTATTGGAAAAAATAGCATGACTAAAGCGGCAGTGGGCGGGTCACTTTGCGAGACAAGATCCGAACAGATTGTCTAATAAATTGTTACATCGAGACCAAGTGTAGAAAGACCCCAAAAGCGACAGCGAGACGATATCCAGAGGATTGCAGAAACGAACAGGATACAAGTTGCAATAGATAGAAGGGCATGGAAGATTTTGGAAGTGGTTTACATTCAGAAGTGGATGAGCACAGGCTGAGAAAGAAGGAAGATATTTTTATTTAAATATATATATATATATATATATATATATATATATATATATATATATATATATATATATATATATATACACAAAAAGAACGCCGAAAAGAGACGGCCAGACCCGTACATTTTGAAATGGTTTTATAAGGAATTCGTGAACACTGATTTATTTAGTATTAATTTTTTAACAGACATAAGCTTAGGTTAAAAACTATTACTTAGATCTTTTTGAGAATTAATGGTAGATAGATTTATCGGAAATAAGAATTGCTTTCATTTTTTTATGTAGTTAAATTTGTTTTTTACAACAAATCTCGATTTGTTAATTGTATGTACCTGTTCGACGTAATTAGTAATTAAGTCCAAGAGAGTACTGATATCTTCTTTCAGTGCAAATTCTGGTGGAATAACGTCTTTAATTGTGTTGGTAACTTCTCTGATGGTGTTGATAATTGCATCGGCAACAGCAGGGAGACCACTTCTAATAAACTATAATAATAAAAGAACATTAAATAAGACCATAGATTTAAATCAACCTCGATTCCTCAACTGCTTAAAAATTGTGCCTCTTTTTAATGTGACATAATCTGTTATGGACACTTTTAAAAGTCCTATAATATATTCTTTTTTAATAGAGAAAATATTTATTAGATAGTTTAGAATCATGGTTAAAAAGTAATTTTAATTAGAGTATGATTTAAAATTTAGTTTCGCAAGTCGCACGTCATAATGTGTCGATGAATTTTGATTGGTTTATTTGATTTTTTCGTCTGAAGTATATTTTTAGCCAAGGATGGACCCTCTTAAAAGTGACTCAAACTGTGCACCTGATTTGGTTTAGAACGTGCGACATCTCTTATCGAGGACTGTAAACCATCACTTAAATTAGCATAATGAAAGTAGAGGAAAGTATGGGTTCTATATTCTATTTATTTGAAACTGATAGCAATAAAAATGTCAGTCGACTCACCGGCGGGGCTATAACAGAGGCGTGCTATCTATTCCCAGGTATTTTTCAGGTAAGAATGCTCTTTTGTAACGAAGTTATATTGCCGATCAAATCATTTTATTTACATACCTGTTGCCCTAACTATAAATACATATTTAGAGCAGCATGCTTAAGTGTCAAACCAGTTAATGTGTTAACAAAATGCCAAAAAATGCCAAAAGTTCGGGCAGCTAACCCATAATGAAAAGCGAATAGTTAAAAATGAAATACATAGTATGTTAAAATTGATCAAAATTGTGATTTAAGTGTGGACGATTGTGTGACAAAATGTTCTTTAAGGACCGGAGTTGGTAAAGCCTCAGTTTACAGAATTTTAAAAGAATAAAAGGAGGGGGTATAGACTCTCCAAAAAAAAAACCAAGCAGAAAAGAACTTCAGCTGAGAGACAACACAAAAGCAAGCAGTAAGACGTATTGTTCATGACTTTTTTTTTATGGGAAAAAGAAGTCCAACTTTCAATGTGATCCTGCAGGCTGCGGCAAGTCACCCAGAAATACCGACAATGAGTAGAGTAAAACTATGGAGTGTTTTAAAAGGTATGAATTTTTACTGGAAAAAATGTAAAAGAAATTCTTTATTGATAGAAAGTGGAGAAATTGTACACTGGAGAACAGACTGTTTAAGGAAAACTAGAAAAGCTATCTCTGAAGAAAAAAGGATATATTACTTAGATGGGACGTAGATAAATGAAGGGTACACAGTCAAGAAATTTTAGTAAGATGGAAAGATCAAAAATGCTCGCCAAACATTCAATGAAGGTCTCTCTACTGGTCTTAAACAGCCATCTGGTAATGGACATAGATTAATTATTACGCATATTGGAAGCGAAAGTGGTTTTGTAGACGGAGGCTTTTAACATTCATATCCAAGAAAACAGGAGATTATTACGAGGATATGAATTATGCTAGACTTAATACCAGATTGTTCTGTTATTATAACGGATAACGCAAGCTATCATTCTAAAAAATTAGAACGAGTTCCAACCTTGGATTGGCTGAAAAAGGACATTCAATCTTGGATGACCGAGAAAAACATTTCATTTACAAAAGACAGCGTTAAGAAAGAATAATTCTAAAAGCTTGAAGTTCTCAGAAATAAAGACAAGTACACAACTTTCGTCATCGACGAATGGCAAAAAAAACGTACTGTTTATCGCCTCTAATCATATCATTGCGGGCTCAATCCAATAGAACTTCTATCGGCACAGATTAAAGATGAAATCACCAGGAACAATACGACCTATAAATTAGCAGACATACAAAACTTTTTTCTGAATGCCATAGCTAATGTTTCCACAGAAAATTGGTGAAGGAGGTGGAAGATAAAATATAGACTGTGGACTTGGCAGTGGATGCCATTGTTGAACCTTTAATTAAACATGTAAATTCAAATGAATCGGACAATGACAGTTTTTCAAGCATGTCGGAGATAGAAGATTGGTAAAACTTTTTTCATTGTTGTTTGACTTCCTTATTGGTATATTTTTTAATTAATAATGTTTCATTATTAAATGGTATTCTTTTCTAATAAATGTTTAAACATTATAAAACTGTTTCATTCATACTATTAGCCCAGGTGCACCACCACTGGCCAGAACTATTTCAGACTATTAGCCCCAAACAACAAAAAAGGGTCGTTTTCTTATTGAATTCACACATAAGAGATTGCGAATATTAGACCGATGCCAGATGGTATTCCAATAAAGTTGTTGAACAGCTGCATTACAGGTAGAATGTAGGTAAAACTCTGGGTCCCTTACTACTACTTGATGCTAATTGGCGTAATTCTAGATGATTTATTGTTATCACTTTCAAATAAATAATTATAGGTATGACTGTTTAGTGAGACCATAGATTCAAAATTTAGATTCTTTTTCATGTGATGCCACCTATTATAGAAAATATGAACAGTTTTAAAAGCCCTAATCTATATTTTTTTTATGTGAAATGATATTTAATTTGTAGTTTAAAGACGTGATTTTAATTAGTCTAATATAAAATTTAGTTTTCATAAGTCGAATCATAGATTTATGAATTGTCGGTTAGTTTATTTCATTTACTCTCATGAGGCATGCTTAAACAGTCGCTCTTAAAACTAACTTAAATTATGCATTTTGATTGGTCAAGAACGTGACGCCATCTGTTATCGGGAACGTTTAAACCACCATTTAAATTGGAACAATGAGACTAAGTAGAAGCGTGAGTTCTAGGTGTGAATATTCCTTTGACAGAACTAAACAGTTTTAAGAAATTCAAACAAATAAAAAATAATAGTGTAGTATGAAAAAAAAAAACGAGAAGATTAGCTAGCATGAAAGAGCTTATGGCTTCAAAAAATCACCCCATATACTTCGATTGGTATTTATTAAGGTCACGGAATACCAATTTATTATGTAAAAATTAATTCTTATCTTTCATGGACTCCAAAGCCTATTCAAATTGGATTTTTTTCCTGCCCTGTAGTTAAATAAAAATATGTTTGTAATTAATGGGGACACCATTACCCCTATTACTGATGATGACAGTAGTTTTTGTCGAGAAGTTGTTGTATTCGTTGGTTTAAGCTTTCCACCTTGATATTTATCAATATTTTTCTATAAGTCTTACTCCAGTCAGAATACGTCGGACAGTGCTACTTTTTTTAAAAAAAAATACTCGTCTCGACGAGTACATTAAAGAAATAATATTGCGACCGCTGAAAAATTGCGGCATCAACCTCAGAAGAGGGAAAAATTGGTCCGTTTTTGGGTTTTTTAGCGTATTTTTGCAATTTTATCATATATTTATGGAAGATAAACTAAAAATTCTGACAGATTTTGATTCTAAATAAAACAACGAAAAATTTAAGGGGCTATGGATGTCATTTGAACCTTCTGGTCGAGAGAAATTGGCCGTTTTTATCGTTTTTTTTGTTATTTTTTATGATTAAATAGGTGTACTTGCAAACTGTAAGCTAATTTTTTAAATTATTTCTGGAAATATATTCCATGGACATTACTTTAATTGAACCAAACATAATTTTAGCTATTTCTTACATGTTAGATATATTTTCCTTTTCTCATAATATTCATAAATTTTTACCGATTCACGTTTTTTTCTTCTATCGAATTTTTTAAAAAACTTTATTTCAGTATACCTCACCTAAAATATCAGAAAGGGTTCCTTAGTTCCTAAGCATCATTTTAGTTTCAAGTTTATTTTTTTTAATGCAAAATTTTTTTTTTTTCGAATTTTATAATATTTTCCGTAACCAAAGTTATTTTTAATGATTATATACAAGTTACTGTACTTGTCGAGTAACTGAGAAAGTTATTTGGTCCATTTACGTTGAAAAAACTGGCCATTTTACTTTCAATTTTATGCTTTTTTTGTTTCAAATTTACAGTTACTTTCAAAAATTAATTTTTCATGAATTTCATCATATTTGCCGTAACGAAGATCATTTTTCTTAGTTATAAGATTTCTTTGAAAGAAAATTAATTTTATTTGGCTTCATAATATTTTTAAAAAGTAGTAATATTTCAAATATATTGGCACAATAATTTAAGTATAATTTATTATTTTATTTAACTAGTTAAACTTGTATCATTAAAATTATTATTTTGTGCAGTAGCTTTATAATTTTTATTAATTTAATTATTACATATATTTTATATAAAATTTACATTTCAGTTAATTTAAAAGTTTTTCTACTTAACGAAAAGAGAAAATAAATTTTTTGCTTAAAAATCGGACTGTTACAAGAGAATTATTTTTTGCTTGATTTTTTGCAAAATGTCACTACAATAACACGTAGGCTGAAAAGTTTTTGGTCTGACACATAGATGTCGCCCTTTTTAAACAATCCATATGATTTTTAGGAAGTACCAACCTTCAAACGATACGTGTCAAAATTTCTAAAATTTCGATGATTAGTTTATAAGTTACAGAGGTTTTAGTGACGCTACTTTTGATATGTTCAAAATAATGGCAAAAATCGAATTTCGTGTGTGGATTAAACACTGTTTTTTGATGGGAAAAAATACCGTTCAAGCGAAGCAATGGCTTGATAAGTGTTACGGGGACTCTGCCCCTGGAAAATCACTCATCATTTACTGGTATGCTGAATTTAAACGCTGTCGTACAGACATAAATGATGCTGAACGCTCTGGACGCCCAAATGAGGTGGTTGTTGATTCTGAGCGCTGTTTGGACCTGTTTAAGCACAATAAAAAGGATTTTTTCATGCGATATATGACAATGGATGAAACATGGATCCACCATTATACATCGGAATTAAATGAGCAGTCAGCTGAGTGGACAGCAGCCGGTGAAAGCCGCCCGAAGCGAATAAAGACACAACAGTAGGCTGGGAAGGTTTTGGTCTCTGTATTTCGGGATGCGCATGGAGTAATTTTCATCGACTATATTGGGAAGGGAAAAACCATCCATAGCGAATATTATATAAAGTTATTGGTGCATTTGAAGGCAGAAATCGTAAAAAAAAGGCCCCAAATGAACAAGACAAAAATATGCTCTTTAATCAAGACAATGCACCGTGTCACAAGTCAGTGGTTACGATGGCAAAAATGCATGAATTGAAGTTCGAATTGCTTCCTCATCTACCGTATTCTCCAGATTTGGCCCCTAGCAACTATTATCTATTCGGAGACCTAAAGAAAATGCTTGCGGGAAAGAGATTTGGCTCCAATAAAGAAATTATCGCCGACACTGAAGCCTACTTTGAAGGCAAGGACAAATCCTTCTACAAGAAAGGTATAGAAATATTAGAAAAGCGTTGGACTGATTGTATCGCTCTTGAAGGAGACTATGTTGATGAATAAAGTCGAACTTTGCAAAAAATGTGTTTTAAGTAGCTAGACCAAAAACTTTTCAGCCTACGTGTTACTATAGTGTATTATTAGTATGTATTATGTCGTCAGTATGGTCTTAAAAGCCCTAAAACTATATCTAGTTATATATCTAAGGCCACCGTTTCTGATTGGATGAATGTCGCTGAGTAACTAGACGTGTAAGTAAAGTAGGAGCAAAAGCATTAAAAAATCTATTTATAAAGCAATATTATCCTAGTTATTGTACTTTAAAGATATAAAAGTAAAATTGATCAAAATAAAACGGGGGAATAATTTATGTTGTTAAATGTAGTAATTCTTAAATAACAGAAATTAAATAAATACGTTGATAAAAATATTTACAAATTGTACAAGAAATTATTTAATGATAATTAAAAATGCTCTATACTCTTAGATCGGTAATAAATTATGGTTTATTTCCTCGTAAAGGTTCAAATTACTTGCTGAGACTTAGGCTAACAAGGGGAGAAATGAGGATTTGGATCACCAATTTAACAATTTAACTCAGCCACTCAACAGTAACCTGTGTATAATAATGAGAAATAACTTTGGTTACTGAAAATATTATAAAACTCAAGAAAAAATAATTCTTTACAAAAAATCGTAAATTTGCATTAAAAAAAAATAAATTTGAGACGAAAATTGGAGCCTAAATTGTTTGAATGAGTTCTTATGTACCTCAAATGAAAGCTTAGGGACTAAGGAACATTTTCTGATATGTCCATGGGACATATTTCCAGAGTTAATAAAAAAAAATAGCTTACGGTTTGCAAGTACACCTATTTAATCATAAAAAAGACAAAAACGGCCAATTTCTTATGTCCAGAAGGTTCAAATGACATCCATAGCCCCTTAAATTTTTCGTTATTTTATGTAGAATCGAAATCTATAAGAATTTTTAGTTTATCTTCCAAAAATTCATAATAAAGCTGCAAAATACGCTAAAAAACCCAAAAAAACAGGCCAATTCTCACATTTTTGAGGGTGTTGTTCCAACTTTTCAGCGGCTGCAATATTTTTTCCTTAATGTACTCATCGAGACGAGTATTTTTTTTGCTAATTCAAGGATGTATCAGTTCAATTACTAAAATATTTTCGTAACACCCTGTATGTGTTAACGTAAAAACCAGCAACTATACTTACTTGTTCGTATTCGGCCTTAAGCTCGTCAATGTATGGTGATGATTTAAGTTCGTCAAGAACTCTTCCATAAATAGCCTTAAGATTCTCCCTAATATTCTGGTAAGTTAAGCGAAGGACTTTTGCTAGATCCTGTCCTAAGTCTCCGAAAATATTTCTCAATTCTTTAAGTTCAGGTTCAAGTTCTTCGAGAATAATAGAAATTTGAGCTATTTCTCCTGCCACTATTCTACCCAACAACTCAAAGCTAAGAGCAAGATTTGAAAGTACAGTAGATGCTAATTCTTTGAGAGTTGGAATTAACTCTTTTTCTAAAGTAGATAAGACATCAGCAAAAGACTCTTGCAAGATTTTCGCTGCTTCTTCCGCCAGCTGACTAATTTTTTCGAACAATTCAGTGAAAGCTGTAGCAATACCGACTACAACGTTTGTTACCGCCTCTCCAAATTCCTTAATGCTCTTATCGTTTAATATTTCATTTTTGAATTCTTGCAATTCTTTAGTGTAGTATTGTTTTAGTGGTTCGAGATTTGGAGCTGCTTTTTTAGCTCTTTCTCCAACACGCTCCAATTCTACTTTAGCCTCATCAGCCCATTCTTTACTAAGACCCTGCAGTCCTTCAAAGTGTGCGCGTATGTATTTTGTATATATATCCAGTACTTGGAAAAGAGCTTTAGAGTTAACGTCTTGCTTAATGTCAAAGAAGTTGGCTTCGTCAAGTTTAACCGTAAGGTAGAAGAGATTTGTTTTGACGTTTTCCTCTGTGTAGTCTAAGCGGACATCGGCGATTTGATCGGGTATTAATCCGGCATTGAATACAAGTTTGTTGTTGGGTGAGTCTGAAAAGAATAGGAGACTATGTCATAAAAAATATAAAAATATGACCATTTCAGGAGGATGAAGGATGGAATGACGGAGAGATAGTGATGTGCTTCTGCAGCTGAACCGTGGAGATAATAGAGAGATTTTCCAATGCTTATTTTTCACATGCGAAGGAATTGCAAGGTTAGGTGAGTATTCATCTTCTCTAAACTTAAAGGATTTTTGTTCATTCATTTCATGGTGAAGCACATCGGTTATTAGTATTTGATGGGCCAACGCAAGTTCCTAAATTAAACTAGCAAGTTTCTATCACTCCCTTCAATATTTCCAAGGTAATACGAATGTGCTATAAATAAAATTTCATTTGAAATTAGCTGTAACACTGTAACGCCATTGTGCTAAAGATTGCAAAATCTCAACATAATCTGAACACTAATTAATTGTTAGTGTTATTTGCAATAAAAGATTATCATTTCAATTTTAATGTGTTTTCTTAGTGGTTAGTAGGAAAAAAAACAGACCCTACCATGATAGCAATAAGAACAATAACCTTCAAGTAATCTCTCTTATAAGTTCCTAAATAAGGGAAATCGTTAATCAAGGATTCTCTTATTTTGTTTCAATACTGCGCAAGGTCCGAATGGTAGACACATGCTTCAAATACCGATAATAGCTGAGTCCTTACTAGTGCGCAAGCTAGAAACGGTGGGCGTATGCTTCAAATAAAGATAAAGACAGTGGCCTACCATAATAAGTGTTGTAAAATCTCTAATATGTGTCGCGTTTGGTAAAACTTGTTTTACATAGATCATGTTAATACCCAAACAATTTTATAGTTTCTTGGGTAAGAAATTATACCTACAAACAATCTTATGTAGTTTTACATGAACCAAATTTCTTACTAAACAAATACGGTAATACCTATATATCTACTTTTATATTTTTTTTTAGGTTACATATAACAACACGATAACTGACTGCTTGTACCGTTTTTTACTTCATTTTTGTCACAGAAATATCGAAAGTCTACAGTTCTTAATAATTTTCGAATAAAAGAATACAACGGGAATGAAATTTATTGCTTGGCACCGACAAAATTTAAGCATTTTTGCATGCGAGATAGTGCCTTAACCATCGCGCTGTCTAGCGGTTAATTGTTAGCAATTCTCTAAATAATTCCTCTCTAAGTTTGCCTTAAACAGCTCCCGACAGAGGGGAAGTATGCCTTCAAATATAGGCCCACCGCCAAAGATACAAATTGCTAATTTTTAGTGTTCCGTACGGAACACTTATAAGATCACTTCGGTGTCGGTCTGTCCGTCTGTCTGTCCGTTTGTCTATCCGTCTGTCTGTCCGTCTGTCTGTCCGTCTGTCTGTCCGTCTATCTGTCCATCTGTCTGTCCGTCTATCTGTCCGTCTGTCACACCCGATTTTCTCCGAAATTATTTGTCATAGAAAGTTGAAATTTGGTAATAATATAGGAATTGATGGCCTCATCAGAGCCATGTAGCTTTGAAAGTTAAAATTTGAATTAAGGGGTTAGTGTTGGGGGGTGAAATCAGAAGTGAAAAAAAAAATTTTTTACTAGGTAATCGAGTGTGGTGTCAAATGAAAGCTTGTGAAAACACGGGTAATATATACGTATATATATATATATATATATATATATATATATATATATATATATATATATATATATATATATATATATATATATATACATATATATATATATATATATATATATATATATATATATATATATATATATATATATATATATATATATATATATACATATATATATATATATATATATATATATATATATATATATATATATACATATATATATATATATATATATATATATATATATATATATATATATATGTAATACTTGCGCGCACTTTTCTTTGTTTTATTTTTAAAAAATCGCGAAAAATCGCCTTATCTCGAAAAGTACTTATCAAAAAATTTTGAAAAAATTCTGGAATATTCTCCACGGGGTGTAGATTGAACGAAAATTATCACGAGTGCATTACCTGTAATAATTTATCTGGTATATAAAAAAACAGAAATTTCAAGGTCATCAGTTTTCAGTAAAGATTGCAAATAAACTTTGTTGAAAACTCATTTTTGTAAAGTCACTGTCATTTTATACTTCCGTTACAACATTTTTTATTTTAAAAGCAATCAACGTACGGAACACTAATTGCGCAAGTTCAACTTGCACTTGACCGGTTATTTATGCTAGTATTGTGATAAGTTCTTTGGGTTTTGTTCTCGAGGCGGATTGACAGATCAGAGAACAGTACATAACTGCCGAAATATGAACAGTGTTCAATTTTAGTAGTTAATATTGACGTAAGAATGATACTGAAGACCAACTTTACAATTTCTTAACTAAGGAGCAGGCTTAAGTCGCATAACTAAAATTAGTAAGAGATGTAGATCTCTTTGATGGACAAATAAACCTTAAAAACATCCTAAATTACATCCAACTCAACGGATGGCATTCAATTTTCTCCATTGAAACATCATCTTTGGCATTCTGAGTAGTTTTTGTAAGGAAAGCAAAAACCTCAGGACTAGTCCGAAAAATAGAAATTTCCATGGAATTTCACCAAGCAGTGACATGGCATAATAAAAAATCATGCTGGCGGTATGTTCGCAAAGAGGCAGTGTTGCAGCAAAATGAATAAGCTTTCACGACTTTGCTTATAGTATCGCCGTAAAACATTGCTAAAAACCGACTGCTCGTCCAAAAATCTGTTTCATTTTCTGTGTTTTTCTTTTAATTTTCAAATAATTTTTATTACTATTGTTTTTACAGTACTGGATGTCTGGGAAAAGTAAAGGCATGGTTTTTCTATGTATTAAAGTTTTTTTTTTTGGCGGAACACAACTTTCAATATTTGTCGTTAGTCAGTGTTAGTCATATTTGATTGGCAAGGTCAGTAATTTTGACAAGATAATCACTTTTTATTCCTCTATCAGTCGTTAGACACAAATTTTTACGAGAAGCTCTCATTAAATGTTAACAGGCTGCGTTTCGGCATAGAGGTAGTTTTTTGGACGTAGAATACGATAAAAAAAGTTTGCTGCTCTAGAGTGTACGCTAAGCCTACAAAATCAAAAATAAAATGAAAAATTCGATTTTTCGCAAATATCTCGAAAAATAAAAGCTATCAAAAAACTAATAGCACCACGTGAAAGAATAAGAGATTTTACAAAAAAGTAGTATATAGATTATTTCTTTTAGTTTTAGTTGTAGTGGGAATCATGCTTCCAACTTCATTTATGATTAAATTAACGTTTCTGTATACTGCTAAAGATTTTGAAATTGGCTATTAAAGAGTTTCTCGGGGTGCTGATTAAGAATCCGATTACATATTTGAGAAATTCCAAATGCGGATCCAATATGAGGCTAGAGAGTACGTAATTCATTTAATTTTTTCGAGTAATTTAGAATTTTTGTGTTTTCAATAACTGTTTTCTTTTTACCTGGTTGTTTAAATGAAATATAAATACTTTATACTTAAAGCTTAGATGTTTATGTTTCATTTCCCACCTTTAAATATATATATATATATATATATATATATATATATATATATATATATATATATATATATATACTCCTGGACAAAATTAACGCAACAATATATTAAATCATATAAATCTCTAGTTAGAAAAAACTTATTCGGATACTTTAAAAGTGAATTAGCTACCAAATTTCTCTATAAGATTCGAATTAGAATTATTCTTAAGACCTAATAACGAAATTGTTGAAATTATGTAATAATGAAAAAAATAAACTGGGACACTAGTAGCAAAATTAATGGTGTAACTGGGACACTAGTAGAGTGTGTTGCCTCCTCTACTTCGGATGACAGCGTTTATGCGCCTAGGCATGCTTCTAATTAAATTTTGGATAAAATCTTGAGGAATTTGCTCCCATTCTGTGATAACTGCATTTTCAGGTTTCTAGGTGTAGGTATATGACGTTTCACATTTTTCTTAAGGTGATCCCATACATGTTCTATCGGATTCAGATCCGGGCTTTTTAGTGGCCATTGCATAATCCGCATAACAACTTGATTAAGATAATCGAGTACCTCCCTAGCCACGTGGGGTCGAGCGTTGTCTTGCATAAACAGAAAATTGGGCCCCACAAAATGACCGAAAGGCATCACATGTTCTATTACAATATTCTCAAGAGACTAGTCAGCATTCATGGATCTAGTACGGACAGGAACTAACTCTGTGCGAGCATCGAAGCAGATGCCACCCCAGAACATAACAGAGCCACCGCCGAATGGAATCCTTGCAGAGATATTGCAAGGAGCAAACCTCTCTCCTGGTCTTCGCCATACTCGCTCACGACCATCTGGATGTTTTAGACTAACCCTAGTTTCATCTGTGAAGAAAACTGGTTTCCAATCATCCACAGACCAGTTTTCGTGATTTCGAGCAAAACGTAACCTGGCAACTCTGTTCTCTCTAGTCAGCAAGGGCGCAGTGGCTGGTCTCCTACTGTTTAATCCAGCTTCATTTAACCGTCTTCTAACTATTTTAGAAGAAATTGTGACATTGCGAACACCTTCGAGTTCGTTTCTTATTATAGAACTAGTGACAGTCCTGTTTCTTAAAGCATATTGTCTTATAAAACGTTCATCTAGGTCGCTAGTGCATCGTTTTCGCCCTTGCCCTAGCCTTCTAGAATAAGTTCCTACTTCATTCAAGCGTGTTACCATACGACTTATTGTGGAACGATATTGGCCTAACAAATTGGCAACATAACTTTGACAATATCCATCGTCCAATAAAACTGAGGCTCGCACTACCTCGTGTTCAGTTAAATTCCTTGTTCGATTCATTTATCTAATTCTTCGGGGTCAAAAATAAAACAGTCTACCACAAAAACGTATTACTTTGAAAAAGGGAACAATTTATAAGCTTACTTTTAAAGAAAATCTATCGCATTATTACAGAAAATTGTTTATCTTCTAAAAAATTCTTTAAAACTGTAAATCTAAACGAACTGTTTTGATTTCTGTCATGAACAACGAAACAAAATATGCATAGCCTACTATTCAAATATTCGATAAACTTTAAAACTGACATAAGAAAAAGATAAATTAATTTTCAGATTGTTGCGTTAATTTTGTCCAGGAGTTTATTTTATTTTAAGTTTAAGTTGTATGATTAATAATAACCAAAAAATACGTTGATCATTAAAAGAGAAAATATTTTAAGTTTTTATTGATTTCCTAATATCAAATATACTTTTAACTGTAACTAAAAAAAAAATTGTCCGGCTTTTTTTGACCACGCTTTGAACGTAAAACTGCCGGCGGCGCACTACAGCAGGCAAATTTTCGTATCTTAGAACAATTTCTAAGTAACACAGACAATGTGGTTTAGTTATTCTTATATTGAAACTTAAGGTATAATAATGATATATGCACAAAGATTTTTTTTCGGTATTGTATTTTATTAAATACTTGTAATTTATTGTATGCCCGTCAAAACCATGCAAACAAAAATTTCGTTTTAACAAATTATAAAGCAACAAAAATAAAAAACTATTAGTATCATCGGAAAGGTGAAAGTCCCCTCTTCAAAAAACTATCTTTTCATTTTTTTACACTCTGAAAACAAGTAATCGCCTAGACTTTCAAATTAACCTGTTTGGCGCTCTACACTTTTGAATCACCTCTCCGAATTTTTAATAAATCTCACGCTAATAAAAAAAATCTGGAAAAAAAATCTATTTTTTTGTAGAACTTCTCGCTCTTTCACGTGGTGCTCTTAGTTTTTCAATATTTTTTTAGTTTTCGAGATATTACCGAAAAAAAAACGAATTTTTGATCTTATTTTGGATATTGTGGGCTTCGCAAACTTTTTTTTATTGTATTCTACATCCAAAAAACTACCTGTGCGCCAAAATGCAGCTTGTTAACATTTAATGAGAGCTCAAAACCCGTGACGACTGAACTAATTTGATAATGACAGAATAAATTATAAAGAGAAGACTTACTTTTGAATCCAACACTGTAGGTTAGCGTGTTGTAATTCTTGATTTCCAGCCGACTGACAAGAGGACTGTTACCGTACAATAAAATTTCCGTGTCGACGATCTGATCTTGCTGGGTGAATTGGAATTTGTGCATGCCTTTAAAGAGTTCCTTGTTCAAGACTTTAAGAAGAGCACTTATTTCATTTTCAGACCATTTTAATGTACCTAAGCTGTCATAGTTCGATTTTCCAACATGGTAGATGACTTTTTCTTCATAGTTAAACAGCTTAAAAGCAAATTTTAATATTTTATTTTTGTTTACGTAAAAGTTGATTAAATACGTAAATACGAGGGCTACCTTTTAAGTTTTTAGAAAAATAACGAAAAAAAAAAAAAAATTTTGGACCAAATTGTTTTTAAAAATATTCACCTTTAAAATTTATATACTTTTACATGCGTTCGAACCAATTCTCGAAACACTTCTTTCACTCTGAAGTTGGTAGCTCAAAAATATGATTTTGGAAGGATTCAACAGCTTCTTGAGGTGATGAAAATCGCTGTCCATGCATTTGTTTTGACATTCGGGACAAAAAGAAGACGTCAAATAATCAATTGTTTGACGTGCTGTATGAGAGCTGGCATTGTCATAATGAAGAATGATGCGACGTTTTCGGTTGTTTTTCCTGATTTCATTGATGACTTCTCACAAACAAATTGTTGTAAACCATTTAGAATTAACATTTTCTTGAAAATTTTTCGCGAACGAACCACGTTTATTGGATTCAGTTCATCTTGGAACACCCAAACAGTTTATTGTTGCTTAGTTTCCGACTCGTACGAATATATCCAAGTTTCGTCTCCTGTTACGATTTTGTATATGGATTTTGCATGTCCTCGGTTCAATTTTTTAAGCATTTCCTTACACCAATTGACATGAACCTGTTTTTGAGTTTCGGTCAAATTATGCGGAATCCATGGGAAACAGATTTTTTTTTCGCAGCTAAATGTTCATGCAAAATTGAATCTACTTTAGTCTTCGATATGCCTAAGATTGCTTCTATCTCCTGGTAAGTCACATGCCTCTCTCTTTAATCATGTTGCGCACAGCATCGATGTTTTTTGGAACAACAACCGATTTTGGTTGACCTTAACGAAATTCATCGCTGACAGCACAGCGCACAGTCTTTTCTGATGGTGATTCATTACCAAAAGTTGAACGAAGCGATTCGAGGCATTGTTGTTGAGTTAGCCCCTTACTAAAATCGTAAAAAAATCATCCAACGAAAACCTTCACGTGATATTTCCATTTTTTCACAAAACTCTTTTTTAAACGCTTACTGTAAACAAACTACTCGGCCATTTTCTGAGCTGCCACTGTTTTAACAAAAACAAAAGTCAAATTTTATAACAATGGTAATGTCACATCTCAATAGCGCCATCTAGTGGTCGTTTGTAAAAACTAAAAAAGCGGCCCTCGTTTTGAGCAGGAATAATGAATATTGCGAAAGATTTACCATAGTTTTTTTTCAACTATTAAATTACAATTATTGTGGTTTTAAAATAGTAAATCATGTCTGACTTTGCCAGCAGAAAATAAAAATTAATTTTAGGTAAAATACAGAAATAAGTATTTAGACTTGCTATTTATAGTTTTATAAAATGTGGATATGTTTCTTGCCCATTTTAGGTAAGTTATTTGCTTGCCAACCTAATAGACTGTTTCTGTTATTATTTTACGTACCTTGTTGACTCTATCTCCAGAAAGACTTTCACTAACTTGAATATCAACGTCAAGTCCTTTACTTTGAACTGCTAACACAACGTTAACTTTGCCTTTGCTCATAGCATCATCCAAAGCTACCGATTTTTGGTAAGTTGTTACGATTTTTTGATTTTCTTGGGCAAAAATGTCAAGTTCTCCAACAACTTTTAAGTTTCCGTTGTAGGGTGTACCCTGTCTTTCGGCTTTAAAGGAAGCTCCAAGGGGCTAAAAATAACATAAAATTGTTACAGCATTTAAGACAAAGCATATAAACGAGTTCTTTTCAAATTGTAATAACTAAAAATGGGTTCATATCTACTTTGAGTGATTGGTGTGTTTATAAATTTTATATCACTTAAAACGTTGCCCAAAACTCATCCCAAAGTCGAGGCAAAAGCAGTGACAAACCTTATTGATGACTGGACAGAACAAATCAATACGACAAATAAAAAAAATACCTTCGGTGGTAGTCGGCTTATTCATAGGGTCGGGGCACTTCAGTCAATGACTGCACTTCTGCCAGAGCGAAGATTAATATCAAATCGAACTCAAATAATTACGATGCCGTTCCGAGTCATCGTTCAAAAAAGATGCAGGAATTTGTGACGTCGAAGAATATCTATTTTGTAACTCTGAAACACTGGTTACCAAGTTCGTCAAGATACTTTTCCGTGTGGGGCTATTTCAAGAAATGAATTAACACAAGATGGATCATAAGAGTTTCGTCATTTAAAAAAAAAAAACATTAGCGATGATGTCAAGAATTTCGATAATAAGATTAATAAAGAAAAAAAACCGGTCAAGTGCAAATTGGACTTACGCAATTAGTGTTCCGTAAATTGATTGCTTTTAAAATAAAAATGTTCGTGGCCGAAGTATAAAATGCTCAGTGACTTCATAAAGCATATCCCAAATGAGTTTTCAACATAGTTTTTTCCTATCTTTAGTGAAAACGGATGACCTTTTTTTATATACCAGATAAATTATTAAAGGTAATACACTCGTGATAATTTTCGTTCCATCTACACCCTGTAGAGAATATTCTAGAATTTTTTCAAAATTTTTTGATCAGTACTTTTCAAGATAAGGTGGAGGGACAGCGATTTTTCGCACTTTTTTAAAAATAATACAAAGATAATTGTGCGCAAGTATTACATTATATATATTTTTGAACTAGCCTTTTTACAAGCTTTCATTTGACACCCCACTCGATGATCTGGTGAAAAAAAAAATTTTCACTTCCGATTTCACCCCCCTAAACTAACCCCTTAAGTCAAAATTTAAGTTTCAAAACTATACGCCTCTGATGAGGCCCTCAATTTCTATATTAGTGCCAAATTTCAATTTTCTATTTCAAATAATTTCGGAGAAAATCGGGTGTGCCAGACAGACGGACGGACGGACAGACGGATACCGAAGTGTTCCGTACGGTACACTAAAAAAAGACCCAGCGATTTTTGATGTCGAAGCATACCTACTTTGTAAATCTGGAATGCTGTTTGCCAAGCTGACTGATAAACTTTCTCGGGTAACCCTAAAAATCGAATTAACACAAGAAGCATGACTACAGTGCGTCCATAAGATTAATGAAGCTTTGAAGACTTGGCCAAAGGTGTTTTAGGAAATATACTATAATAAATTACTTTATCTCGATTCTTATAGAACTGTTACTGTTATTGAAATTCTAATGGTTATATGATATAAATTACATCTTGAGAGTTTCTTATTTCTATCAGTGTGTCAAACTTGTTACAACAATATATATATATATATATATATATATATATATATATATATATATATATATATATATATATATATATATATATACATATATATATATATATATATATATATATATATATATATATATATATATATATATATATATATATGTTTATATTATTTGAAAACTTGTTACTATCTCTAGACAACTGTCAATATAATTGTCATATTAAGCACTTCTTGATAACTTTTAATCAACTATTTCTTTGTATGTCTATATCGATAATGAAGACGGAGATGGCAGCTGGGGCGGCAGAAGCATTCCTGGGTGAACAGCAGTAACAGAGGTGGCGCGAACACCATTTAATACATAGTATGTAAAATTTGCCTGAAGATGTGCCGATAAGTTTTTGTTTTTGGATTTCTTACGCCATCTAGGAAATCTTATTTCCTACTAAATAGCCACTATTTGATGAATAGCCTACATAATTCTTTAGTTTGTGGTTATAGTATTAACTAAAAAAAATAAGTTACTTCGCTCAATAAGGGTTTTTGAAATTTTCTAGAATTTAAAATTTAGAACTGTAAAATGTCAGTATGCTTATCTTCTTTAACAGATCGTTTAATCCACACTGATAAGTAGTTCTCAATTAAAATTTATTTACGCGACGCCGGCTTATTTTTAAAAAAGCCTAGAGTAAAATTATTAATTTTATATGTAGGAGCAATATACAGTCATCTAAAATTATTTTCTGTTTTATTAGCTTGATTTTTGCAGGTGATCTTGCCGATCTAAGTAAATTGTTGAATTCGGTCATTGTTCTCAGAAAATGGTAGGTAGTCTATACACACTACAGTGAGATGTGAGGACAGCACTAGGTGGAAGCTTACATAATTTTAAGGTTGCTCTCAGGTTTTCTTGTACTTGTATATAGCCTACATATATTCATGAAAAGATTTATATTAATGAGTTCTCTAACCATGTGAAAATAATGCCTAAAATAATTCTAGCTAAAACTTCTCAATTAAATAGATAAGTGACACGGTGTTATTAAATCTTACATGTCTTACATGAGAATACTCATATTTATGTTACTACAAAGCATTACGAAGATGAGTTGTGTAGACAGTGTCATGAATAAAGAAATTTGTGTGGCAGTCTACAATTATACAGTTTAAAAAGCCTTCCTGTCTATCTAATATGAAGTATTTCTTTTGTTTATATTATTTATTATTACATATTATTATGTTTATTTTAAATTAAAAGACTTAAGTTGACGACGCTCAAAAACGGTAATGATTTTTGTACGCGATATCTTTGGGTATTATTTCGGAAGACGTAACTAACCAAGAGAACATTTACTGGAATTTACGTTCGCTCGCCCTACTGGACGAGTTCATTATTAAATCACTTAAGGAAAGTTGCCAAAATCGCACGGGGAAAATAAAAATATTTGTATTTTAGTTTACACATATGGAGCAATAATAAGTTTTGCTTGAGAAACACATTTGGTGGCTTACATTCTCCGAAATTAAGTGCTGATCTTGAAAGTTAGGAAGTGTGATTTAAAAGTTGAATAAATGTTGTTTATGGATGTTACGAAGTATTAATATAAAGGAGGCATTGCTGCCTGTTAAATTCCTGACTTATCCGTTAGTATACTTACTTTCTTTAATCCAGGATGAGTAAATTTGGATTGCCCACTGATTACACCCTTAGGATCAACATCTAGCGACCAACTCAAAGCAGTTTTTCTATTAGGATGGTTCTTCTTGTCTATGTAGAACGAGATGTCACCATTACTCCTACCTCCTTCCTTAATATTCTTTGGAGGATTACATTTGGCTTCTAGAGCTATGATTCTCTTGGGTGTAGTCAGTGATACTCCAGATTCTTGTGGATGAATGTACACGCTATATTGGTATTTGCTGTTTTCTTGATTTTGGAAGTGCGCGTCTACTGTATGGTCAATTACCCAATCTTTTCTAGTCGTGACTGCCTTTAGGCCGAATTCGTGAGATAAGCCGAGTTTGCGGAGATCCAGGTTGATTTCGAGTACTTGGTTGTAGTCTTTTACATCTGTAAATGTAAATTTAATTGAAAGGCTTATTGTGAGGTAATAACAAGTAAGTCTTTTGTTGTATATGAGTTATGCCTATTTGCTTGTCCAATGGCTTTTGTGCAGAGTTTCTATGTATTGTTGACGGTGTAAAGGATGTATTTGTATAATAAATACTTATTTATTTTTAAGCATTAGACATTGGAAGTTTGGCTCATTTTAGGCAATTTTTTGCAGATTTATAATCTTTTGGAGATATGCAATAATCGCCCAAAAATTTGTTTAAATATGAACACACATTATAAAAAAACATTAAAAAAAATAATTTTTTCTGGATGTTTTGAACTTTTGACATTGCTGCTTTTAACAAATGCCTACAAGAAACCGAAACCTTTGGCGGAAGTAAAAAAAATAAACACTTTCGGTAGGCTGAAAAGTTTTTGGTCTGACACATAGAGGTCGCCCTTTTCAAAAAATCCATATGATTTTTAGGAAGTACCAACCTTCAAACGATACATATCAAATGTCATTTCGACAATTAGTTTATAAGTTACAGTGATTTTAGTAACGCTACTTTTGATATTTTGTGTGTTAATTAAACACTGTGTTTTGTTGGGAAGAAAATACCGTTCAAGCAAAGCAATGGCTTGATAAGTGTTACGAGGACTCTGCCCCTGGAAAATCACTCATCATTTACTGGTATACTGAATTTGAACGCGATCGTACAGGTACAAATGGTGCTGAACGCTCTGGACGTCCAAATGAGGTGGTTACACGGGAAAACATCAAAAAAATCCATAAAATTGTTTTGGATGACCATAAAGTGAAATTGCGTGAGATAGCTCACACCCTAAAGATATCAAGAGAACGTGTTGGTCATATTTTGCAAGAACATTTGAGTATGAGAAAGCTCTGTTCGAAATGGGTACCGCGTTTGCTCACAGTTGACAAAAAACAACAACGTGTCGATGATTCTGAGCGCTGTTTGGACCTGTTTAAGCGCAATAAAAAGGATTTTTTCATACGATATATGACAATGAATGAAACGTGAAACCACCACTACACACCAGAATCAAATCAGCAGTCAGCTGAGTGGACAGCAGCCGGTGAAAGCCGCCCGAAGCAACCAAAGACATAAGAGTCGGCTGGGAAGGTATTAGCCTCTGTGTTTTGGGATGCGCATGGAGTAATTTTCATCGACTATGCTGAGAATGGAAAAATCATCAATAGCAAATATTATATAAAGTTATTGGTGCGTTTGAAGAATCGCAGAAATCGCAAAGAAATGGCCCAAATGAACAAGAAAAAGTGCTCTTTCATCAAGACAATGCACCGTGTCACAAGTCAATAGTTACGATGGCAAAACGGCCGATCGAATTGCTTCCTCATCCACCGTATTCTCCAGATTTGGCACCCAGCGACAAAGACAAATCCTTCTACAAGAAAGGTATAGAAATATTAGAAAAGCAATGGACTAATTGTATCGCTCTTGAAGGAGGCTATATTGATGAATAACGTCGAATTTTGCAAAAAAAAAAAAAAAATGTGTTTTAAGTAGCTAGACCAAAAACTTTTCAGCGTACTTGTCATATAAAATCATTAGTTTACATGCAACTTACCATTGGAGTTAATTTTACTATCAATTTCAATATAGGCACACTCTTTCTTCTGTTCACAATAAGAATTCTGGAATCTAAAATGTTTATTGGTAATCTTGAATTCAGAATCGATGGCCTCGTTGCCCAAACCAGCATCGAACGAGACCTCAAAACCAATTTCACCGTTCTTAGCTTCTTTTAGTTCTTGTACAATATATTTAAAATTACCAGATTTAGTTTCGTCTCTAACTTTAAATTGTCCAGAACCTTCTACGATGAATTTGCCGTTTTCTTCTTTAGCGGAGTAAGACGTGGTACCGGAAAGAAGATTCTTTCCTGCAGATTTTACGAGGATTTGGATTTTGCGGTCGTTTGAACTTCCTTTGTTGTGAGCTTCGAAGTTGATTTTGTTGAGATTTAGATTTGGCGAGTCTACTCTACCTTTGATAAGCAAATCGTCGAGATTTTCAGCGTTAACGGTGAGGGCGCCATCGAAGGTGAATTGTTCGGGTTCGCTGATAAGTTTAACTTCACCTGAAATGTTTTTATATTAGTTTAGAGTTAAAAATTAAATCAACCAGCAACTTAAATGGATCAGAATTCATTTTCTAAGAAAGAGAAACACAGTCAAATGTCATTGATTTAAAATTACAGCATGACTAAAATTTGAAGTTCTGTGATGTAGGTTACTGAATAAAACTGGCTACCATAAAAAAGATGATGTGTAAAATGCCGAAATTTAATCATCAAAATTCTTCAAATGATTTTCATTTGAATCCAAAGTACAAACTATGCGATTAATGATGGAACACAATTTCCAAATGGCTGACTCGGCTTTTCTTACAGGTAGTCATTCTTTTGGAGATGATTTTCATCACACTTTCACACAATGGTGGCTCTATTTCTCGAATTTCTGCTCTGATATTGTCTTTAGGGCGCGATTGCTGAAGCATTAGAGTAGACTTTAACATAGCCCCAATGGAAAAAGTCTAAGGGTCACATCATCTGGGGGGTCCCCCTTTCACCATTTCAAGAAATTACCCGACCCGGAAACTTTTCGCATAATAATCCGATTGTTTCACACTTGTGTGGCATGTAGCACCATCTTGTTGAAAATAAAGTCATACGTATTCAAAGCATCCATTTCAGACCAAAAAATGTCAGTTAGCATATCACGGTAACGCACATATTCACAGAAACGGTCGCGCCGACATAATTTTCGAAAAAATACGGTCCAATGACACCGCTAGCCCAAAAACCACATAACTGTAACTCGTTGTGGATGGAGAGGTTATTCGGAGCCCCAGATGCGACAGTTTTGCTTATTTATGTAGCCAGACCGATGAAAACTAAGCCTATTTACTCAGAATGATTTTCTTGAGAAAATTGGGGCCATTTTCTTGCATTTCCAACACCCAATTAACAAACGACATTGTCCATGGTCTGCTAGTTTTAATTCCTGTGTCAACTAGACTTTGTAAGCCTTCAGACCGAGATTTATATGCAAAATACGATGCAGGCATTTTCGAATTGACATACGCAGGTTTTCAGCATCACTTTCAGCTAGAGCAGCAATATTTTCGGTTGATCTGACTAGGCCAGCACGGGTTGAGTTCTTTACATCCGAAACTTGATCGAAATATTCAAATTTATCGATTAAATTCACAATTGCTGGATGAGAAAGCCGTTCATTTCGACCGAAAGTAGTACGAACTTTGCGAACTGTCTCCGCGAAAATTTCACAATTTTTTGTAGTGAATTTTTACAATTTCAGTGCGTTATTCAACTGAATATCGTTCCATTTTCGTTAACCGTATAGTTTTAACTGCTCAAATGCCAAAGAATGACGGCTGCAAATTTGAAACATGAAAAATAGCGTGCAACTTAAAATGAAACCTCATTGAAACACCCTTTTGTATCTACAATTTTATTCCGGAAACGCTTTTGTATCAGGAGTATCATTAAATGGTACAAAATTTTCCTGTAACAGTTCTATTTTTTTTTATTAAAAATGAAACCATTAGGCTTAATAAATTTAAAACCACAAAACTTACCGCTGAATTGTTTACTGCTAGCTTGAGTGCCTTTCGCATAAATTTGACTAAGCTTTCCCTCAGGATTGGTAATCTTAAAGTCAACTGAAGGAGTAATATCACTAAGTACAAGATCAGATTGTGCCTTCCACACTTTTCCTTCTAGTGATAATTCAACAGCGCTGTTAACGGATTTGTTATCCTTGGATCTCTTTGTGTCTACTCTCAGTAGGGTATTTTTGAAACCATCAACAGGAGTTTGTAATCCAGCAGTAAGTGTGTATTGATGATCTGTTGATCTCTGAAGAGAAGTATCAAGTTTGATAGTTTTATCACCGTATGTTACAACTATACTTCCAGAACCACCTTTGCTGTCTTCTAGAAGATTGTAGGATGTAGCAACAGTAATGGGATCGACTTTAGAGATTGCAATACTTCCCCTTAATTGACCACTAGAGACTCCAATATTAGCACTTCCCTGACTCTTTAAGTCTATAATTGGATCAGGGTTTGTTCCATCGTCATCAGCGAATACGTTAACCGATCCTTCAAGCTGAATGGCCTTATCGCTTGATCTAGCAAGCGATCCACGTAAGTCTAAGTTTAAAGTTTTCAATATTTTAATATATTCATTGGAGAATTGTAAGTCGATGTTTCCAGTTTTTTTGTTTTCTTGACTTACATCGTAACTTCCTTTAAGGTCTATGGTGTTAGCAGGTCCTTCGGTAACTTTAATTTCATACTGACCAATTAATCCTTGGTTGCATTGACTAACAATACTTAATTCTAATGGCTTCTGGAGCGAACTACCATATAATTTGCTATTGTATTTCAGTTCATTAACGCCATTTTGGTCAGTGGTCTTAAGGGAAATATCGCTGTTGAGATCCTGACCGTTAGGTTCTTGCCAAGAGAATGTGTAATCTACGTCGATAATTCCTGCTTCATAGTTATTATCTCTCCAATTACCTTTATAATTAAATTTATAACCAAGCGAGTTCTTCCTGGGTCTATACTCCACGAATCCTTGAGTTTGACCGTTAAATACATCATTCTCCTCTTTATGATCGCAGGAACCTTTTAATGCTAAGTATGTTTCTCCTGAGAGTAATTCCACTTCACCATCGAGTTTGGCTAGCTTTATCATCTCCAGTTCTAGATCCTTTAACGTTAATATCCAGAATTTCACGGAACAATTCGATTTGATTTTTACTATCAATGCTCGTTTCGGTGACTTGCGTTTTTGTACTGAAAGACAATTTTTGCTGTTGATCTTTACTGAAAGAAGGATACAGCGATACTGAGAAATCGTATGATTTGGTAGGTTGAATGTTAAAGTTTGTGACTCCTTTAATCTGCCGTTGAGCGTTTGGTATATTAATCAAAAATTTCACCATTGCCTGCCCCGTTATTAGCGTGAATTTGTCCATTAATAGTGAGCGTGTTTTTAATATTAACTTTCAGGCTACCGTTTACGTTTCCTTTTTTGTCTGCCTTAAGGAAGGTGTCAATAATATTTTCGTTTCCTGACGAAATCTTTTCGTATAGATCCAGTTCGTCTACATTTATTTTTAATCCACTAGAAATCTTCAGAGGTGTAGTTTCGGAAGGAATGCTTAATGTAAGATCTGCACCAATATCAAGGGCACTAGGATTTATTAGGTGCCTGATTTTACCTTCAGCTACATATTTCCTACCGTTGATTTCGAATACGTGTGAAATTTTACTTTCGTCGTTAGGTAAAACTTGTCTTTTCGATGATAATTCAAGTTTATTGCCCAATCCATAGAGTTCAAACTCAACATCGTAGTCACCGGCAGTCTTCTCGTTAATTTTAACATCTAATTCTGAACCCAACTTAAGTTCCCCATACTGGAACTCGACATCATAGTCAAATTCCTTAGGAGTATGTTCTAGCTCAAATTTACCACTAAGGGATAATAGGGGATAACTAATTGAGTTTTTCGTTTCCCATTTAAAAATCTTCTGGACTTTTGTAACTGTTTGTAAAGGAATTCTTAAGAGTTAACACGTTTGTTTTTGAGTTTAGATCATTTCCGTGAATAAGTTGAAGAGAATGCTCATTTAGGTCATCTTGTCTTTTGAATTCCCCCTTAAGGTTAAAATTTACAGCTTTGTTGATGTCACTTTCATATTTAACGTTGAATTTGATTAGGTAGGCTGAAAATTGGAATCGTCCTAAAAAAGAAGAAATATTGCTGTAATAATATCGTTCTAATGCTAACAGTGAGATGGATACTAAAGAAATATTATGTTTTTTTTCTTATTTTTATAAAAGTTATGGGACTGTAGCCAATTTCGACGATAAAAGACAGTTTTTAAGGATCAGAAAATTGTTTAAAAAAACATAAATGCAGGTTATGAGTCCCTTATCTTCCTTCGTCGAAGATTCTAATATATATATATATATATATATATATATATATATATATATATATATATATATATATTATATATATATATATATATATATAGAAAGTGTAGAGATTTCGGGAAAGCGGTCTTGAATAAATACTTATTTGTTGTTAAAGAAAAACTCTATAATTCTTTTTTCAGCTTCATCTGGAGTTAAAAACAACCAAATTATTCCTCCATTGGGAGAGGTATCACAGAAAAATACATTTAATTTAAGTATATATAACTAACAGAACTACGAACAGACAAGACGAAACAACATTCTATGGCTTTGGCTGCACTGACACTTGCCATAGAATGTTGTTTCGCTTTGGCTGTTCGTAGTTCTATTAGTTATATATAGTTAAATTAAATGTATTTTTCTGTGATACCTCTCCCAATGGAGGAATACTTTGGTTGATGAAGCTGAAAAAAATATCAGTGAAATATAGAGTTTTCCTTTAACAACAAATAAGTATTTTATTCAAGACCGCTTTCTCGAAATCTCTACACTTTCTTATAAATTTTGACGGTCGAGAATATTTCCGTAAATCTGTTTAACATACAATAAATTATATCTCTGGTTCGGGCGTAAAAAAAATTTAGGCTTTCATGAGCCACAGATATAATTGGTTGTACCTTACTGCAATGGTATGCCAGTACAGCAATAAGTACCAGTTTTGTTCTCTTGTCTGTTGATCCTAGCTCGGCTGATGAGCCATGGTATGGCGAAAACGAGTTGGATTAACAAATGAGAGAGCAGTGACCACTGCTGTAATCTGGACTTTCATTTTATTGTAGTTAATAGAGGATCGGTTTAAATCTTGTAAAACATTAATAAAATAATTACCTTCAAGACCGTAGTTGTGTTGCCCATCATTTAATTTCAAATCTGTGAAATATATACCATTTTCAAGTCCAATATTACCATTAAGAGAAAGTTGTAACTGATCATCGGAGACTCTTACATTATCGTAGATATATTTTATATTTTGACCATTCTTCTCTACAATTATTTGACCTTCAAGTTTAATGGGTAAAGGTTGTTCTCCAGCTGGTGTTCTATATTCCAAAATAGGTTTGTACACGGTTCGTTCTGGTGTTCCAGAAATAGCTACCCCTATTTTACCGCTGAATACGTCTTGGTCATGTGTTACTTTGAGTTGTAACGATCTTTTTCGACATTTGTGGTTAATAACTCGAGCTTCAGCAGATGCACTTTTAACAGCAGAACTGAAAGAAGCTCTAATATATTGTTCAGGAGAATGTTCAGCAGATAAATTCTAGAGCAACTTTTTCTTTGGTTATTTTTGCCAATAGTTTCCAAAATCAGGTCAGCGTGAGTTGGTGGGTTTCCATTGAGAATTTGTTTTATCCTATATTCGGAAACATCGTCATTTTCAATGGTTATAGCAATTTTAGCATCTCCGGCGAATGGGAATGGCAAGATAGGAATTTGCTCACCTCCAAGATTGGGATTATTTACTTCAGCACAGAAGGTGAGGCCAATGAAGGGACTAAGCTGATCCAAGCAAATGGAGAAGTCCTTAACTTGAGTGAATTTTAGAGGAAGATTATGTTCACGTCCAGCCTGCTCTCTAGAAACGAATACGATCTCATGGTTGGCCGAGATTATTTTTTGTTCTTGTACTGGTAAACCATATTTTAAGTTAAACCCAGATTGTTTCTCCCAGGAAAGGTTCAGATCGCCACCAGTGGAGGAGTATAAAGTTGATACAACTTTAAGACCATTTTCTACGAGCAAAGCATCCAAGGTGAGGCGTCCTGAAACTTCGATGTTGGCACTTGGGATCAATTTAAGTCTTAGCTGTCCATCTGTGTCTGAATTGATTAATTTACGCACATCTACTGCTCCTTCAGCTTTAACTTGAATGGTGGCGGATCCTTCCGCTGCCAAACGAAGAGGGAAACCAAGTGATGTTGGGTAGTCGAATTCGGCGTCTAAGAAGAGTATGTTTTGACGAAGGGTTTCCTAAAAAATTTAAATAAAAAAACTAGAAATTGTGTAATGTTATACGAGGGTAGATAAAACGGTAAATTTCTACGAAATGTCGGGAAATTTTGTTAAGCGGCATGACTGTTGGTAAGCGTGATTCTTATAACGGTTGTATTCAAAATTTCAAATCGATGCATCGCACAGCTGTTTGTTGGGAGCTATCGTAAGTGAGCGATGTTACACGTTTCGTCTAGTATCGTGCACTAATAAAATATTTTTTGTGAAAAAATTGGACTGCGGCTCAGACAGAAACTGAACTAAAGGAAGTTCATGAGGCCTTTCCACTAGCAGTCAAGACCATTTAATAGTGGATAAATGAATTTAGACGTGGCCCGTACAAGCACTGCACCTTCAGAACGCCCGAATAAAGTTTCTTCTGGAGCAATGATCGATAAAATCCATGGTATCGTGATGGAAGATCGTCGCATTAAACTTCGTGAGGTTGCTGACATGGTAGGTATCTCATATGAATGCATACATAGCATCCTACATGAAGCTGAGAGCGCGATGAGTGCCGCGTATATTGACCCCAGACCAAAAAACACACGAGGAAGGACATTACAAAATCTTGTTTGAAAAAGTTGCAGATTAATCTGAAGGATTTCTGCCGTCGTTTTGTGACTGTAGACGAAACGTGGATCTACTATTACACCCTGGCAGTCAAAACGGCCCTCAAAAAACAGTGGGTTGACGAAAGTAAAAGTGCACCGAAAAAAGCGAAAACAGTTTTATCGGCGGGAAAAGTGATGGCAACTGTTTTTGGGGACTCACAGGGTATCATCATGATTTTACTATTTGGAAAAGGGTAGGACAATATCTGGCTCTTATTGCACAACGTAATTGGAGCGTTTCCGTAGTGAGTTGAAGCAAAAGCGACCAAGATTAGCACGCAAAAAAGTGTTCCTTCATCAGGACCATGCACTTGCTCACATATTGGTCATTGCAATGACTAAAGTGCACGAGCTGGGCTGCGAAATAGTTCCCCATTCCCCTATTACCCAGATATGGCCTCAAGTGACTTCTTGTGTTTCCTGTCCTGAAAAACTGGCTTGGGGGAAAGAATCTTTCGTCGAATGAAGAGGTTGTCTATACTCTAAACAGTAATATTAATAATAAAAAATGGAATCTCGCTGGACCAAATGTATCGAGCTCAATGGATATTATGTTGAGAAATAATTTTTTGTTTTTCCAAAAAAATGTTATTTACCTTTTTACAAAACTTTCCAATCTACCCTCGTACACTGCTTCGACTATTTCGACAATATTTGGATATATTGTACAGTCTATCAAGTAAGAACGTGACCGCACGTATTCTTGAAAAAATGTGTTTCGAGAACATTTGTTGCCTTAGTAAGTTGTCCAATAAACGCCTGGCATCTTCGAGGCATGCTGTCGACGAGATTTTCTGCATACTCTGCTGATTTTTCGAATCTCGCGAGACAACCGAGTCAAAGTCCTCAGAACCTTTCGTCTGAGCTTTCTCTATACAAGGGACTAAATGTTTTTTCAATAGGGTTGGCGTCCAGCGATTATGAGAGCCACTCTAGTATCCTATCGTGGGTTCAAGCGAGTCGCCTCGCGACTTAATTTTCACCCGGCAGAGGTTTCTTCAACGTGCTTCGGAATTTGACATCTGAGCACGATGATGTCGTCGAATGGTCTCATGGGACATATTCAAACCCGATTTTCTTAATTTTGCCGATCCTTAACGGGTCCCATAAAAACAAAGACACGATTCGTTTTTCAACTTTTGGAGTGACTTTGCCTATCGAGCCACGTTTCCGACTTTTTAATATATTTAACGGCCGCGGAAAGTGTCCTTTTTGGATGGAAACAAAGAAAGACTGCCTCGAACCAACGCACAAACAAGTTACTCATTTTGAATTTTACGTGATTTCGACGAAACATCGGAATCGACTGATAAGTTACTTTTACTAAAAAAAAATGCGTCGTAGATAAAGGTTTCCTCTACCAACTTTTTGTTGAATCGCTAGAATCGCATCACCAAAAATGAATTATCGCGGACACCTTCTTACTTGACAAACTGTAGATATGATAATACCAAGAGAGCATACAATAAATAATTTAACGAAATTATTAGATATCTGAATAGGACACAATTTCTTAAAATTTTGTATTCAGGACCGTTACTAAATTCAGCTTTTTGATAAAAAAAAGTAAAAAAATTGGTAAAATTACTAATCAGATGCTTTAATATGAATGCCTATTGAAGACGACTATGAAAAAATCTTTAAGACCACAATTTGAATTGTTTAACAAGTAAAAAAACGATATAGTATTTATGGCGAGATTAAAAGAGATTTATAGAAGCCAATAAGGATTCGATAGGTTTATCCACCCCGTATATCAGAAAATTTCATTGATGTCACATTAGGAAGAATCTTACGGAAATGATTCAATACTTTTCTAATATTGTCTTCAACAACGCCTAAAAAATATTAATTTTGATATCTGTGACGGCGTGTTATGTTAAAAACATCCTAAACTTATTCTAAATTAGTTCCTTACCTGGAAACCATTGAGTCTATCCAATCCTTGATTTAACTGAGAAACGATATCGTCAATAATCGCTTCAGGTGTAATTTTCTCAGCGTTCTGGTTAAGATTTAAGAAAAATACTTCAGAACCAAAAGCCTTTAGGCTTACATCTAAATCAAGATCCTTGTTAAGCTCGCTCGTTTTAATTTGTACTTGTTTAGCGATATGTTCAATTTCAGCCTTAGATACATCACGTTTAGATCTCTCTTGAAGGACAGCGTTCAGTTTTTGTTCGGCGTATTCAGAGATTTTATCGAAACTGCTCTGGGTTTTTTCCTACAACGTCTTTGAATTGTGAACTTTGCAATACTCCTTTTGGACCAAAATAGTGTTCGACGAGACGATCCAAGTTTTCCTGCCTGGTTTCAATTTCTAGGAAGTTGAAGTTGTGCCCGAAAATTTGAGCGGTGAGATTCAAGGAGGAAGATCTTGGCAGCCATGAGTTTTGAGAATAAATGACAGTAGCCTCAGAGGAAGCGCCGAATCCGAGAGTGTCTACGGCATAAGAAAATTCGCCGTTGAATGAGTACTTGCGAGGATCAATTGGGAAGCGTTTTTTAAGGCTAAATCCTAGGTGTTGTTGAGCAAGGGCCTTGTCTGGATTGGCGAAGCTTTGAGGCTGCGAATATGAGAGGTTATAAATCCACCGACTTGAATGCTTGGTTCCTTTTCGAGGAGGGTTTTTACGGCGTTACCTAAAAATATACAATATTTAATCTCTGTTTACTATATAGTGCAGTAAAAAAAGCATTTGTTATTGCAGAGTTCAGATACAGCAATATTATGATTTTATTTTTTCAGGGGCATCACCAGGAGTATTATTCTGAGTTTTGGACCTCAAAACATTTGTGCTCTTCAGTTTATAAATAATCGAAGTTTTCAAAACCCGTTTTTTAGTGTTCCGTACGGAACACTTATAAAATCACTTCGGTGTCTGTCCGTCTGTCTGTCTGTCTGTCTGTCTGTCTGTCTGCCTGTCTGTCTGTCTGTCTGTCTGTCTGTCCGTCTGTCACACCCGATTTTCTCCGAAACTATTTGTCATAGAAAGTTGAGATTTGGTAATAATATAGGAATTGTTGGCCTCATCAAAGCCATGTAGTTTTGAAAGTTAAATTTTGACTTAACGGGTTAGTTTTGGAGGGTGAAATCGGAAGTGAAAAAAAATTTTTTTTACTAGGTAATCGAGTGTGATGTCAAATGAAAGCTTGTGAAAACGCAAGTAAAAATATATATATAATGTAATACTTGCACGCACTTTTTTTTGTATTATTTTTAAAAAATCGCGAAGAATCGCTGTCCACCCGCCTTATCTCGAAAAGTACTTATCAAAAAATTTTGAAAAAATTCTGAAATATTCTCCACGGGGTGTAGATTGAACAAAAATTATCACGAGTGCATTACCTGTAATAATTTGTCTGGTATATAAAAAAATAGAAATTTCAAGGTCATCAATTTTCAGTAAAGATTGGAAATAAACTTTGTTGAAAACTCATTTGGGGTGTGTTTTGTGAAGTCACTGATCATTTTATACTTCCGTTACAACATTTTTTATTTTAAAAGCAATCAACGTACGGAATACTAATTGCGCAAGTTCAACTTGCACTTGACCGGTTATTTGATTTAAAAATGCGAATAACTCCGATTATATATGTCGGATCGAGACAAAAATAGTTTCGGAGAAAATCGGGTGTGACAGACGGACAGACACCTAAGTGATCTTATAAGTGTTTCGTACGGAACACTAAAAAACTCTTCGTAGTGAAATTTCCAACAAATCATCGCTTAAGTGCGTACATAACCTACAAAATTGAAAATAAACGGCCAAGTGCAAGTTGAACTTGCGCAATTAGTGTTCCGTACGTTGATTGCTTTTAAAATAAAAAATTTTGTTACGGAGGTATAAAATGATCAGTAACTTCACAAAACACACCCCAAATGAGTTTTCAACAAAGTTTGTTTCCGATCTTTATCGAAAACTGATGACCTCTCATTTTTTTTTATATAACAGATAAATTATTAAAGGTAGTGCACTCGTGATAATTTTCGTTCAATCTACAGCTCGTGGAGAATATTCCAGAGTTTTTTCAAAATTTTTTGATCAGTACTTTTCGAGATAAAGAAGGGGACAGCGATTTTTTTTTCGCAATTTTTTAAAAATAATGCAAAGAAAAGTGTGCACAAGTATTACATTATATTAATTTTTGAACTCGTGTTTTTACAAGCTTTCATTTGACACCCGACTCGATAACCTGGTAAAAAAAAAAAAAAATTCCCCCAAAACTAACCCCTTAACTTAAGTTTAACTTTCAAAACTACACAGCTCTGATGAGGCCATCAATTCCTATATTAGTAGCAAATTTTAACTTTCTATGTCAAATAGTTTTGGAGAAAATCGGATATGACAAACAGACGGACGGACAGACACCGAAGTGATCTTATAAGTGTTTCGTACGGAACACTAAAATTATAAAAACTGTTTTTTTCTTCATTTTATTGTACAGGTCGACTAAGTGAATCGATCGGCTTGAAACTTTCAGAAAATATACCTACCTGAAATTTCAAAAATATTGAACCCAGTGGGCACAATTAAATTTGTTATTTAAAATTTGAATTGCTCGCCATTTTATGCCATTTGGTACAAAATGGATCCTTTTTTTTTCAAAATTTATGCCTTGACGCCAGCGTTCCGATGCCATTAAAAAATTTTTTTTGGAGTCATTTTAACAGTTTTTTTACATTTGTTTATTAATCAAATAACAGCAGATGTGCTTTTTCGGTCATTTTGAAAAAAAAAACGAACAATTTTTATCACATCTGGTAGAGAATCGCGTGACCTTTATTTAAAAAAAAAAATTTCGTTAACTTTTTTTTTCAATATAACAATTGTTTTCCAAAATTCGTGCAGTAGGTTTTAACTGCGACACATCTAGTCAAGCAATAAGTAGCAGTAGCCTAAAATTCCTGCTGACTAATTCATTTAGTAACTATTTCATTATTCATTTTCTGGATAGCCAGGCAAAATCACAATATGTTTGACCAGACATTTAAAGTAGAGGAGAGGAGAATGGTATTTTGTGAGTGTGTGTGTTTAATTGATTGCTTTACGTTGCAGGAATATATAGGATGTATAAAATACGTAATATCTTTGATTGTTTTTATTTGATTAATACTCCAAAAAAATTTTTAATAGCTTTAGAAGCTGACGTCGAGACCTAAGTTTTGAAAAAAAAAAGATCGATTTTGGACTAAATGGCATAAAATGGCGGGCAATTCAAATTTTAAATAACAAATTCAATTGTGTCCACTGGTTTCGATATTTTTGTACCAAAATTTCAGGGTATTTTTGCTATGACAAAACGTATATTTTCTGAAAGTGATAAGCCCATCGGTTCACTTAACCTCTACAATAAAATAAAAAAAAAAAAAACCAGATATTTGCCCGTTTTTTCAATTTTGTAGGTTATGTACACGATTTAAAACCAACGAGGATTTGTTGGAAATTTCATTACGAATTCGTTTGTCTCGATCCGACTTATATAACCAGAGTTACTTACATTTTAAGCTCAAAAAAACGTGTTTTAAAAACTTAAATTGTTATAAACAAAAGAGCACAAGTTTTTCAAGGTCCAAAACTCAGGATAACACTCCTGGTGATACCCCAGAGAGGATAAAATCATAATATTGCTGTATCTAAACTATGTTTATCTCATCATTATTTTGACCTTTTTTTACTGCACTATATAATAGTAGTAGACCTTTGATTTGCCAAGTTAGCAAAAAAGAGCTGTTATATTAGGAACAGGTGGCAGAGAAGCTGCAGAATAAAAAGCTATAGCAAACCCGTAATGAGTAACGTTTCCTCTTTGTTTTTAATATTCAAATTATTATCGGCTTAAGATCGCTAATTTGGAGTTAATAATGACTTAATAAAAACTGTAATAACCCGTTTTTAGAGATTACTAAGATTGTTTTTTTTTATATGTAACAAACAAAGCATAGCAAACTACCACTATAACATTTAACTTTGTAGTAAAATTACCTACCAATTTTGGCATTCGGGCATTGGGCAAGAACAAGATAAGCCTTGATTCTTATTTCTGAGTCTTGTTGGATATCTTCCAATATGTTCAGTGCGCGGTTTCGGAGTTTGTCTTTGCAGGGATCAGCTAAGAATGTTTCTAGTGCGGCTACTCTTACTCTAAAAATAAGTTATATAGATTAGTTCCTGAAATTACTCCTGGTCCACTAGTTTTTGCTAGAGCAGTGTATAAATAAGCAAGTATTAATAAGGCAGAATCCTAGTTTTGAACCGCATGATAATATAATATAAAAATGCCTCATCACAAATAATGCTTGAAGAAAAAACAAATAAAATCAAGAATAAAAGAGGAATTAGACACGGAGACTCAATGTCCCCAAAGCTGTTCACGTTGACTGTAGAACACATGTTCAAATTGTGAAAGTGGGAAAATAAAGGAATACTAAGGTCGGTGAACGATTAAATCACTTAAGGTTCGCAGATGACGTCACTCTGATCGCCAACACATGAGAAGAATTACAAGAAATGCTAATGGAATTAAGTAACAAGTCTCGAAAAACCAAGTATTTGAACAACGAAAGTGAAGATAACAGCCAGGAACTATTAATATGGTGAAAGAATAGGAAAGGACAAACAAATAAACTCCAGGTAACCGAAAGAACAATGGAGAGGAGAATGCTAAATATTAGACTCCAAGATCGTATTCCTAACATCGAGATACGAAGAAGATCAAAAGTGACAGATGTAATACAACGAATATGTATGTATATTAAGGTGGAATTGGGCGGGGCATATCACAAGAATGAATGATAACAGATGGACACGCCGTATAGTTGAATGGAGGCCTAGAGAACATAAAAGATGCAGAGGTAGACCACAGACAAGCTGGACGGACCACATAAAAAGATTAGCGGAACACGAGTGGATACAAAAAGCAAACAACAGAGCTCATTGGAAACAACTTGGGGAGGCTGACATCCGACTCTGGATGGAATAAGCTAATGATGATGATGATAATGTTGTTATGATAGGTGTCTCCTTAAAAATAATTTTCTATTCAAAAAAGAGGTAAACACCATAATTATCGCCAATCGTAACTTCAAGAGCCCACGCCTGATTTTAAAGTAACGTTTAAGCATTCATTTTTCTAGTCCGAGTTAAGATAAATTATAACAAAGTTAATGCTCGGCGTAATTTATGGAGAAATAAGGATATGTGGATCTTTATCATCACCCTTGAATTCCATCATTGGTTGAATTGGTAAATAAATGGTTTACAGTGGATGTGCTGACATTAGTAGTGGAATAATCAATCTTGAAATCTAAAGAACTCTTTGATGAAAAGAGGTTTGATAAATATAACCTCTTTTCATGTTTTTGTTCCATGACACCAATTATATTATTCTTTTGTATCCATTTTAAAGTTGATAATAAAACTTAAAAATGACAAAGTTTCTAATTTGCTGTTATGTTTTATCTCCCAAATCATCAAATATAATGGAAACTGATCAACCATCACTAGAGGGTTGATGGATGCAACACTAAATTTAAAAAAAAAACATGTTGCGATGTTTTAACTAATTTTCGTTCGTTCATGTTCGGAGATAATCGAAATAATTCGATTGACTTAAGTTTTGTGTGCTGTTTTCAATTCAAGTGAGGGGCGTCTAAGATGGCAGATGGTAAATTGTAATGGGCATTAATGTTAATGTAAAGAACAAAGCCTTATTTTTTAGTACATTTCAATATTGTTGATTTACTTAAATTAGTTTAAGGGAGTATTCTGGTCTAGCGGGTTGAAAAAATCGATTTTTTTACATATTTTGCAATTATTTAGTATAGAGAATATTTTTGCAAAACCATTTCGCTCAATTCGCAACATTAATAAAGTTATAGCACTACATAGGGAGCGGCATCCGACATGCTTAGGGCTCGGGTCGGGGGTACACGTCTTCATTCGGTCGGAGTGGTGTTCGTCCAACTTCACTCGAAAAGAAAGAGCACAACATAGGGAAGAATATCAGCTCTGCATGATTTTTTTTGCGCAACAAGAAGATTTATTTCACGGATCTGAAATAGGTGATCGCTCATAAGTAAAAGTATCTCTTTTTTTTATGGGTCTAGCACACGTGCTGCAGGGAAGTCCCTAAAGCGCTAGAGGAGCGTCACGTGTACGGAAAAAGCGATTCACGTTGTTCTTGAATAGCTGTAAATTGTACTCAGTGGGAAACACAGTCCTGGGTAAGCCATTCCAAAGGGATGATGTTCTCCATATAAAAAGACTGCTTGAAAAGCGTTGCACGAGGAGTAACAAGCTGAACCTCATACGGATGTGAAACATCAGCGCGACATGTACTTCTCACATGCACCGCTCTGGGAGGAATTAAGCGGGCTATATCCTTCGAACACTCTCCATGAAAATACTAGAATAGACTCAAGTCGCCAACCGTTCTTCGATGTTCCAGCGAATCAAGGCCGCCGGTCAGTTCTGGGTCTCCAATCAGACGAACAGCTCTTCTATGAGCATAATCCAACAAATGCAGTGTATGTTTGGGAGCGGAGCCCCAAACATGGGAGCAGTATTCCATAGTTGGTCGAATTTGAGCTTTGTAAAGAATTAACAGTTGTTGTGGAGAGTAAAGCATTCTGGTTCGAAATAATATTCCCAACTTTTGAGAAGCTCTCCTTGCTATGCCTGCAACATGTTCATGCTAGGACATATTTGCTCCCAAATTAACGCCCAACAAATTGAGTGACGATGCTAGGGGAATGGAGTGCCCCGACATAACTATGTCGGGTTTAGTAACGTTAACTCTATTAGAAAAAAAACTGCCGCCTGGGTTTTTGTAGCAATAAATTCCACTTGGTTACTGTCACCCCAAGATAGAATTTCTTCTAGGTCTTTATTAAGTTGAATGACTTCCTGCTGTCTGCGGATATTCGCCTGACCAGCCGATGTCCGAGCGTTCAAAGTAAATGAAGAGATAAGCGTACTGTCATCTGCAAAGCTGTAGATTGGATTCTCGGTCTTTTCCAGCAGATCGTTAATGTAAATGAGAAAGAGAGTAGGAGACAGTATGGAGCCTTGGGGCACACCGGCGTTAACAGTTAAGGTGTTAGAAAGAAATCCGTCGACTGCGACTCGTAAAGAACGCTCTCGGAGGAAACATGAGAGCCACAAACAGAACTTTTCAGACATACCGTAAGAGCGTAGCTTAGCCAACAGTCCATCGTGCCAAACACGGTCGAATGCCTTGGATATGTCAAGAGCAACCACTCGAGATTCTCTGAAGTGTTCAATTGCGTTGTTCCAAACATGTGTTACATAAGTCAGAAGATCTCCTGTTGATCTATGTTTACGAAAGCCATATTGGTGATCTCTAATAATGTTGAATCCTTCAAGGTATTTTAGAAGATGCTGATTGACTGCCTTTTCCATGACTTTCGATACTATTGAAAGCAGTGCGACTGGTCGGTATTTATTTGGCAAGATCTTCTTGCCTTTTTTAAGTATCGGCTGAACTGTGGCACATTTCCAGCAGGAAGGAAATATTCCCTTTCTGTAGGATAGGTTGAAAAGTCTACAGAAAACTGGTGTTAGTTCCCTTGCACAATTTTTGAGAACTATGGCAGGTATTCCGTCAGCACCAGAAGCTTTTTTGGTATCTAGCTTTATTAAAATACGTTTTATGATACGCTGTCTGAAGACAACATCGGGCATCCTTGACTGCACTGTGGGAATAGTAGGTGGTGTTTTTCCTTGGAAATCGGCAGTAGATTGTGAAGCGAACAGTTCCCCCAACAAGTTTGCTTTCTCAACAGGTGTCGTTGCAATAGAACTATCTGGCCGTGTGAGTGGTGGTATGGTGGATTTGGTGAAATTTTGACTAACTGCCTTAACGACTGACCAAAAGGACCTGGAATTGTTGTTACAAGCGAGAAGTTTGTTTCTAATTCGCTGATTGTGTGCCTCCTTGGTTTCGTCGATAAATTTCTTTGCATCTGTTCCGGACACGAACAAAGGTGTTACGATTTATGGTATTAGGATTTTCACGCCATTGTCGGTAGGCAAGATGTTTAGAAGCAACAGCTTCTTTGGATTTTCGGTCAAACCAAGGCTTGCCGGACATTTCTTCGAAAATGGAATGTAAGCCTCCATACCAGCTAAGATAACATCGGAAAGCTCCCTGATGCAGTCAGATGGGTCGTCGGATTGAAAACAAACGTCTAACCAACGGGAAGTTCGAAAATATTCCGTGAGATCTTCCCATTTAGCAGATTTGTAATGCCAAATCTTGCGCGGTTTAGGCGCCTCTCTGTCACTCACTGGTAGGACACTCGATGTCGAAAGCAGGTTATGGTCGGAAGGACCCGACAGCGGATTTACGGTGACTTTGTAAATCTCCGGATTGGTGATTAAAAACAGATCAAGAAGACTGGCGAACTGCCCGTCTCTATCAGGGATCCGTGTTCGTTCGTCAATAAGCTAAATTAAGCCACAACTGATTGAGAATGATTCAGCTTCACGACCTTGTTTGTTCGTAGTATTTGAATATTTAAGCCACTTGATGTTGTGGACATTAAAGTCGCCCAGGACGGCAATTTCGGCATTTGGATAGTTAATTTGTAAATGATCGATGGTGTCTGCAAGAGAAGCGAAAAGTGTTCTAAAGTTAGTATCACTTGGCGGTCGATAGAGGATGCAGATGAGCCTTGTGGTTTGTTGAGTCGTTATTTTTTAACCACATAACATCAAAGTTAGGGGACTCCAGAGCCTCTTCTCGTTGGCAAGAGAGGTCGCTTCTAACAAAAAGACAGATTCCGAAGTTACGCCTAAATCGGGAATAGAAGTTGTACCCAGGATAAAGATAATTGACTGTGCTGATCGATGAACTGACCTTGGTTTCACAGAGAGCGAGTACATGAGGATTATTTAATTGCAAGTGTTAGTGTACTGAATTTATATTCGAGTTTAAACCTCGTATGTTATAAAAATCTATTTTAAAATTATGATCTCTGCATGTCGACGCCCCTGAACCAGCCCCCAAACGGAGATCCAAACGGGGGGGGGCTGTTTTACATCCGGAATTTTTTGTGGTGGAATTTGGTGGCTCAGTCACTGCTGTCTGTTTGTTGTACATAGCTCTTCGGTAGAACTGTTTTTCGCTTCTTCGGAAGAGGTTGTTGGTGTCTTTCATCTCGTTTGATTCTTTATATCTACGAAGTTTTGCGGCATATACGGATAGTTTTTGCTCTGCGTAATCAGGATATAAAACGCGTTTTTCTCGAAATCACTTTTTTTCAAATTGGCGACCATGATATCTCAAAAATCAGATGAGCAATTGAGTCGTGTTTGTGCACAAGTCTTCAACATATATGAGGCTATAGCTCCTACCACGATGAAGTCAAAATTTGTGTTTTATATTTTTACAGCCCTTCAAAGGTGAAGAAAAATGGTCAAAGATTCAATTTTCTATATGGCGCTCGATATTCATTTTTTATATTTGCACGATTTTTTTTCACTTTGATACCGACTATAGCGACATCCCTACTAACTAAGAATCTCTTTGATTTTTTTATTTTGAGTGAATAGAACTGCTGAAATCATGGTCGCCATCGTCCACTGCTTTTTTCTTCGCGTTCCTTTCATATATTTTTAACATTGATTACACAGGTATACAAAAAAAAATTCTGTCTTTTATGTGACACAAGGATTGTATTTTTTTATGCTAAATCCAAAAAAAAACTGATAAAAAGAGACATCTATCGTGAGGGTTTTTTCAAAAAACACACTTAAAGTTGCCAGAAACCTATTAAATTGAAAAAATTACATTTCAATAAATAATGTAAAACCGTATAATCATTAAAATTATGGAATAAAACTGTTATTTCGAGCATTTTTAAATGTTCTGAATCTACATTTATCATAAAAATTTAAAAATATTACGTTTTAATGTTCGTATTTAACAAAAACACGTATATACCACCTTTAACTAAGCTACGTTGCAAAATGCTGTTTAAAATAAATATGTGCAACCGATAAATTAAATAAAAACGGTCAAGTGCAAGTTGGACTTACGCAAATAGTGTTCCGTACTTTGATTGCTTTTAAAATAAAAATTTTTGTTACGAAAGTATAAAATGATCAGTTACTTCACAAAACACATCCCAAATGAGTTTTTAAAAAAGTTTTTTTCCGATCTTTACTGAAAACTGATGACCTTGAAATTTCTGTTTTTTTTTAATAAATCAAATAAATTATTAAAGGTAATGCACTCGTGATAATTTTCGTTCAATCTACATCCTGTAAAGAGTATTTCAGAATTTTTTCAAAATTTTTTGATCAGTACTTATCGAGATAAGGGGGGGCAGCGATTTTTCGCACTTTTTAAAAAAATAATACAAAGAAAAGTGTGTGCAAGTATTCCATTATATGTAATTTCGAACTCGTCTTTTTACAAGCTTTCATTTGACATCCCACTCGATGACCTGGTAAAATATTTTTTCACTTCTGATTTCACCCCCCAAAACTTAAACCCTTAAGTCAAAATTTAACTTTCAAAACTACATCGCTCTGATGAGGCCATCAGACCATTAGTGCCAAATTTTAACTTTTTATGTCAAGTGGTTTCGGAGAAAATCGGGTGACAGACAGACAGACGGACACCGAAGTCATCTTATAAGTGTTCTTCCATACGGAACACTAAAAATTGTTTTTATTTTTATTAATATTATACAAAACTATTATTTCATTGCATTTATTTACTTAAAAAAAGCTTTTTACGAAGCACTAGCACCCTTGTAAGTGTTAAAAGCGAGTTTTTTTTTTTTGAAACCGAACATAAAACTTTATTTTTTGATGTCAAGTCAGGATTAAGAACTTCAAAAAATACTGGAAAATAATTAAGAAAACACGTGTCTCACTTAAAAGACAGAGATTTTTTTTGTATACTTGTGTTATTTGTAGTTGTTTAGTAGTATAGAAATTTGCAAACATATTTGACACACATATATAAACATATTTCAAAAAAGCCATTTTGCGATAACGCTTATAACAGGCAGGTTGAAAAGTTTTTGGTGTAGCTACTTAAAACATATTTTTTTTGCAAAATTCGAATTTATTCATAAACATAGTCTCTTTCAAGAGCGATACAATTAGTCCAACGCTATTCTAACATTTCTATACCTTTCTTGTAGAAGAATTTATCTTTGCCTTCAAAATACGCCTCAGTTTCGGCGATAACTTCTTCATTGGAGCCAAATCTCTTTCCCACGAGCATTTTTTTTGAGGTCTGCGAATAAATAATAGTCGCTGGGGGCCAAATCTGGAGTATACGGTGGATGAGGAGGCAATTCGTACTTCAATTCATGCAATTTTGCCATCGTAGCCATTGATGTGACACGGTGCATTGTCTTGATGAAAGAGCACTTTTTCTTGTTCATTTGGGGCCGTTTCTTTGCGATTTCTACCTTCAAACACACCAATAACTTTATATAATATTGGCTATTGATAGTTTTTCCCTTCTCAGCATGGTCGATGAAAATTATTCCATGCGCATCCCAAAATACAGCCGACTGTTGTGTCTTTGGTGGCACCAGGCGGTTTTCACCGGCTGCTGTCCATTCAGCTGACTGCTGATTTGATTCTAGTGTGTAGTGGTGGATCCATGTTTCATCCATTGTCACATATCGCATGAAAAAATTCTTTTTATTGCGATTAAACAGGTCCAAACAGCACTCAGAATCATCAACACGTTGTTGTTTTTGGTCCACTGTGAGCAAACGCGATACAAATTTCGAACGAAGCTTTCTCATGCCCAAATGTTCATGCAAAATATATGCAACACGTTCTTTTGATATCTTTAGGGTGCCAGCTATCTCACGCAATTTCACGTTACAGTCATCTAAAACAATTTTATGGATTTTTTTATGTTTTCCGTTGTAACTACCTCATTTGAGCGTCCAGAGTGTTCAGCATAATTTGTATCTGTACGACTGCGTTTAAATTCAGTATGCCAGTAAATAATAAGTGAATTTCCAAAGGCAGAGTCCCCGTAACACTCGTCAAGCTATTGCTTTGTTTGAACGGTATTTTTTCCCATCAAAAAACAGTGTTTAATCAACACATGAAATTCTATTTTTCCATTGTTTTGAAAATATCAAAAGTAGCGTCACTAAAACCACTGTAACTTGTAAACTAATCGTCGAAATGTCATGAAATTTTGACACGTATCGTTTGAAGGTTAGAACTTCTTAAAAATCATACGGATTTTTTTAAAAAAGCGACATGTATGTGTCAGACCAAAAACTTTTCAGCCTACGTGTTAATTAAGAAAACAAGTGTCTCACTTAAAACACAGTATACTTGTGTTTTTTGTAATTGTTTAATAGTATAGAAATTCGCAAACATATTTCAAACATATATAAATATATTGTAAAAAACCATTTTGCAATAACCCTTATGTTTTTTTCTTCCAAAAAAAATCTCAAAAATAGCATAAAATCTCGACCGCCAGACCAGCACGACATAATAAAAACCCAACTTTTGACAACACAGTAAAAAAAAATAAACATAATAGTTTTAAAATTGGAAAATTTAAATACTTCTTTTCACTTTATTGTTTGCAGAGAAGTTAAAGGGTGTTTTCTTAATATGTGGTAGCTCCTTACCTGCTTGGATACTCTTTGCCTTGAGCAATACTGATCAATTTCTGCAAGACGTTATCATTCAAATGATGGAAGTTTGCTAGACCTTTTAGGGTATAAACTAGGTCATTTTCTTGTTCTCTGGTAGTAGCTTTGGTTCCAAGTTTAGCCAAGAATTTATTTGTCAAAGTTGTGATGGCAGCATTATTTTCGCAGGAATGTTGACGACAGTAATGACCGGCAATGTTACCGATACCCAAGTAGGTTTCACGCGGTAGATCTTTCCTGTCCAAAAGAGGCTGAAAATTTTCTCTTGTTAGTTCATTTAGAATTAGCGTACACAAATTTTCAGACAAGTGTCACTTCTATTTCATTTTCAGATCTCCCTGACATGCTTTTGGAGTGTAAGTAAAAACAAAAATCCTTTAGTTAATCAAAATTTTTTACAAGGTTATGAAATGAAACTGTTTGGATTTTGATATTTCTTAAGAAAAATACAGGGTGCCCCATATATATGGAATAATGATTCCACAGCATTTATTATTCAGTGTATCAAAAAAATGTTTAAATAAAAATTATAGGGTGTTATACGACGCACATGCTGACGTTGACAGTAAAATGTTTTGAACGAAGAGATTACGCCATTTTAAATTTTTTTAAATGGAAAGCCCTGTGTATTATTTTATTTTTGAGTTCTACTAAAAATTCTAGATATTATTTGTCCAACATACTATATGTCTAAATTGAACTGTTTTGGAATTATTGATATTTGAAATTAAGAAGATTAAATAAAAAAAAAACTAAGCTTTCTTGTGTCAAATATTTACTGTCAGGTAACGACTTAACGCCTCAAAAAATTTTATTTTATCGACGAAAACGTACATTTAACAGAAACTTTGTTAATGATGGTTGGTTACGGAAACCGTAAGAGAACATAACGGGAGGTGTGTGATCTTTTTAACGCAGAATATCCGAATCGAGAACCTATTACCCAATCCGTAGTTAGCAAAACTTTAAAACGATTTAGGCAATCAGGTCATGTTAAGGATCGTTCTAAATCTGGACCTCCAAAAGTTAAAAATAAGCGATGATAAAAAGTTAGATGTTTTATTGGAAATTACAGAAAATCCCCATACAGCCATTCGTCAGCTTTGCTTAGACCACAACATAAGTAAAGGTACCTTAAGTCGTATACTGAATGTAGAAAAATTGCATCCATACAAACCCATTCTATTGCAAGAATTATCTGACGGTGACTACGATAGACGCATTGAATTTTGCCAGATCATGAAGGAACGAATCAATAATGATCCTAACCTAATTCATAATACTGTTTTTTCTAACGATGCCCCATTTTGTCTTATCGGAAGAGTTAACGAGCATAACTGCCGGTACTGGTCTACTGAGAATTCCCACTGGATAATCGACAGTCATTCTCAAAGTCCACAAAACGTGTGGGGAGGGATTTGTGGATGTCATATCATTAGTCCCTTTTTTATCGGTGTAAATCTTACAAGACAGCGGTATTTACAATTATTCCAAGAGCAATTGATTCCAACTTGTACAAGTCTTTTTTCCGATGAACATAATTTGGATATCCCTAACAGGAATCTTTGGTATCAACAGGATGGAGCACCTCCTCACTATGAAATCAATGTTCGTAGATATTTGGATGCGATTTTTCCTAATCGCTGGATGAGCAGAAGAGGTGCTGTAGAATGGCCTGCAAGGAGTCCCGACCTTACGCTACTCGATTTTTTTTATGGGATCATTTGAAAACCAAAGTTTACCGAAGTCAGCCTGAAACTGTAGAAGATTTACAACAAAGAATTCAATATGAAGTAGCACAGATCACCTCGGATTCTCTGCAAAACTCTGTTCAGGCTGTTTATGATAGATTGAGTCATTGTCTCACAGCTAATGGTAGACAAATAATATCTAGAATTTATAGTAGGACTTAAAAATAAAATAATAGGGCTTTCCATTTAAAAAAATCAAGATGGTGTAATTTCTTTGAACTGACAGTTCAAAACATCAGCATATCCGCCGTATAACACCCTATAACTTTTATTTAAACATTATTTTTTATACACTGATTAATAAATGCTGTGAAATCATTATTCCATACATATGGAGCACCTTGTATAATGCAAATTTTTCTGTTTTTTTTTTTCAATTGTCGAGCTCATTGTTTTCATTTCGCGTGATTTCATCCTCATACTTTCAACATGCAATAAACAGGTAATGACTTGGTACTTACAACAGCAGCTTTTATTGCTCCTTCCGTGGCATGACGTACGAAATTAAGTCCAAGAAGCGCTAATCTGGCATCGGTTTCACCTAGTTCGTTTTGTTTGAGAAGTTCCAAAATAGCTTCAACACTGTCTCCATTTCCGGACCTTAATAAAGCATCCAAAAATATTCTTTTAGCTGCATCCTTGTCACCAACACCTGGAAAGAAAAGGAGGTATTTATTTCTTTATTATTTTAGTTCCCTTACTAAGAAAAGTGTTATATTTATGAAAAAATCGCCCTTCGAGAATTTTGCATTTCTTATCATTCCAGTCGGACATCAAACAGTTTTCAACTTTCGCCAGTTAGCCTGTTTGTCTGTCTGTTCCCATATGCCTTCAATAAAATGAGATATTCAAGTTTGGTGCACATGTACTACTGGATAGAAACAGAACCTAAAAATCTTGAGCCATATCGCTTCAGAGGAAAACGGTGAAAAGGGTGGGACCTGTCAAATTTTTGTCAAGTTTCCATAATATTAAGAAATTTTTTTTTTTAAATAAAGAACAAATTTAACCAAAATTATATATATAGTTATATATACAGTCTGTCAAGTAAGAACTTGACCTTTCGTATTCTTGAAAAAATGTGTTTCGGGAACATTTTTTGCCTTCAATGTATTCTTTGGTGTGCTAACAACGGCGCAATTACCTTTGCATGTTAAGTTGTCCAATCGCCTCCTGCATCAATAATCGCCCGACATCTTCGAGGCATGCTGTCGACCAGATCTTCTGCATACTCTGCAAATTTTTCAGATATCGCGGGACAACTGAGTCAAAGTCCTCAGAGTCTTTCCTTTGAGCTTTTTCTTTACAAGGGACCAAACCTTTTCAGTAGGGTTGGCGTCCGGCGACTGTAAGGGCCACTTTAGTATCTGATCGTGGGCCCAAACGAGCCGCCAGCAAAGGTTTCTTCAACGTACTTCGGAATTTGACATCATGAGCACGAAGATGTTGTCGAATGGTCTCATGGGATACATTTAAACCCGATATTCTTAATTTTGTCGCTCCTTAACGCAGCGTCAATTTCGGGTCCCATGAAAACAAAGACATGATTCGTTTGTCGACTTTCGGAGTCACTTTGCCTACCGAGCCACATTTTGGCAAGTCGTCGACATTTTTCGTCTCGTTAAAATGATTTACCCACTTCTTTACAAACGATACCGACTTTTTAATATATTTAGCGGTCGCAGACTGCCTCGAACCGACGCGCAAAGAAGTGACTCATTTTGGATTTTGCGTTATTTCGACGATTCGGAATCTATTGATACTTTTACTAAAATGCGTCGTAAGCAAAAGTTCCCTCTACCGATTTTTTGTTGAATCGCTAGAATCGCATCTACCAAAAATGAATTATCGCGGACACGTTCTTACTTGACAGACTATATGAAGGATACAATGAGTGGGAAAGAGGATTAGATGTGGCTTCTTCTAATATATCATGTAATGTAATATATTATTTCATTTTTTCATTATTTCAAATATTATGTATTCGAATGTGATTGACATAGTGTCTTTAAATCATTTTTAAAAAAGCAGTTTCTACGTTGAAATGTAATTATTATTAATCAAACATAAGAGTTAGATAAATGATTTGAGAAACGGTGAGAGCAGATAGCTGCGCACACAGTATATTACAGGTATTTTCCAGAATTCACGAAGTCAAGAAAATTAAATTCATGTTAAGTTCATTTGTTTCAGTCTATACTGGAACGTTCGGTAGAGAGAAGTACCATCGATTAAAAATAACATAACTGTTCTAAAGAATCACTTAAAATCACTATAGAAATAACAAAATTTTAGTTCGAATAGGTTCTGGAGTCGAGAATTGGTTTTTTATATCTAAAATAATGAAATCTTTAGTTGAATCGTTATCATTAGTTTTTAATTGTTTTGTAATCTATTTTTGGAGACAATAATTTTTTAAATAATACTTACCGATGCCACTTTTAACTTGGTTGTAAACGGCTAACAAGTCGCTCTTTTTGCTGACTTTAACAATTTTTAAAAGGTTAACGAATTCTCTGGCAGTAGTTTCACCAACCACTATGTCGATAGTCTGGGCAACTTCTTTAACGGCGCTAAGGATATTCTGAACGTTGTTGTTAGGGGCATTGATAGGATGGGGATTTTCAAAAATGATGGACCTAAAATGGATATATTTTATAAATATTTGCGTAAGTGCAAAAAACAGAGGTCATTCTGATTGATTATAAATGTTCCACCACATATAAATGATGTTAACGTATCTTTAATCTCCAGCCAATTAATATTATTTTAGAATTCTGCATATTTGCTTTTGTCATGGACCGGAGGTAATGACTTTTCTTTATTAGACGAAAAATACAGCCTTGGCCAAAAGTATTAGGCACCCCTAATAAACACGTGAAACTCATAAAATATTAAAAAAAAAGACTAATTATTTAAAAAATACTATAGGCGACGCTGTCAAAAGCGAACTTAAACAATGGACAATATATTTCATAAAACACCTAGCCCACAAAACTGTAATAATGAGGTTTTTTTGAAAAATATTTTTAATGTTTTATCAGTCTCTTTTTATTACTTGTAGTGTCAAGAAGCTTCCGTGCGTGCTTTATTTGTGAACTGGACATTCGTATATTTGAGAAATGCCTAAGAAAAGTGAGCTTGGTATCGAAAAACGAATTAAAATTCAAACCCTCGGAGTTCTTTATTAAGATCTTTTTTAATTACGTTTGTTACATTTTCGTCTTTAAGCGGTCGCATATCGTATAAATTTTTCTATGTTCTTTTTAACTTTTTCAAGATAATTCTTAGAAATCCCTACTAAGACATTGTGATCCCAGTTTATATCAGCACTGGAATATGTTTTGACAGATACAGCACTATTTCTAAAACGTTTTTTCACTAGAATATAGTCTATATCGTTTCTGGTGATATGGTCTGGTGAATCTAGTGGGGACTTTCACGTGTATAATTAAACATAATTTTTTTTGTCGAAAATAGCATACTAAACTTTGAAACCATAAATTTTATATTTTGGAACAAAACACATTCGACAATTTTTAGTGTTCCGTACGGAACACTTATAAGATCACTTCGGTGTCTGTCTGTCTGTCTGTCTGTCTGTCTGTCTGTCTATCTGTCTGTCTGTCTGTCACACCCGATTTTCTCCGAAACTATTTGACATAGAAAGGTGAAATTTGGTAATAATATAGGAATTGATGGCCTCATCAGAACCATGTAGTTTTGAGAATTAAATTTGGACTTAAGGGGTTAGTTTTGGGGGGTGAAGTCGGAAGTGAAAAAAAAATTTTTTTACTAGGTCATCGAGTGTGGTGTCAAATGAAAGCTTGTGAAAACACGAGTAAAAAATATATATATATAATATTATACTTGCGCGCACTTTTCTTTGTATTATTTTTAAAAATTCGCGAAAAGTCGCTGTCCCGGGCCTTATCTCGAAAAGTACTTATCAAAAAATTTCGCAAAAATTCTGGAATATTCTCCACGGGGTGTAGATTGAACGAAAATTATCACGAGTGCATTACCTTTAATAATTTATATGGTATATAAAAAAAACAAAAATTTCAAGGTCATCAGATTTCAGTAAAGATTGGAAACAAACTTTGTTGAAAACTCATTTGGGGTGTGTTTTGTGAAGTCACTGATCATTTTATACCACCGTAACATAAATTTTGACTTAAGGGGTTCGTTTTGAGGGGTGAAATCGGAAGTGAAAAAAATTTTTTTTTACTAGGTCATCGAGTGTTGTGTCAAATAAAAGCTTGTGAAAACACGAGTAAAAAAAAAAATATATATATATATATATATATATATATATATATATATATATATATATATATATAATGTAATACTTGCGCACACTTTTCTTCGTATTACTTTTAAAAAATCGCTGCCCCCTACCTTATCTCGAAAAGTACTGATCAAAAAATTTTGAAAAAAACTCTGGAATATTCTCCACGGGGTATAGATTGAACGAAAATTATCACGAGTGCATTACCTTTAATAATTTATTTGGTATATAAAAAAAAACGAAATTTCAAGGTCACCAGTTTTCAGTAAAGATTGGAAACAAACTTTGTTGAAAACTCATTTGGGGTGTGTTTTTTGTGAAGTCACTGATCATTTTATACCACCCTAACAAAAATTTTTATTTTAAAAACAATCAACGTACGGAACACTAATTGTGCAAGTTCAACTTGCACTTGACCGGTTTTTTAACTATTACATTATTTTACAAGATTAATTTTTATTTTTGCACATTGGATTATTTTTTTGAAATTATCCTACAGACAGTTTAGAAAATGAAAGTACAAGAACTTTATATAATTATAGACTAGATCAAAAATTACTACATGTTTATGAGAACAGGTCAACAGAATCTCTACTTAAAAATGTAACAGATGGAATATACCAGGCAGCCGTAGAATCCTTAGGAATTAAAGAAACATATCACAAATCTAGGAAGTACTGGTGGGACGATCAACTACAACAACTTAAGAACAAAAAGCAAAAGCTCTATGAAAAATGGATGAATACGAAGAGGCATGAAAACAAACAGGAATACAAAAAAGCTATGTCATATGCAAGCAAGCTATAGTTCAAGCAAAAAATCAAAGTTTGTAAAACAAATGCCAAGAATTAGATGGTGGACGTAAATCTAGAGAATCACAGAGATTTATAATATAAACTTAATTACAGCCCAACAATGGGAGGAACACTATAAATCACTCCTGGTGCAGCAAAGATCAGAATATATAAACAAATCTCACAAGAAAATTCGAATTGTTGGAGAACCCATAGCTCTTGATATAGACAGGACAAAGAAAGCCATATATTTACTAAAAAATAATCGATCCCTAGGCCCTGAAGGTATTCCTGTAGAACTAATAAAGAATGGAACTGAAAAACTATTTAAGATCTTAAAAGAAATTTTAACCGATGTTTAAATGGGGAACCAATTCCACAATGCTGGAAAGAAGGCTGGATTATATCTATACATAAAAGGGGCAACAAAAAGAACTGCAGTAACTATAGAGGTATAACGGTGACAAGTACATTAAGCCGACTCTATGGAAAAATATTAAAAGATCTCATATATGAAAAGTATCATCCCTACGAATCTGAAGAGCAAAACGGTTTTAGAGCAGGTCGATCAACAATTGACAATATTTTTTTGTTTAACACAAATCATCAAAAAAAGAACAATACGGTCACAAGATGTACACCTACTTCTAGTAGATCTGACAAAAGCATATGATACGGTCCCTATTGTTAAACTATGGGAAGTCCTAGAAAAATCTAATATTAATGTGACTATTACGGATGCCATTAAAGAATTCTATAGAAACACAACATCTAGAATAAATGTAAGAAATAAACTTTCAAAGGGCTTCAATGTAACTAAAGGCCTACGCCAGGGATGTTCTTTGTCACCCACCCTATTCAATATATACATCGATGAAGCTCTGAGAATGTGGAAACGGAAGTGTAATGGCATGGGAACAGCAATAGGGGACACAACTCTATACACATTACATTACGCAGATGATGAGGTAGTGGTGGCTCAAGATAAAGAAGACCTAGAATACATATCCCGGAAACTATTTGAAGAATACAGAAAATGGGGATTACAAATAAATACAGAGAAGACACAATATTTAAGCATTGGACAAGACCCGTCACCAGGAGATCTGATTCTAAACAATGAAACTATCAAGTGCTGTGAAGAATACGTATATCTGGGCACAAGACTCACCAAGACTGGCCGAAGCAACGAAACAATACAAGACAGAATAACAAAAGGAAAAAAGGTTACTGGGGCATTGAACTCAATACTATGGCAAAAAAAAATATTAGAGCGGAGACAAAAAAGAAAATCCATAACTCTATATTACAACCCACACTGACTTATAGCTCGGAAGTATGACAGCTGACAAATAAACAAAAAGACAGCCTACTTGCAGTGGAAATGGATTTTTGGAGAAGATCTGCAGGTAAATCTAGACTCGAGCATTTTAGAAATGAGGACGTAGGGAATTTAATGAAGGTGGAAGGCACAATAATTGACGATATCGAAAGACAACAACTAGCTTGGTATGCACATGTAAAACGAATGCCAATGGAAAGATTACCAAAAAAGATTTTGGAGCGAATCCCTACAAAAAAGAGAAAAGGAGGACGACCACCTACAACATGGGTGCAGGAAATAACAAGGGCAATTTATGCAAGGAATCTCTCAGAAGATGATATATATACACATATATATATATATATATATATATATATATATATATATATATATATATATATATATTTATATATATATATATATATATATATATATATATATATATATATATATATATATATATATATATATATATATATATATATATATATATATATATATATATATATATATATATATATATATATATATATATATATATATATACAGTCGACACTGTTTATAGTGAAACTCTATATAGTGAAAAACTTTCCATAGTGAAATTTCGGTCAACATTTTGGTCTTTCACTATATAGAGTGTCGACTGTATATATATATATATATATATATATATATATATATATATATATATATATATATATAATATATATACAGTCGACACTCTATATAGTGAAAGACCAAAATGTTGACCGAAATTTCGCTATAGAAAGTTTTTCACTATATAAAGAAAAAATCCGTATATATTGCTATGTATGTAAGATATTCTAGGTCTTGAAAAAATTGCACTACAAAGAGTTTTTCACTATATAGAGTTTCACTATAAACAGTGTCGACTGTATATATTCTGCAGACAAGGAGGATAGTTTTTATCAGTGGTCCATTTAATCCGAACAAAAATAATGTTAACATTTGAAACATATTTAAAAAAAAAATTGTTATAATTTAAAGTACAATTAAAATATATAATCGCTATTCTTTTGTATTATTCAATTAATAAAGTTTAAAATATTTTTTTTAAATATACATACTTTTTGCAGCGTTCACGTGTATGTAACCCCTTAAGATTGGACCAAATCAAGTTTAAATTAGTTTCCCAAATCTCCCATTTTTCCATGAAGTCCGGAAAAACATTGGACAAATATTTTGCCCGGCTAATATTTATCGGGCCCTCTTCCTCACTAATCAAATGGGAAAGAATGTAACTTACCTTGGTTTTGTAACAGGTGCTGGTGCGCTGTCCTTGGCGGTGCCACTGTACTGCAATTTGCTTACAATATGAGCTTTAGCACCATTTTTGCCAACAGAGAACGGGACGTAGAGATAGTCTTCCTTGATTGTGGCTTGCTCCAAAATGCCGTTTTTGACTCTTAAGGTGGCGCTGTATTCGCCATTTAAAAGAGGACTGGATTTAATTTCACTGTCAAGGTTGAAGGCTGTTGCCAAGAAGTCTTGTTGAATGTGTTCTCTGGAAATGAGTAAAAATAATTTCAGACTATACTACTTATATAAGTGATATTGGAACATCAACATAAAATAACAAAGAGCATCACTAATTTTTGATGAATACAGCACACGGATCCAAATTGTGACAGGAGCGGATCATGTAATACAAAGAATTATCTATTTTATGGTATCTTCAAGAGAACGGGAATATTAAGCAAGAAAAAACAACCCGACCATTATTTTGTCAAAATCCATTTAACCGTTTTTTCTGATATCGGACAGACAAACGAGCAGACAAAACGTCCAGAAATGGTTTTCATATCTATACACATTGAATAATACCTTCCTCTGTTTGTAAAACATACTTATTACAGTCTGTCAAGTAAAAATGTTTTACAAGAAAATTTGTTGCCGTCAACCAAAGAATAGGTGTGCTAATAATGGCGCAATTATCTTCGTAAGTTGTCCAATCGCCTTCTGCATGAATAATCGCCTGGAATCTTCGAGGCATACTGTCGACAAGATTTTGTGCATACTCTGCAAATTTTTCGAATCTCGCAAGACAACTGAGTCAAAGTCCACAGAGTCTTTCCTAGAAGCTTTCTCTTTACAAGGGACCAAACGTTTTCAATAGAGTTGGCGTCCGGCGATTGTGAGGGCCACTCTAGTATCTTATCGTGGGCCCAAACGAGCCTCTTCGCGACGTAATTTTCCCCAGTAAAAGTTTCTTCAACGTGCTTCGGAATTTAAGATCATGAGCATGAAGATGTTGTCGAATAGTCTCATGGGACACATTCAAACTCGATTTTCTTAATTTTGTCGCTCCTTGACGCAGCGTTAATTTCAAGTCCCGTGAAAACAAAAACACAATTCTTTTTCGACTTTCAGAGTAACTTTGCCTACCGAGCTACGTTTTTGCATGTCGTCGACATTTTTCATCTCGTTAAAATGATTTACCCACTTCTTCACAAACAATACTGATTTTTTAATATATTTAGCGGTCGCGCAGTCATTTTAGGCCCCTTTGGATGGGAACAAAGAAAGATTGCCTCGAACCGACGGGCAAACAAGTAACTCATTTTGAATTTTACGTGATTTCGACGAAAGTTCGGAATCGACTGATACTTTTACTCAAATGCGTCGTAGAGAGAGGTTCCCTCTACCGATTTTTTGTTGAATCGCGGGAATTGCATCGACCAAAAATGAATTATCGTGGACATGTTCTTACTTGACAGACTGTATATAAACCCAGCTTCTATTGAGATTTTACCATATGTACGGATATAACTATAATTGTTTCCAAGATAAAGAGAAGTCTAGTGAGTTCTATTCCTAATTCCTTATGCTATTATAACAAAAAGTTCTTACCTGTAAGAGCATTTATTGAGGTTTCTAGACTTGGTCACGACCAGGATGTTTCCTTCTTTGTGTGACGACGAATCAGTTGGACAAGTACCAAAAACATCAGTTTCATAACCAGATTTCAACGATGCTTGGAAAATTGAAGCTATCGCTCTCTTAACGTTGATAGAGTTCTGGTTGTCTCCGTCAACGACGCAAATACTGTCATCCAATACTCCATCGTTAATGTTGATTCGAATAGGTTTTTCGATGTCGGGGATAGATCCTCCAACTTTCTGTAAGGGAAGAAAGAAAAAAGTTTGTATCAGCTTAACAATCAGAAATAATTTAGATAATTCTGTAACGATGGAAAGCTTTGTATTTATATATTCTAAAGTTTCAATACTTTTGTTACTTTCCGGGGCTATATTCTGAAATAATGTACAATATAATGCTTATACTGGATAATATCAGGTTAGTCAATAAGTTTTGAAAGCGCCAGCTAGGGAGCATCACTTAAACCAAATATTGAGCACCATTTTGAAGCTTCATCTGTCACATGAACACACCCTAAATTTCAGGTCGATCTGTCAAGTCATTCATTGTTTAGCACCTGATTCAAGTAGACGTGTTTAAGTATTTTATAAAAATGGAAAAAATTTAATATCGTACAGTGATAAAATTCTTTGTTTTGGAGGGTTTATGCATATTTATAGTTTAAAAGTGATCGTACAAGCATCAATGATGATCAAAGTTCAGGACGTCCAAAAACTGCAACAACTGAAGAAACTGTTGTGTAAACACAAGATATGGTAATGAAAGACCGTCGATTAACCATAGATGATTTAGCTGAAGCTATAGTCATCTCACATGGACCAGTACTTGAGATCTTAACCAGTGTTTTGGATATGAGAAAGCTATTCACAAGATAGGTGCCGCATTTGCTAGCATCGGAACAAAATCTTACTCGAGAAAAATTTTCTAAAAAACATTTGGCTCGTTTCACAAAGAATAAAACTGTTTTCTGCGTTGATTTGTAATTATGGATGAGACTTGGGTTTACCAGTATGATCCTGAACTGCGACAACAAACTGCACAGTGGACTGAACCCGGTTGTTCAGCTCCAAAGCAGCTAAAGTGGGCAAAGACGTCCAAAAAAATTATGGCATCAGTTTTCTGGGATGCAAAAGGAATTTTGTTAATTGATTACCTTCAAATCGGTAAAACAATTACAGGAGAATATTATTGCAATCTTTTGGACCAGCTGGATGAGAAAACTCATGAGAAAAGGGCCGGTTTCCAAAAGAAAAAAAATCATATTTCATCATGACAATACACCTACTCACAGAGGTGCTTTGCAACTGGTCGGATTAAAGTACGAATTAGATCTGGCTCCTCCTGACTTCCATCTGTTCCCAAACTGTAAAATGATGAGGTAATAGCATCCGTAGGTAGGTATTTTAAAGGTTATCCGGAAAATCACTTCAGAGATGGGGCAAACGAATTGGAAAATCGCTGGAAAAAAATGTATTGAGCTTAAGGGAGATTATAGAATAAATGTATTTCGACTCATTAATTCATCTTGGTTCATTTTCGCTTTCAAACTTATTAACTGACCAGTATAATTGTTTTATAAGAAATAACAAGTTTTACTTAAATTCAGTTAAGTTTGAAATGTCTAATTGCTTCCCACGCCGACCTAGGGGAGTACTAGATGGGTAACCGCTTGGGCAGGTCAAGTGCTGTTGTTAAAACAGAAGGTAGTTTTACTGTAGCAATTTAATAACGCCAGTGGCAGCGCTGTCCCCTTAAAAAAGGGTTAAGACGGGACGGTGAATAATAAAAGAAATAGGTATCCAGATTTTAATGTTCTGTACGGATCATTTATAAGATCACTTCGATGACCGTCCGTCTGTCTGTCTGTCACACCCGATTTTCTCCGATACTATTTGACATAGAAAGTTGAAATCTGGTACTAATATAGGAATTGATGTCCTCATCAGAGCCGTGTAGCTTGTAAAAATACGAGTTAAAACATACATATAATGTAACATTTGCGCACACTTTTCTTTGTATTATTTTTAAAAAATCGCGAAAAATTGTGTCCCCCCCCCCCCCCGTATCTCGCAAAGTACTGATTTTTAAAAAATTCTAGAATATTCTCCACAGGGTGCAGATTGAACGAAAATTATCACGAGTGCATTACCTTTAATAATTTATCTGGTATATAACAAAAAAACAAAAATTTCAACGTCATTAGTTTTCAGTAAAGATCAGAAAAAAAACTTTGTTGAAAAACTCATTTGGGGTGTCTTTTGAGAAATCACTGATTATTTTGTACCTCCATAACAATAATTTTTAGTGTTCCATACGGAACACTTATAAGAACACTTCGGTGTCTGTCTGTTTGTAGGTCTGTCCGTCTGTCACGCCCGATTTTCTCCGAAACTATTTGACGTAGAAAGTTCAAATTTGGTACTAATATAGAAATTGATGGCTTCATCAAAGCCATGTAGTTTTGAAAGTTAAATTTTGACTTAAGGGGTTAGTTTTGGGGGGTGAAATTGGAAGTGAAAAAGAAAAAATTTTACCAGGTCATCGAGTAGGGTGTCAAATGGAAGCTTGTAAAAACACGAGTTCAAAAATATATATAATGTCCTACATGCGCACACTTTTCTTTGTATTATTTTGAAAAAATCGCGAAAAATCGCTATCCCCCCTCTATCTCAAAAAGTACTTATCCAAAAAATTTTGAAAAAATTCTGGAATATTCTCCACGGGGTGTAGATTGAACGAAAATTATCACGAGTGCATTACCTTTAATAATTTATCTGGTATATAAAAAAAACAAAAATTTCAAGGTCATTAGTTTTCAGTAAAGATCGGAAACAAACTTTGTTGAACACTCTTTTGGGGGTGTGTTTTGTAAAATCACTGTTCATTTTATACCTCCGTAACAAAATTTTTTATTTCAGAAGCATTCAACGTACGGAACACTAACTGCCCAAATTCAACTTGCACTTGACCGGTTATTTTTATTTTAAAAAGCAATCAACATACGGAACACCAATTGCGCAAGTCCAACTTGCACTTGACCGGTTTTTTAATTTTAAAAATTATTTTTCTAAAAGAACTTAAATATCGAATAATTATTGATTTAACATTGACTCTGAATAATGCTGAGGTCAAGGCAAGTTCAGAAGTAATAAAAATTACGACATAAATCGGTTAATTTGACCTTTCTTTCATTTCACTAATTAATATTTGTCAATAACATCAACAATCTTATCATTAAATAACTAAAATGGCAAATAAAAGCCAAGAATAATTTCTTGGTAGAATTATATTTATTCTAGTTTTTTGGAGTTAGACTGTGTCTAACTGAAGTGACTTTTCTACCTTTTACATACCATTACACTAGTACCCAGAAATCTTTACATGTCAATATTTAAACACCAAATGTACCTGAAGAGAGGCCAGGTATTTTATATCCGATTTCTGTCATTGGATGAGACCCATTGCAGTTTTTTTATGGACACAGCACACGTGCTGCAGGGAAATCCCTAAAACGCTACAGAAGCGACGCGTGAGGTTCACGTTAGTCTTGAATCGCTGTAAATTATACTCGATGGGAAACACCGTCCTCGGCAAATTATTCCAAAGGGATGAGGTTCTCCATATAAAAGACTGATTGAAAAGGGTTGTACGAGGAGTAACAAGCTGAACTTCATACGGATGTGAACTATTAGTGCGACGTGTATTCTTAGCATGCACCGCTCTGGGAGGAATTAAGCGAGCTACATCCATCGAACAGCGAACAGCTCTCGTTTGAATACAATCCAACAAATGCAGTGTATGTTTAGGAGCAAAGTCCCAAACATAGGAGCAGTACTCCATCGTTGGTCGAATTTGAGCTTTGTACGGAATTAACAGTTGTTATGGACTGTAAAGCTTTTTAGTTTGAAATAATAGTCACAGCTTTTGAGAAGCTCTCTTTGCTATGCTTGCTACATGTTAATGCCAAGACATATTTGCTCCCAAATTAACGACCGGCAAATTCAGTGTCGATGATAGGGGAATGAAGCGCTCCGGCATAACTATCTCAGGTTCAGCAACGTTAATTTCTTTAGAAAAAACTGCCGCTTGAGTTTTTGTAACGTTAAATTTTATATGGTTACAGTCACCACAAAAAATAATTTGGGCCAGGTCGTTCAACGACTTCCCTATTTCTGCGGATATTTGCATGGGTAGCCGATGTTCGAGAGTTCAAAGTGCATGAAGATCTTTTCCAGTAGATCGTTAATATAAATGAGAAAGAAACCTTGTGGCAAACAGGCGTTGATAGGGAAGGAAATCCGTTGACTGTCACTCGTAAAGAAAGATCTCAGAGGGAATACAAGAGTTACAAACAGAATTTTTTAAACATACCATAAAAGCGTAGCTTAACTAACAATCCATCGAGCCAGACATGGTCGAATGCTTTGGATATATCAATTCTTCAAAGCTTTCAATTGTGTTGTTCCAAATATATAGTTAGAAAATCTCCTGTTGATCTTTGCTTACGAAAGCCATATCGATAGTCACTAATAATATTTAATCCTTGTAGATATTATAAAAGATGCCTTTTCCATAATTTTCCATATTATTGAAATCAATGCGACTGACCGGTAGTTGTTTGGCAAAGTATTCTTGCCTTTTTCGGGTATTAGCCTAGTCGCTCGGGGTTTGAGCGCTCATTAAATGTAAACAGGCTACATTTTGGCACACAGGCAGTTTTTTGAACGTAGGATACGATAAAAAAAAAGTTTGGTAAAGTTTGATGTACGCTAAGCCCACAAAATCCAAAATAAAATCAAAAATTCGTTTTTTCGGTAATATATCGAAAACAAAAAAAAAAATCGAAAAAACCAATAGCACCATGTGAAAAAGCGGAAAATTTTGACCAAAAAATAGTATATAGATTTTTTTTCTAGATTTTTTTTATTAGCATGAGAATTTATTAAAATTCGGATAGGTGATTCAAAAAGTGTAGTGACCCAAACAGGTTAATTTGAAAGTTTGCGCACACCGCTCGAAGGTTAATCGATAGTACTTGTTTTCAGAGTGTAAAAAAAAAAATAAAAGATAGCTTTTAGAGGAGGAGACTTTCAGCTTTCCGATGATACTAGTAGTTTTTATTTTTGTTGCTTTATAATTTGTAAAACTTAAAACGAAATTACTGTTTGCATGATTTTAACGGGGATACAGTAAATTAGAAATATTTAATAGAATATAGTATTGAAAAAAAATCCTTATGCACATATCATTATTATACCTTAAGTTTCAATATAAGAATAACTAAAAATAGCCGCATTGTCTGTGTTATTTAAAAATTGAGTTTTAAAAAATACTGTAATGCACCGCCGGCAATTTTACGTTTAAAGCGGTACGAAATGGTCAAAAAAAGTCGAACAATTTTTTTTAGTTTACAGTTAAAAGTGTACTTGATATTAGAAAATCATTAAAAACTTAAAAAACTTTCTTTTTTTTTTGTAATTTTGCTCTTAAAAAAGTGTTCATGATTTTTTTGCTTATTATTAATCTTAAGCTTAAATTTTAAATAAAAAAAAATATTTAAAGGTGGGAAATGAAAGATAAAAGTCTAAGCTTTAAGTATAAAGTATTTATATTTCATTTAAACATATAGGTACAAAGAAAACAGTTATTGAAAACACAAAAATTCTAAATTACTCGAAGAAATTAAATGAATTACGTACTCTCTGGCTGCCATATTGGATCCGCCACTTTGAATTTTTTAAATTTGTCATCCGATTCTTAATCAGCACTCCGAAAAACCCCTTAATAGCCAATTTCAAAATATTTAGCGGTATACAGAAACGTTAATTTAATCATAAATGAGGTTGGAAGCATAATTCCCACTACAACTGAACGGGTTAAACCAGCCATTTTATTTAAAATATTTTTTTTAAATTACTGTAAAACTAAAAGAAAGTAATTTATATAGTATTCTCTGTAAAATTTCCCGTTCTTTCACGTGGTGCTATTAGTTTTTCCCATATCTTGTTTATTTTTCGAGATATTTGCAAAAAACCGAATTTTGCATTTTATTTTCGATTTTGTAGGCTTAGCGTACACTTTAGAGTAGCAAACTTGTTTGTATCGTATTTTACGTCCAAAAAACTACCTGTATGCCAAAATGCAGCCTGTTAATATTTAATGAGAGCCTTTCATCAAAATTTGCCTCTGACTATTGGGCTATATCGGTTGAACAGCCTTTTTTAGGTATCGGCTGAACTGTAGCGCATTTCCAGCAGGAAGAAAATATTCCCATTCTGTAGGATAGGTTGAAAAGTCTACAGAAAACTAGTGTTAGTTCTCTCGCGCATTTTTCGAGTAGTATTTATTTATTTATGATATTAGGGTATTTCTAAATTTCGTTGGTTCTCTACTCTCTTGCTTACAGAATTTGGTAAGTAAAAATCTTGGGTTTTTTCCACATTGATGGTGTGCTGTATAGATTACTGACGTTTATTTATTAGCTGATTATTCAGTTCGCCTTTTCATTCTAGTGAATATTGATTTCCTAGTTTCTTTTACATACATCTTACTACAAGAACAGGGCATTTTATTAACACCTTTTCAGTTTGTAAAGAAAGCATATATATATATATATATATATATATATATATATATATATATATATATATATATATATATATATATATATATTTCATATGTGTTAAAAATTGTGCGAAGTTTAGATCTTTGAAATAATTTAACTGTTTTGTTACTATTTGAAATGAAAATACGAGTGAATTGGAAAATCAATGTCCATTAGAATCAAGGCACGTAATGATGCAAGCCGTGAGCACCTCCGTCCCATGTTAAGAAGTGAAAGTAACAAGTGTAATAATTGATCAACCGAATGTTCGATCTTTCAGGGAAGTACCTAGAAAAATAAGTTTTCTTTCAATTAGTGTTTGAATATATACCTTTCCATTAGATCCAATAATCTGGACATTTTTGTAACCTTAAAATTTGGTTGCAGTCTCCCTGTTGTGTCAGTAAAACATCGGCTTTAACTTCTGTACTTGTAACTTGTCCTTCTGCTGAAGATAATGAAACTTCGATTTTTCCATCGTAACTGTATTTGTATGTTGTTCCTACTGCGTATTTAAATGTCTGAGCAGCTGAAAAATTTAAATACAGAGTAAGTTAAATGACACAACAACTTCAGAAATTAATCGTAACCGATTTTCAATTTTTTTTTTTCGTAATCTACTAAAAAGTCGTACGGTCAACGACGTAAAGCAATTTTGGAACAGTCTTTATCGAGTCCATTTAGTTTGTAAGTTACTTATAGCTTCTTATTTTTCAGTATTCAATCAAATAATTGAATCGAAGCTACACAAAAAACACGTTCTCACGCTTATGTCTTTTGAAACATTTCTATGTTAACTAACTTCTCTACTGGACCACCAATTGTCTTAAGCGCTGTGTTTGCCCCGTCGGAAAAAAACACAGAAAACATGCGCCAGATATAGGTATCTATGTGCCTGTCACTGATTTTGATAATGGAATCCCGCGCCTAAGCCGAGTAAGCAATGTTGACAATTACAAGCACGATTTTTTTTTGGACCCCCTCCCTATTCTATATAAAATTTGACAATTCATTTTGAGTAGGTTTTAAACTTATGTACAATAAATCAGTTCTAATTATATTAATAGCATTCCAACATCTTTGTTTTACATTATGTTTACAAATATCTCCATAGTTGTATTTTTTTTCGTCGTTTTTCAGTTAGTGAATTATTTCTTAGCGAAATACAAGAATTAAAATGTACTTATGTACAGAAATTTTAATAATATTTGAAACAATATTCTTACACTAATACTGTTCAAAAATACTTATTCATAGTAAAATTGGAAATTTTACTCACCACCTCCCTTGCAACCAGTCCGGCAAACTTCTGAAAAAGGAAAAAAAAAGCGTATTATTGAAACCAGTCAATTTATAAAAATACGTTTTTGAGAAAAAATTATGCCATCGTTATCGTATCGCTAAAGAAACTTTGTAAAAGTATTTCTGTTCAGTCAAGCATGAATTTTGAGAACAAATCGGTCATTTTGTAAAACTAGTCTGTTTATATGAATTTATCTAAATGTTCCTTCTTATTAGGGAAAATTGAAGGGAAATTTATCCAAATATTCAAAAATAAATAGTCATTGTCTCCTCTTAAACTTTAAGCTTGAGAGGACTAAAAAATGGAGGTCTCTACCGTATAATACTTTTTTCAGCTTAGGCAGTTCTACCATACAGCCAGGCGCTAATTGAAAAACTTTATAATCATTTTTCAGTGAATCAAAAACTGTTCGCAGAGATTGATCTGTTGCTACTTATACTTTATACTAAAAAAAACCGGTCAAGTGCAAGGCCGACTTGCGCAGTTAGTGTTCCGTACCGTGATTGCCTTCAAAATAAAATCCTTACCTAGGCTAAGTTAATTAGGTCCCTGATTAAGATATATACATCTTAAGATCCAATATGTATTTTCACGTTTTTTCTTAGTCAGTAATGTATAATAGTTATAGCATCTTAGCTACCAATAAATCAATCTAGCTCAGAATCAGCTAGAATCCAGTAATAAAAGTGTAAAAACAAATATTTACTACCTAAATATTTATTTAATTATAAACAAATAAAATAAAGTTCTTTTGTCTGGGTACAGACGCGCGAGGAGTAATATACTGTAAAGTATATTAACAAGAGCTCCACCATATTGACAAGCAAAACTATGAAAACTATGTTTTCATGATTTTTTTATACCAGATAAATCATCAAACGTAATGCACTCATGATAATTTTTGCTCAATTTACACTTAATAGAGACTAATCCAGAATTTTTTCAAAATTTTTTGATCAGTACTTTTCGAGATAGGATGGATGGCCAGGGGGTTTTTGCCCATTTTTTTTAAAATAATACAAAGAAAAGTATGCGCAAGTATTACATCATATATATTTTTAAACTCGTGTTTTCATAATCTTTCATTTGCCACCTCACCTGATGACTTGGCAAAAAATTTTTTTTCACGTCCGATTTCACCCTCCCAAAACTAACCCCTTAAATCAAAATTTAAAGTTCAAAACTACACGGTTCTGATTGGGTCATTAATTCCTATATTTGTGCCAAATTTCAACTTTCTATAGCAAATAATTTCGGAGAAAATCGAGTGTAATAAACGGACAGACGGACGGGTAGATAGACACTGAAGTGATCCCATAAATATTCCGTACGGAACACAAAAAAGAAAAGAAAACGACATATAGATAGGGTTATACTCTTCTCGCTCTCGGCGAATCAGAACATTTTAAAACAAGCAGATAGTCCCGGAGTAACACATAAATTTGGGCTTGCATAAAGATTTTTACAAGAAAGACAATAGTTTTTTCCAGAATATGAACTATATTGGGAATGTGGAATCTTTGGTACAATGACACAACTCAGTATATATTACCACTACACCAAACAATTCATTTTTGTACCCGACGCGCGTTTCGCTAGCCATGTTAGCTTCATCAGGAACAATCATGGACTATCATCAATCACCGTCAATCATCGCTTCTGATGAAGCTAACATGGTTAGCGAAACCTGCGTCTAGTGCAAAAATAAAGTGTTTGGTGTTGTGGTGATATATACTGAGCTGAATATAAAGTTTAATATTGTTTTCGTGCAAATACATGACGATTCTTTGAGTTTGAAAATTGCCTAAACGCGTGAGTACATATACAAAAATTAACAATATTTCTTTAATCATTACCAATAGTAATGCTAATATTCTTCTTTTATTTTTTGTTTTCAGATATGTAATATAGAAATTAATAGTTACAATTTTATTAGCCATCGTAGACATGGGTGCTGCAGAGTAGTTAGAGAAAAAAACGGAGACACAATACATACACATATCTGAATGTGAATTTCTGCAGGTAAAATAAATAAATAAGTAAATTCAAATAACATATTGCTTACACATTTGAAATATTACTATATGATTAGTACTTGGTACTTTTTACCCGGCCCTCCCCTTCGCCACAATGTATGTAATTCTATTCATATGACAGTTTTATTTGTTAATTCAAAGTGATAAACTGAGTCCGACAAAATGTTCCAACCACGGAGACGTTTTTGGGCACTTCGATACTGTTAATTTGAGAATATTATCTATAATATGTATAAAATGCAACGTCTCTCTGTCTGTCTATCTGTCTGTTAGTGCGCTTATCACTGGAGAACCATTTATCCGATTTACGTACTTTTTTTTCTTAAACATACATATGTTCTCTGACCAGGTTATAAGCTATATTCTATTACGTTAGGTAGCATAAGGAATGACGATAATAGTGAATTAAGTCGGAAAAAAATTTGCCGCTAGCGCGTTCTCTTGTAATACACAGCCTAAAACCATTAAATATGGAACAATATTATGTAGCAGAGAATATTTATAATCTATAATCTATAATATATATAAAATGCAACGTCTCTCTGTCTGTCCGTTACTGCACTTATGATTCGAGAACCACCTATCCGATTTACGTGTTTTTTTTTTTTAAAAATTCATACATAGGTTCTCTGGTCAGGTTATAGGATATATTTTATTACGTTAGCTAATATAAGGAATAAGCAGTGGCGATTTTTTTTTTTTGTCGCTCACCTCCCCGCCTCAGTAGGGATTTTACCCTTTTTCCATATCCCAAGGATATTGGCGAGGATGTCGTAATACCCATCAACGTTGTCCAAGTGCCGAAACATACATTTTTGTATTTCACGGCACCTTTCAAACAACGCGGTAGTGCTGCCACGGACGTTATTTCCATTTCTGCAAACTACTACTACCTATGTACGTGGCCAAGCCAAATATACTTAAATAAATTAATAAATAAGTATACCGATCTGCGGGATTGAACCCTCGATCTTCTGCACAGTAGCAAAGTACTACGCTACCGAGCCACGGCCAGCCACAAATAGTGAATCAACTCCCCGCAAGCGGAGCCGTGGGCACGGCTAATTAGACATAACATACAGATATTATATTCAACATGTTGAATCAATATATCAAACAATAAAACTCAATATGACACCCAAGTAGAAATCGAACTTCAGTAAATTTGTTACTTTTATTTAACTCCCTCACTCTATTGTAATTTGATCATTGGGAGCTTAGAGCACCGGTCTATCTTTATTAGCGATCTTTTTACATTAATTCACATGTTTAATTACTTTTACTCTATCCGCTATGGCCGATAAATGATGATACATTGTATTTAAAATACCTTTTACACACTTGCACCGATCCGCTTCACTCTATTAAGATCTGTTGGGAAATAGCTATTACTTCAATTATTTTAAGTGGATAATAGCTGTTGACTATATACAAACGTTTATTATCGTATAACTCTGCGAGACAACGAACAAAGAACTAAATTTGGATTTTTTTATAAGGAAACTTTTTGTCTTTTTCTCGTCAATAACGATCTTCTTGGAATGTCAATGATTTATTAGGAGTTTTTTGATTGTCGTTAATGTTGTTTGTATGGAGGAAAAGGACTTGAACACGGAAAGATCCATATCAATTCGAGCGTCAAAAACGATTCAAAGAGTTGGTGAATTTATGGCAAATCATCACAGTGAATCATTGAAAATGATGGAAAAAGCGGCAATTAGTCATCAACAGTGGGACAATTTATACCATTTTGAAAGGCAAGACAACGATGTACGCAAAAATTCTTCGAATACTTTAAATGAAAATCAAAAGTTATTGATTAATTGTCCAATATTCCAAGGAAATCATACGAGCCTCCCAACTAACTTTAAGTAAATTATTAAACCTTGTGACTTTTTGCTGTCCTTAGAAGTTAAGATAACTTTAAAATGGTGCATATTTTTAAAGCTTGTTCTAGGTAGATCTTAAACAGGGTTGGCGAGAGGCAGCATCCCTGTTTGAGTCCCTTGTTAACTGTACATCTCTTTGATAGTTTCCTTCGGACTTTGATCTTTGTGGTATTATCTTCGTGTAGCCATTTCACAGCTTTAACCAAGTTAACATTGATGTTTATTTTTTCCTAGTGCCTCCCGTAGTTGTATTTGAGGGACACTAAGGTCAACTACAGCACGTTTATTTCTTGGTCTAGTGCAATCTTTTTCTCTATAATCTGAATAATACCAAAAAAGTGGTCGGCGTGGATCTTCCAGCCCTAAATCCAACCTATTCTTCTGCTTCTAGGTTACCGTATTTATTTTCTATCATTCTAACCAGTATATTCTTGAGATGGAGTTAGAAACAGCGATTACTCGGTGTTATCACAATTTTCTTTACTTCCTTTCTTGTGAGTAGTGGTAACAAGATGGTGGTTTCAATGTGAGCCACAAACAAAACATCTAAGTACAGATTGAATGTCAAAATTATCACAAGCCAAAAACACAATCCCAAAAGTCCCATCAAAATTTAAAACAATGTTAATGATTTTCGACGATAGAAAATGTATTATTTATTTCAAATTTTTACCAGACGATCAAACTGTTAATAGCGAGTATAATTTCGAAGTATTAAAGGGTTTGATAAGTAGAATTCGTCATGTTCTACCTAAATATCGTGGTCTCTAAAGTTGGAGCTTCGTTCACGATAATGTGCCAAGTCACGCTTGACGTTCAATAATTTTTGACTCGAAATCAAGTCTGCAATAAACCGTACACCGACTTCATCTGATTTACAACCTTGTGACTTTTTGCTGTCCTTAGAAGTTAAGATAACTTTAAAATGGTGCATATTTTTAAAGCTTGTTCTAGGTAGATCTTAAACAGGGTTGGCGAGAGGCAGCATCCCTGTTTGAGTCCCTTGTTAACTGTACATCTCTTTGATAGTTTCCTTCGGACTTTGATCTTTGTGGTATTATCTTCGTGTAGCCATTTCACAGCTTTAACCAAGTTAACATTGATGTTTAATTTTCCTAGTGCCTCCCGTAGTTTTATTTGAGGGACGCTAAGGTCAACTACAGCACGTTTATTTCTTGGTCTAGTGCAATCTTTTTCTCTATAATCTGAATAATACCAAAAAAGTGGTCGGCGTGGATCTTCCAGCCCTAAATCCAACCTATTCTTCTGCTTCTAGGTTACCGTATTTATTTTCTATCATTCTAACCAGTATATTCTTGAGATGGAGTTAGAAACAGCGATTACTCGGTGTTATCACAATTTTCTTTACTTCCTTTCTTGTGAGTAGTGGACATACAGTATTTTTTCCACTCTTTTAGTATTTTAGCTCCGTTAATGCGTTTCTGGAATATTTGAGTAAAATGTTCAAATTTTTTGTGCCGTGCTTCATAAGCTCAGGTAAGTTTCCGGGTCCCATTTTTTAGTTTTTAGCAAATATTTTTTTATCTTTGTTGTTCTTATTCTAACCGAGGATGTTGTCGTTTTAATATTCGGGGTTTGTTTTTCTTGGCCCAAAGACTATATCCTCTGTTCTGTTAGTAGTTGGCTAAAATATTCATCCCATTTTTCCAAACTTATTGGTGACATGATTTATTTTTTAGTATTTTACCTTAGTGACTTTAATAGTCTCTAACTTTCCGCCGTTTTGCTTTCCCCTATGTACGCGTTTATTCTTACACAGTTTCTCTCACGAGCTTCATTTTTCTTTTTTGTTATCATTCTACGGACCTGAGCTTCTTTATATCTTGTTTTATCTTCGTCCAGTTTTGATCTTAGGTATTGCTTGTAAGTTTTTTTTTAGGTCAATTTTTGTATCGGTTTCCTGGTCCCACCAATAGGGTAACTCTTTTTCTATGGGTTTTCATTCGCCCAGTGCTTCATAAGCTGCGTCGTATATGCACTTCTTTATATGTGGGTAGTGTTCCTCCGAATTGTTGAAGTCTTCTTGGGGTAATTTTTCGTCTAGTCTCCTCTGGTATAGTTCTTTTATGCTCTGATGATCCAAGCTGGAGAGATTGTATTTGATTTCATCTATTTCTTCTGGTTTCATCATCTTTTTTTTGTCCGGTACTGTGCCTGATCTCCATGGGAATATAATTTTTGATTGTACCAAGTAAGGATCACTGCCGTTGCGTTGGTCCTCTGTAAGCTCGAACATCATTAAATTTGATTTTTTGAGTATTAAAATATAGTCTATAATTGACTGTTGGGTTTTTTGTCTAAATATATTTATATATATTAGTGAATTTAGTATTAGAAAGTAGAAAACTGAAAAAAAAAACATTTTTTCTTTAATTTTCACAGCACCAGTCCGAAAATTATGTTCGCACTGGATCTTAAAAAAAAAATAAGAATTACACGAAACACTATCAATCATAGTTTTTCGACCTCTTAATCATAAGTCAAGTTCAAGATTTAATAATAGCAAAGAGTTATCAGGATTTACGCTAACTAGGAAACAATATCAATTACGTTTCAAAAAATAAATTTTTGTTATTAGAGAACTACTAAAATAAGTAATCCTAGGTCAAATATCTTTGCTTATGTGTATAATTATATATTAGCCTAAAAACTTCAGTATCACGAGCCCTTTATAGGCAATGGAACTTAAAACGTCTTCACTATATAATATATGATTAAATAAACAGTCGAGTCAATGAAGAGGAAAAATCGTTGAAACTTCGTAATTCTCAAGAACAGTCGCGTGGTGGGTAGTTATCGCAGTCATTTCCAAAGAATGCATGCAGGTGAGCAATACAGACCACTCTTTCTACAGCAACATGCTGCACCGCATCCTGTTTGGCAAGAGCAAAATATTATTTTTGCGACGTTGTTCGGTACAGTTTGCGTCATTTTTACTGGTATCAAATAATTTTCTCTTTACCAATCTCATTGTTCGGGAGGTATTGGAGAATTATTTTTCCATTGCGGTACTTGTACATAGACTCTTTTAATATGTTGTTTGGCTGCATCTATTGTCGGTGGTAGTGAACTAAGTTATATGCTTTTATTCTTCGAGGCTATCGTTATAAAACGTTTATATCGCAATTAATTTAAACTTTTGGCCATTTTAGCGCCCTACAGTGTGAGAATACAGAAAACACCTTCTTCACTTTGATTTTCAACTATAAAAGTTTCAGCTGCTGCACATAACTGATAATCATCATTGAAAATTTTAACAAATTGACTTTTACCTTTTCTATAAATAGCCGATGTAGTATCATATCCTGTAAAGGTATGAATAAAGAAAAGATGCTCTTTTTTGACATTTACCAGCTGGTTTAAATTTGTTTTCGATGTAAGACATTATTTCATGGTGGTTTTAAGAAATACAATTCTTTATCATTTGGTGATAAAGCCATCAATAACACTAACACATTAATGTCCTCTGCTACAACAGCTACATGAGGAATGAGGCAATTTAGAGCTGATTGTACAATTAAACGGTCAGCATCACTTTCCTCTTGACTACACTCAAAATTATTTTCAGTCAGCTTTTCGAGATTAACAAATCTATTTTTATTTTTGCTGTTTGCTAAGAACTTTTCCTTAGTAGTCTTTAAAAGCATGTCTTCATCAAATAAATAATCAATTGAAGTATTATCTATGTATCTACGATTTCTCTCAGATGCTGTAACATTGGTGCCATAGGTATTATGTACATATCTGTTATATATTGTTTACAAATGTCGGAAACCTTTTGACTTTGTTCCCATTTTAATCTGTGAAGTAATATATCACCATCAGTGATATAGAACAACTTATTTAACATCGCTAATAACCGTTTCACAATGTTGTTTTCCTCATTCCAGCATTATCACAAAGAGAAAGACGATAGGGGGCCAACTTGTAGTCAAAATACTTCCTAAGTCCGTTATTAGTTTTTCTCAAAAAACATATACGTTGAAAAATTAAATTTGGATATACATATAATATATATACGTAATGTATACATATTTCTGGACTCTCATTATACCGGATATTTATGTTTTAAAACTTGAAAAATCGAATTTTTTGCTACAAATTTTTGCTTAAAAACTATCTGTTATACCACAGTTTTAACAAAAAAAATAATTTTTTAATACATATCGTGAAAAAATGAATTTTTTCCATAAATATAATTGTTATTGTTTAAACAATATAAATATTTACGTCCTCCCACTACAATATTTCTGATTTCAAATAATATATTAAAACAAACATTTTTTTAAAAAAATGATCAAAATTTGAACTGTTCTTGAGGATTACAAAATAAAAACCTTCATTGATTCCACTAACTGAAAAGGCAATGTCGATCTCTAATGTTGAAAATTTACAAGGTTTCGCCACAATGCCTTGAAGAGAAAAAGATAGATGTTAAACTTTAATCAAGGTGATTGTTTTAAATTCAAATAATGAAATTCATGACAACGTTGCTTCCTACATGTACATTAAATTGCTCTTTTTAAGTTAATAAATATTGTCTATCAGGATAGCAACAACACTTTGACCTTTACAATTATTGAGTTGTATTGCGAATTTTGGTTTATCTCTATAAATTTAAGTTATCAGGAAAATAGATACAGTCATTTTTTGTAGCACCAAACTGAACCTTTTAGAGATAATATTGAATTTATTTACATAATAGTATTATATATATATATATATATATATATATATATATATATATATATATATATATATATATATATATATATATATAATATATATATACATATATATATACACACCCACATATATATATATATATATATATATATATATATATATATATAATCGGATGAGATAGATGAAAAAATAAAAGACAAGTAAAAAGCCTACAAAAAATGGTTCTCAAAGGGATCCGGAAAATAGAAAACTATACGCAAAACATAATCTTCTTCTTCTTACATGTGCCATATCAGGTCCCCCCGACGCTCTAGCGGATTCATCCCTGCTCCCTGCGACTCGGAATAACTCTTCGGCTATGGATTCCCGTCCAATCTCGTCTGTTTCTAAATCAAGAGGCCTGCTTTCTACCAGCACCGCGCCTGCCCTCAATCTTTCCCATCATTATGAGCTGCAATAACTCATAATGTTTGCCACGAAAAATATGTCCCAAGTACTCCAGTTTGCTGCACTTTACCGTTGACAACAACTCTCTGCAATACTTCCTGATTGGTGACACAAGCTCTCCCCGGAATTCCGAGAATCCTTCTATGCAGCCACATCTCGAAAGCCTCCAAGCGGTTAACTATTGTAACTTTCAACGTCGGCTTAGGAGGGACGAGAGTTTCAGAAGCCTGGAAGACAATTAAAGGTATAAGGGAAACAAACATTATTTTGAAGTTGACACACGTGCGTATTTATTGTCAATTGTGAGAATTGCGGCGCCCATCGTGCGGAAAGCTTTCTCATATCCAAATGACTTGTAAAAAGGTTCTGCACCCGTTCAGTTGAGATGCCCATAGTCTCAGCAACTGCACGCATTTTCACTCTCCGATCATTTATCATTATACCCTAGATTTTTTCAATTTTTTTTGATGTGAAGGCCTCATTTGGACGACTTCATCAAAAATGCTTGTACGGCCGCGTTTCAATACAACCGTCCAATATTTTATGGACGATAACGAAGGTGCAGGATCCCTATAAACTTCGCTCTGTTCTCCCTTTATCTCATGATTCGTTTTCTTGCTCAAAACCAAATATTCTATCACTGCTCGATATTCAATTTTTTCCATTGTTGCAGAATCACAAAAGTTGTTCTATTTAAATGGCTGCCACTCACAAATTAAATTACGCAGCGACTTGAAAATTTGACAGAATTCTTTTGAAAGGTTATATTTACGAAAAATTTAATTTTTTAAATAGTAGTAGCGCTATCTCTAGTCGAGGGCAGATACTTATCATACAACCCTCCTATATATATATATATATATATATATATATATATATATATATATATATATATATATATATATATATATATATATATCCAGTGGCGAACAAAAGTATGGAAACATATAAATTTCCCATCTCTAGTCTTAATATTTAAACGGTTTACAATTACAATATTTATTTACTAATCATTGTCATGCTAACAAACATTTTGAAGGCTAAAACAGACGATTAAGTTGTCGAAAATATTTAATATTTAGTGGGATATCCTTTTGCGTCAATCACTGCCCATAGAGTCAATAAACCTAGCACAAAAATCGGGTGGTATTTTTTTCCATTCTTGTTTTAATGCGATCCAAAGTTCGTCCTGGTTTTTTATATCTCTTTTCTTAATTTGTTTATCCAAAAAGTGCCACAGATTCTCTATCGGTTCAAATCAGGTGATCGTGAAGGCCAGCACATCACCCGAATCCTTTGTTTAGAAAACCAATTCTTGGCCAAGCGAGATTGTGTTTTGGGTCATTGTCTTGTTGAAAAATCCATCTTCATAAGGAATCAAATTATTTTCCAATATGTCAAGATACATTTGGGCATCCATTCTGCCATTTATCTTTGCCAATGGCCCCGTACAAGACCCTCGAAAACAACTCCATACCATGATATTTCCACCGCCATGTTTTGACAGTAGGTACAAGGTACTTTGGGTCATATCTTAGACCAACTGGTCTTCTTACATAACCAGTAGAATCACTTCCAAAGAGATTGAACCTACTTTCGTCACTAAAGATTATTAGAGACCACTGATTTTGAGTACAGTCTTTATGTTCCTTAGCAAATTTCAATCTTTCTTTTCTATGACACTTTGTAAAGAAGTGACTTTTTAACAGCACGCCTACCATGAAGATTTTCAGATAACAGACGACGCCCAATAGTCATGTCTGACACCAATACACCCTGATATTCCTGCTTTAGTTCTTTATTAATATCAACAGCAGTTATCTTGGGATCATTTTTCGCTTTTCGAATTATAATTTTGTCTACTCTCTTACTTGTTTTTCGAGGTCTACCACTTTTAAATGTCGGATCAACAGGGCTCCTTTTGGAGAACTTCTTAACAATTTTGCTGACAGTGCCCTATACATGTTTAAGGATTTTGCTATTTCAATTTGCTTCTTTCCACTTTGATACAGAGAAATAATTTTATGTTTCAGATCTGAACTGTAATATTTGCACTTTGGCATTTGGGCAAAAGCTGCACTCTTAAACAATGCTACTAAATTACTTTGTATCAACAATAACGTACTCTTAAAGCAGAATGATAAAATTATTTCAATGCTTTCGATAAGAACAAAACGCGTTTCTTAAAAACTATATCTACCAGAAAAGGGAAACAAAGTCAATAATAAATTCTGTAATATATATATATATATATAATATATATATATATATATATATATATATATATATATATATATATATATATATGTATATATATATATATTATATATATATATATTTATATATATATATATATATCTATATATATATATATATATATATATATTATAATATATATATATATATATAAATATATATATATATATATATATATATATATATATATATATATATATATATCCCTAACTTCAGTGCTTTTTATGGTTTTTTGTCGTCCTGATGACGACATAGACTACCAACAATATCCGTTTCGGACTCAAATATCACTAAATAGTTTATTAAACTCGACGTCAAAAAAATTTTAAAATGGAGTACCATTTCAACATCATGGTGTTTCTTGCAGTTATGTTTCGGTCTTCAAAAAGTGTTTTTAACTAATGTTTATTGACAAAGTTTTATTTTCAATATTTGTGTAACTCTCTAAGTGTCTTTTAATCATGTTTGTGTAATCTTTCATACTACCTGGCCAACAAAAATGCAAATTTCATTGTCTTCACCAGAGATGAACTAACTGCTAAAATTTTTGTAAGTAATTTCACATACAGTTGTACAATTCATTTAATCACATTTTAAAAAATGAACGTTTTGGTTTATTTTCTGTACTTGGTTTGCATTTTTAGAATCCAGAAGAAGCTACCATTAGGCAGCGAAAGCTCGATAATAAAAATAAAAAAAGCAGATACCAGAGCCTTTAGATCTTTGATTGCTCATCTCTTCTCCTTATAAGGGCGTTTCCCAGTGGTTAAACTTAGGATTATATATATATATATATATATATATATATATATATATATATATATATATATATATATATATATATAATATATATAGATGGTTGCCGACAAAGTGTCGGATCTATATAAGTAAAAAATTCAAAGAATTTTTTTCATATTTTAAATGAAGTTAATTAAATCAAATTAGTGCCGTTTTAATCAACTACTTATTGCTATTTCTCTATTAGAATCATAATCCCGCCACTGTAGAATTTCCGGAATTTCTTGGTAAGGAATTAAAGTGATTTTCATAAGCCTCTTTTGAAGGCGTCTTTACACCATTAAAAGAATTCTGCAGAGATTAAAACAAATGATAATGTCTCGCCATAAAATACATATTTTCATTATTTCTTAATATTTATGAATCTTGTTTTGGTACAAAATGTTTTGAAAATTTAATGCAGGGTCCCTGTCCATATCTTATCATTTTGTTGATATTAATGAATTTATCTTATTATTTATGTTAAAAGAGAAACAGTTGTTAATATTTCAAAGTAATTTGACTCAAAATATTCCTAATTGAGTTATCTACAACTATTTGCCTAATTTAATTAGTGATTCAGAGAAATAAGTACTTTTCCTATTCTGATATAATCTTCTGTAAATATTTTCCTGAAGTGGACAGAAAACATGGCTGATATAATTTTGTTGTTATACTTGTGTCAAAGTTCCAATTCCCTTTTGAACTTTGTTGACAATTATGTGTTATTTATTTATAGTTTTTGTTAACATATAATTGAATTTTTGTTTATTTATCAAACTGCTCTTTGAAACAATATCAAAGCAATGGTGCCTTATCTATAAGACTGACAAATTTATTCACTAGAAATAATGTATACAATTTTGTAATTTCTTGCTAATGTTAAAAGTAAAACACTTTACTGACAAGAGTAACATCGAGATTTCCATGAAAAAATTATCTTATTGATTAATTCTGCAGATGTGCAAATTGTGTTTTCGTAGAAGTCGAACAATAAAATCATCGCTCCCATATCCAGAGGACAAAGTAAAGCTAAAAAATCAGGGCGTATACATCATTCTAGGTGGTAATTGCAATATAGTAAGGTTCTACATCTACAGCTAGCATCGATTTTAATAGTTAGCAAATAGCCACCGTACAACACTACAAGACAAGTTTTATCCGGAAAGCGATCGAAATTGAGCAAAATTACATCTTAAACAAAAGAAACGATGCCTTCAATTTTCCAGCACCGTGGAAATTCGTCATAACACAACACCAATGTATCAGCAACTAACACTCTACTGAACAACGTTGAGCCCTTCCAAGTGAGCTCAAAAATGACGGCACCGACCAATCATCGCTACTTCTTAATCAGGGGGCATCACCATCGAATCGCCTACCTGAACAATTCCAGGGCCTTTTGGTTGGTCACTAAGATTATTGATCAAAATTTCACTAAATCCGCTATACCAACATTCACGCGACCAGATAATACTTTTGCAACAACACCAATTGAGAAAGTTTAGCTGAACTTTTTGCTTGACATTCTACTGTCGATTTCTAACGAAAAACACCACCAACTATTCCGGTGGTGCAGACAAGGATGCCCGATATTTTCGTCAGACAACGTATCATAGAACGTATTCATTTTAATGAAGCTCGATCCCAAAAAGCTACTGGCGCTGAGGGAATACCAGCCATTGTACTCAAAAAACGCGCGAGCTAACTAACACCAGTTTTCTAGAGACTTCTCAACCTTTCATACAGAAGAGGAATATTTTCTTTTTGCTAGAAATACGCTACAGTTCAGCCAATATCCAAAAAAAGGCAAGAAGACCTTGCAAGTGCAAACTACCGACCAGTTGCACTGCTTTTAATAATATTGAAAGTCGTGGAAATTGCATCTTCTAATACATCTTGAAGGATTAGGATTAAATATTATTTGGGGACCAGCAATATGGCTTTCTTAAGCAAAGAGCAACAGGAGATCTTCTGACTTATGTAAACGATGTTTGGAACAACGCAATTGAACACTATGGAAAATCTCGAACGGTTGGACTTGTTGGCAAGCTATCGTGTTTGACACGATGTATTGTTGGCTATGCCTCGTTCTTATGGTATATTTGAAAAGTTCTATTTATGGCTCTTAAGTTCCCTCAAAGAGTGTTCTTTACGAGTGGCAAACGACGGGTTTCCTTCTAACACCTTAACTATGAATTTGCTGGTGTGCCCCAGGGCTCCATACTGTCTCCTACTCTCTTTCTCATTTTCCATTAACGATCTACTGGAAAAGACCAGGAATCTAATGTACAGCTTTGTTGATGACAATACGCTTATTTTTTAATTCACTTTGAACACTCGAACATCGGTTACTTATACAAATATCCGCAGACAGTAGGAAATCTGGAAGAAATTGGGTTATTGTAACCCAAGTAGAATTTAATGCTACAAAAACCCTAGTGGCAGTTTTTTTTTTTAAAAGTTAATGTCGCTGAACCCGACATAGTTATGTCAGGACACTCCATTCCCCTAGCATGGATACTCAATTTACTGGGCGTTTAATTTTAGGAGCAAATATGTCTTGGCATAAACATGTTGTAAGCATAGCAAAGAGAGCTTCTCGAAAGTTGGGAATCTTATTTCGAACTAGAAAGTTGTACACTCCTCAAACAGCTGCTAATTCTGTATAAAGCTCAAATTCGGAATTTTGCTTCCATATTTGGGGCTCTGCTGCTGTGTTTGTTGGATTCTATTCTAGTAACAACGTGGTAGTTTAACATAAAAATGCACTTCGCATTTACTCGCTAAAAATGCCGTAAATGTTAGTACACCCTTGTTCTTCAAAAGATTGAAAGAAAGATCAAATGTTAAAATTCCATTTTTTAGAGTATAATACAAAATTTATTAATTCTAAAAACTAAATTTAGTACAAATTAGCAAAAGGAACCAATAAATTGTTGAAAAAATTACCCTCCTAGATTTTTGCATTTCTATACGTTTTAGGATTTTTTCTAAATCACGAATAACATAATCTCACATTCCCATTCATTGCCACGATAACTGTCGAACAAATGAGATATTGACCTCAAATTTGGTACACATTTAATACTTGACGTAAGAAAGATACCTATATTTTTTAAGCTATAAGGGTCGGAGCCAATACATTTTGTACACTTTCAGAATCTTTAATGGTTTCTGGTTGCGATAATGAATAAATTTTTAAGTAAAATCACCAGTGGCGTAGGGTAAAGGAGGGCATATAAATACAAAGAACGTTTCTTTAAGAAAAAAAAAAGAAAACACTAAAGGCGGAGCTGCTTATAGACTGGGGTATCAATCGACAAACTGGCGGCAGCAACCCCGTTATTAAAAAAACACTCCTTACGACACAGTAAACTAAAAATCGATGATCGAGGGAGGTCGTAAAATACAAATGTATGTTTCGCACTTGGGCAACGTGGGACGGGTTTCATGGCATCTCTGTCAATATATCTCATTGGAGATATAGTGAAAAATGTAAAAATTCCTATCGAGGTGGGGAGGTGAACGATAGAGAAAGAAACATTTTTCAAAAAAAAACACCCAATAAAAAAAATTCCACGTCTAAGGGGCATAATTTTTACTTTCATAAGATTGTTCGGGAGCATATGCCCCACTATTTACGCCACAGCTATAAACATATATTACTTATAACTATATAACACTCAGTACAAATGTGTAAAGTATTAACAGAGTAAGAGTTAGAGGGAGCGCGATGTTATACGTCTATTTTCAGGGTTCTCGAAGAGAGGGATCGAAAAATAATGACATTGTTCTATTATTTTCAACTTTACCAGAAATGGTATCTAGAATAAAATCTCAGTTTTTCAATTCTAAATATTGCCACCACATGGCATATGTTCTCTGTTTTATTTCATTGCATTCTACTTAAAAATTTAATATATCAGCGACTTGCACAGTGATAAAAAAGTATAAAACCTCATTAAAATCAGATTAGGTTATATCGTTTAGGCCCCTAAGTAGTAATAACTGAACCATGACGGTAATGGCCGGGTAATATTGGATATTACTGTTATAAGTTAATCTATTTTCGGCTGGCCTTTTTACTGCCCTCTTTAAAGTAGGAACAGAACCTGCAGTTTTTGAGTAATATCACTTCAGGAGAAGGAGGGTGAATGGAATGGAGGTTGGTTAAATTTTGTATGATTTTTTTAGTCTTGAGTTTTATTCCTGGTTTTTGGTTGTGATATTAAACACATTTTTGTATAATTATCTACACATAAGAAATTATGGTGGCAGGAGAGGGTTAGCGGGGTTGCTTCAAATATCTAGTAAAATATGTCCTTTTCAGGGATCTTAGAGTTGAGAAAACGAAAATTATATTTTTTTTAACATAACTAATATTTAGAGGGAAAGAAGGATTTCAGTTATAAATATTCCTGAGGCCCGTTTTGAGTTAAACTATTTTTTAATAATTAGCATATCGAGTTCATTCATGTTATTTTTTCTTGTGAAAATGTCAAATTCAGTATTTATTTTAGAACTGTATGTTTATGAGAGAGTACTGGTTAAATCGCTTTCCTTATTTTTGTAAATATGTCGTTTTTAATTTATTGGTTCTAAGTGAGTTTACAGCTCGTTTGTTGGAAGTGTAATACACAAAATATATAAAAAAAAAACGGTCAAGTGCAAGTTGAACTTGCGCAATTAGTGTTCCGTACGTTGATTGCTTTTAAAATAAAAAATTTTGTTACGGAGGTATAAAATGATTAGTGACTTCACAAAACACACCTTAAATGAGTTTTTCAACAAAGTTTTGTTGCCAATCTTTACTTTTCGAGATAAGGCGGTGTGGACAGCGATTTTTCGCGATTTTTTGAAAATAATACAAAGAAAAGTGCGCGCAAGTATTACATTATATATAAATTTTTTACTCGTGTTTTCACAACCGTTCATTTGACACTACACTCGATGACCTAGTAAAAAAATTTTTTTTTCACTTCTGATTTCAACCCCTAAAAAAACTAACCCCTTAAGTCAAAATTTAACTTTGAAAACTACATGGCTCTGATGAGGCCATCAATTCCTATATTATTACCAAATTTCAACTTTCTATGACAAATAGTTTTACGGAGAAAATCGGGTGTGACAGACAGACAGACAGACAGACAGACAGACACCGAAGTGATCTTATAAGTGTTCCATACGGAACACTAAAAACGGCCAAGTGCAAGTCGGATTTGCGCAAATAGTGTTCCGTACGGTGATTTTTTTTTTTTTTTAAATAAAAATGTTTTACTATGGAGTTGTAAAATGATTAGTGACTTCACAAAACACAACCCAAAGCTAAATGCACTCGTACTATTTTCATTCAATCTAACCTTATGGAGAATATTTCCGGATTTTTTTCGAAATCTTTTGATTAGTACCCTTATTTTTGGAAGTTTTTAGCTTTCGTTTGATACTCCACTCGATGACCTTGAAAAAATTGTTTTTCATACGTCAGATCAATTGTCAAAGGTAATGCACTCGTGATAATTTTCGTTCAATCTACACCTTACGGAGAATATTCCAGAATATTTTCAAAATTTTCTGATTAGTACTTTTAGAGATAGGGTGATAGCGACAGCGATATTTGTGACAAATTTCAGCTTTCTATTAATCAATCAAATAGTTTCGGAGTAAATCAGTGTATGACAGACAGACAGACGGACACCTCGTAAGTGTTCCGTACGGAACACTTAAAAAGAATTTTATTTACTTAAAAAGGCCTTATTTTCTATGCAGGTTTTACCTGAATCAGCGATATAGATACGTCAATTGTGACGTATATCTGTGCCTGATCGACTACCCAAAGGCCTTTGATAGAGTCCAACATCACAAAATGGTCGGAATTCTGAAAAGGCCTTTAGGCTAGATGATAAGGATATGCTGGATTATTACCAACCTCTACTGGCACCAGAAGGGGAGCCTTCAGAAGGCACTATTGTTTAATATATACTACTGAGCAAATCTTCAGAGAGGCATTGGAAGAGGCTGATAAAGAAAATACTGCTTAAAATGGAGAACGAATAAATAATTATCCGTTATGCCTCACGATACGGCGGTTTTAATGGCTGATAACACTTAAAGGGTCTACAACATCTTTATGACAAAAATAAACGAAGTCAGTATTCGCATACGGCCCCGAATTTAATATCAGCAAAACCAAGTACATGGTAATCGGCAAGTCTCCGGTTCCTGCTACCTTGTTGATAGTTACCAATCAACAAATACAAAGAACTCCACAATATTCATATTTCGGTTCCCATGGTAAACAGTGGAATCACTCGCAGGAAATTCCTTGCCGTATCGAAAAAGCTAGAGCAGTGTTCCTCAAAATGACATCCCTTTTCCTCGACTAAGATGTTATGTCTGCAGTGTTTACGGTGTGGAATCCTGGGACGCTGACTGAACCCACTTCTAAGAAACTTGAAGCATTTAAATTATAGCTATATCGCAGAATTTTGAAAATTATTACCAACGAGAATGTATTACGTTGCATGAACAAAGAACAGAAATTATGGAAACTGTTAAAGTAGGAAAATTTGGAGTATTAGGACACATAATAAGAAAATGCCCACAGATTTGGATTATATAGCAAATACTCCAAGGAAAGGTTTTTTGGAAAAGGGGACTAGGACGCAGACTATCTCCTGACTAAACGTCTGCGAAATTGGTTCTCAACACTACAGATACTACCGGTCCCTTTCAGAGCTGTAGTGGTTAAAGTAATAATAGCCGAATGACTGCTAACATTCGAACTGAAAGAGAAGTCTTAGACAAAAAAACATTACAACAAAATACAAAAGTTGTTTTATGCTTGGATTCTGTAAATTGATATTTATTTATTCTATATTTTTGTTATATATTTCAAAATTAACCGAAGTTTAAAAATCAAATTGCTGTATAAACTTAGATACATTACGGATCGGTTACATTAATAACCATATCAATTTGCAGAATGAATTGTCTCCAAACAGGATTGCGTCGATAATTACATATAAATACCTAATTAAGAAAAATCAACAGTAATTAAAAAATCAATCAACCTTTCTCACTTATGTAGTTTTGATCAGTTCAAGAAGTTCATTAATTCATATAAATACATACTACAGTGAAAACATGATACCAAAGTTTATTTAAAAGCATTTTTTTTTATCACATGTTTATCGTAGTTGTGGGTAAAATATATTGATTCACTCACTTTTTTTTTAACAGATAGGTCGTAACCCCGTGTTTATTTGGAATTAAAAGAAATATCTAAAAGTTGAAAATCTCCCTTGTAATATTGATGATAAGAAATTAAATGATTTATTACTGCTGTCATCACGAAAAAAAAATCATTTTTTTTCAATTATTTTGCGCAATTTTTAATCTTAACAAACAAATCGAGGATAGATAGATACAGAAACATATTTAAATAGCAAAATTTTTCATTTTTTTTTATGGGCCTAGCACACGTGCTGCAGGGAAAATTCCTAAAGCGTTACAAAGAGCGGCACGTGTGCAGAAAAAAAACGATTCACGGTTGGTCTTGAATGGTTGTAAATTGTACTTGGTCGGAAACACAGTTCTGGACAAATAATTTCCAAAGGATGAGGTTTTTTTCCATATAAAAAGACTGCTCGAAAAGGATTGTACGAGAAGTAATAAACTGAACCTCATACAGAAGTGAAGTATTAGAGCTACGTGTATTTCTAGCATGCACCGCAAGTGCCGATTTGCTGCCCCTTTTAGGCTACTTTAATTTCTTTAACACCAACTAGATTAAGCATTCAGATACAACCGACCAACAAGACAGCTAACCTGATCATTTAGCAATTAGTTTTTGATCTTACTCACTCAGCTTTTTTGCGAATTTAAAACTTTTTTGGAAATAATCGAGTATTCCTACTATTTGGAGGGCAAAAGAAAACCCTTAGAAACCTCCCTTAAATAGAAGTACTTAAAAATCTGGATTTCAAGAAATAATTGCTTTTTTATTGGCTAAAACTTTTGTTTAAACCTCTATCGACTTTATTTAAATGTTTATTTTTGGATTAAAATTCCCTTTTTTTTGAAGGAATAACTTCCTTTTTAATGGCCAGCTTTGATTTCGGTCCGAATATCCCATAGGAACCTATTGCCTGTCAAGTAATACAATTGAACATTATGAATAGCCTCCGATCTTGCTCGATCCAAAGCCCATCGATTTCGGCCTTTGCCAATACGGATAGTTGGCTTAGCTGCCTTCTTACGACACGACTGAAAAGATTTTGTTTTATGGCTTTTGAGTATCTCCGAAGATGGTTTCTTTGACAGTGATAGCTAATGGATTTTTTTTTCCGACACCCTTTACTATCAACGCCGGTGTAACTCCTAGAAACTCCATACTGATTACCCCTGTGCCCTTTCTTCCTCATATATAAATGATCGAATGGAAAAGATTTAGGAAGTCCAAATAATAGCATTTTGCACGCTTTAAATCTTCATATTTCTTTCGAACATTCGAGCACTCAACTGTTTCTTTATGGAAAGATCCCCAACAGCAGGAAGTTATACAACTTCACAACAGACCTTGGAAAGACATTCTGTCTTTAAAGGTAAAAAAGGAACAAAACAGACAACAGTCGGTTCCTCCCCATCTGTAGCGTGACAGAACTTCAACATAGATATGTTGTTTGTTGTTAGCATCGTCTGTTAATTTGGTATGGCGTTTAACTTAGGAACAACTAATACCTCAGGCAGTATCGGGTGCATTCACAACAAAGGCAGCTTCTCAGAAGTTTTAAATATTATTTTTTTCCGCTGAAACGCTCGTAAATAATTTCACAAATAAAAAATTTATTTCCTGTTAATCGCTAAAACCATAAATACTTTCAATTGGATGTAGGCCACCTTGATTCTGCCAAAAGCGAGGCCAGGGTAGGAATAATACATTATATCTGTATCCGAATTTTAAATGATCATCCCCTCGTACCCACCTACTTTCAAGAAACTCATCTCTTTGAAATGAAGTACCCAGGACCGTGTTTCTTACCAAGTAGAATTGATACTTTCACGTCAGACCTTTTAAGGATTATCCAACAATGCGTGTGTTATTTTACCATTTGGTGATGTTTTGACGGTTATTCACGAAAAATAGTGGATTTAGGTTTGGTGTAAAAAAAGATGGCTGCAAAGTTTATTATATATATATATAGATATATTTATATATATATATATATATATATATAAATATAGTATATAATAAAAATATTACGAGGCTGGTTTGAAAAGTCCTCCGTGCAAAATCCGAGAGTGATGTGATGGCACCACCAACCGGCGTGTATCGAGGTCATGTTGTTAGTTAGTAGCATCTCTTGAATGAACGCACACCAATGTTTCAGGCCATATTGGGTCTATTTCTTTGTGTTTGGCCATTCGTGTGAATCCAGGAATCGTCGAGTGATTTTCAAGGTGTAATGAGTACGAAATAGAATTTCGTGGTGGTATGAATATGAACATTACTTTTATGAAAGGCACAAACGCCTCAGGAGACTAAAAGAAGATGCTTGAATAAACATTGTTATGGTGACTCCTGGCACCTTCGATTAGAACAGTTTATAAAGTGGTTTCAAATTTTTCGGGGACTGGCCTCCTATGGGCACAAGTGACGCTGAACGTTTTCTGGACCGGCCTGTGGAGGGTTACGACTCCAGAAATCATTGATCAAATAATCCATGATATGGTGATGGATGACAGAATGAGTTAAGGTGCGTGAGATTGCTAGTGCTGTGGGCATCTCGACTGAACGGGTACATAATATTTTGCATAAACATTTGGAACATGAGAAAGCTATCCGCCAAGAATGGCGCGCATGCCGCGTATTGCTCACGCTTGACCAAAAACGGAATCGTGTGAAGTGTTTTGCACGGATGGCGTTGTTGCAGCTGTGTCCAGAAGAATCCGGAGGTGACTTTAGCGTCGTTTCGTCACTCTGGATGAAAACATGGATACTTATTATACTCCTGAGACCAAACAACAATCTAAACAATGGGGGTACCAAGGGGGTAATCTGGCACCGGAAAAAAGGCTGAAGAACCGTTCCTCCTTCGACCGGAAAGGTTTATGGCGA
>CM032448.1:83840892-84109246 GCA_019049505.1 Pachyrhynchus sulphureomaculatus | reverse complement strand
TGTGAACAAAATGGAAATTCCACGTGAAGGTTTTTACGTTGGATGATTTTTTTGACGATTTTTAGTAAAGGCTTAACTCTACACCAATGCCTCAAATCGCTTTCGTTCAACTTTGGTAATGAATCGCCATCAGAAAAGACTGTTTACAATTGCTTCGTGAGAATGTCAGTTATGAAAGAAAATCAGGAAAATTTATTTTATTATTTTTTTGAATGTGAGAAAGTGAATCATCACACAGAAAAACGGTTTGTTGTTTTTTTGTTTTGTTTCTTTTTGACGGATATAAACGGAAATTTGCGTGAAGATAAAGCTAATTTCGCAGTCAGATAAAAACCAATTTAACCCAAAAATTTTATACAGGACCACAGAAAATCATTGTTATTGAATAGATTTAAAATCTCTACTAACAGACAATGTTCAAAAACAAGAACATAATCGTATGAAAATGCTCGCTAAATTGACTGATAAATGACTTGCTTTAAGGGGTTACGCCACCTTGGCGCTCGGAAAAATAGGCATACAATATTTTTTTTTTTTCTGACGCAACTTTTGAATTTATAATATAATTTTTATTTATTAATCATCTTGTAGGACCCTCTTTTGAAAATTCTTGCCACCGGTGGAATTTTTTTTTCAGTTAGGAATCGTCTAAACAAATCATTTTTTATTGTTAAGAAAGGTCATAGTTAAGTGGCCCACATATAGAAAAAAATTTAATTTTTTTTTTAGAAGTGACAGCCGTTCAACAAAAAATTTTGAAAACTATGAAAATTAATAAAAAATGAACTGTGCATCCAATCGAAAAAAACTTTATGTCAACTTCAAGATTATATTATAAAGAATATGTGGTATAAATTTTTATCCAAATCGGTTAGGTAGATCTCGAGATATTTTGTCTACTAGTTTGAAAAAAGTACTGCGTGCCCGTCTTAAAAGTCTATTTTTTTTTTATATGACCTTCAATCTGCGATTCCATCCGCATCCCTTAAGCAATTTTAATATATGTTTAGTGTAAAAATTATATAAAAACAAACACTACGTTTTAATTTCCAATATATTTAAAGTCACTTGACAATTGTTTCACCATTACAATGGCTTCTTCAGAAGTAAATAGGAAAATTTACTTCTGAAGAAGCCATTGTATGGTGAAACAATTGTCAAGTGACTTTAAATATATTGGAAATTAAAACATAGTGTTGTTTTTATATAATTTTATTATGAATTTCCAACAAGTATCGGCTAACACAATCAAATATGTTTAGTGTTTTAGATCTTAAGTTTAATATTTTATTATGCCACAAATTCATTACAACTTGGTGAATTAACCTCAGCTTAGTTTTCTTTGAAGATAGTAACAAAGTTCCGCCCGTCATTGTATTGAAAAAAAATTACGTAGTGCAATCCAGAAGTTCCTGGAGTAACGTTATATAGCCAGAATGCAAAATAGTATCGAGTCGCGCCTTTGGGTGGCTGTAGGTACATTCCTAAGAATGCTGCGTTTCAAACTTGTTATGCCGTTAGTTTTTTCTGTATGCGTAAAGGTCTCATTGTGTCGCTGTGCAATTTTACCATGAATACGTGGTAGAAGACGATAACCGTTCTCGAGAATCTTTAACTACATCCACACCTGAAATCATCAATAAATCATTCGTGTGAAGAGTGTTTGGACATATCTAAGCATCTGTGATGAACTTTTTATTGGTTATCAAACATGTCAGCGACGTTTAAGGGAAGAATTAGGCATGTGTCGAATCGTGGCACGTTAGTTCCGCTTCTGTTGACAAGTGACTAAAAGCGGATATTTTCACTAAATCGAAAAAACTTGCTTTCAACAAATAAAATCTTTGTGTCAAGAGTCATTACTGGCGATGAAAGCTGGATGTTTTAGCTACGATCCAGAAACGAAGCAATAGTCGTTGCAGTGACAGAATTCTGATTTGCCATGGCCCAATATTTAAATGCTAATAAGTGAAGGGCAATGTGAAAAGTATACTCGGTGTTTTTTTCGATGTGTTCAGTAATTTCTGCGTTTTGTTGTGACATTCTGAGGCTCCTTCTGAATGATATTCGAAAAAAAAAACATCCAATACTTTGGAGCGAGAAAAGTTTTGTTGCCGCATCGCGACAATGCCCCGGCCCGCAGTTCGTTCTGTAAAAAAATAGTTTTTGATCCAGAATTTCATGTCTGTTATCCTCTAATCTCCTCTTATTCGACTGATTTGGCCCCCTTGTGACTTCGGGCTGTTCCCCCCAAATGAAGATGAAGTTAAAGGATATCCCCTTTGAGACGGTAAAGAAGCTACAACGCTACTCTCAGACGTCGCTGGTCACATTAAGAGCATCAACATATCAAAAAATCTTCGACTAATAGAAAAAACGAAGAGTGGGACTGGTTACATTGGGGTACAAGGGGGAGTACTTTGAACGAGACGGGAGACACGAAGCCTAAAAGTAACTAGTTTGGGAATTTATAGATCGCACTACGTAGATGCCTATCCCTTAAAATTAATAAAAACAATTTTTTTCCGCCATCAGCGCGCGGCGGCGGAAATTTTGGATTCAATATCATTTTTTACGCAGCCTAAAGGAGCCTTGAATTCATATAAAATTTTCTTGACATTTCTTCTATTAGTTTGCGAGTTACAGTAGTTTGAGTAACTCTACTTTTGATTTTTGGAAAAAAAAAGATGGAACAAAGCGAATTTATCGTGTTAATTAAACATTGCTTTTTGATGATTGATGGAAAAAATGCAGCCAGAAAAACCCGAACATGGCTTGAGAAGTGTTTATGGCACATCTGCTCTGTCGTGAGCAACTATATATCCATGGTTTAGTGAACTTGAATACGGTCGTATAAACACCGACGATGTTCCGGACGTCCAAATGGGGCAGTCACTCAAAGACACAAAATAAATCCACCATATTGTTCCGAATGACGCAAAGTGAAAGTGAGAGAGATAGCTGACATCGTGAAGATATCAACAAATATTTTTTAGTAAAGATACAATTGGTCTCAGCTTAAACCCATTCAACGAAACCGCTCCATACTTCTAGGAGTGCAAGTTGGTAACCTTGTGATGAGTTTTAATCAGCTGTTCGATCATGTAATGTAAACATAATATCCAGTTTACCATGGCGAGTCCATTAAAAGACTGCACTTTAGAAGAACAGCGTTCTGTCATAAGACTTTTAGTAGCAGAAGGTGTTTTAGCCAAGTGAAATACATTCTAGAAAGTTGCATGAACCGTGGCTCTCATGTTTCCTCAGAGAGCGTTCTTTGCGAGTGGCAGTCGACGGATTTCTTTCTAACACCTTCACTATCAACGCTGGTGTACCCCAAGGCTCCATACTGTCTCCTACTCTCTTTCTCATTTATATTAACGATCTGCTGGAAAAGACCGAGAATCCAATCTACAGCTTTGCAGATGACAGTACACTTATCTCTTCATTCACTTTGAAACGCTCGGACATCGGCTACTCAGACGAATAACCGCAGACAGCAGGAAGGGAAGTCATTCAACTTAACAAAGACCTGGAAGAAATTCTATCTTGGGGTGACAGTAACCAAGTGGAATTTAACGCTACAAAAACCCAGGCGGCAGTTTTTTCCAAAAAGTTAACGTTGCTGAACCCGACATAGTTATGTCGGGGCACTCCATTCCCCTAACATCGTCACTCAAACTGTTGAGCGTTAATTTGGGAGCAAATATGTCCTGGCATGAACATATTGCAGGCATGGCAAGGAGAGTTTCTCAGAAGTTGGGAATATTATTTCGAACTAGAAAGCTTTACACTTCACAACAACTGTTAATTCTTTACAAAGCTCAAATTCGACCAACTATGGAATACTGCTCCTATGTTTGGGGCGCCGCTCCCAAACATACACTGCATTTGTTGGATTCTATTCAGAGAAGAGCTGTTCGTCTGATTGGAGACCCGGAACTGACAGGTGGCCTTGATTCGCTGGAACATCGAAGAAAGGTTGGCGACTTGAGCCTATTCTACAAGTATTTTCATGGAAAGTGTTTCGAAAGATGTGGCCCGCTTAATTCCTCCCAGAGCGGTGCATGTTAGAAGTACACGTCACGCTAATACTTCACATCCGTATGAGATTTCAGCTTGTTACTCCTCGTACAAACGCTTTTCAATCAGTCATTTATATGGAGAACATCATCCCTTTGGAATAATTTGCCCAGGACTGTGTTTCCCACCGAGTACAATTTACAGCGATTTAAGGACAACGTGAATCGCTTTCTCCGCACACGTGTCGCTCCTGTAGCGCTTTAGGGACTTTCCCGTGTAGCACGCGTGCTAGACCCATAAAAAAAAGAACGTTCTTGCAACTTTGTTGCATGAACGTTCGGTTCAAAAGTGGCTGAACAAGAGTGTGTAACAAGCACCGAAGTAGACGTCCAGTCGAAGTTTCTGGTCTCTCGTTGAAATCGAGGATTGATGGACTTATTCGTGAAAACAGAAAAATTACTGTTGAAATGATAGCTCGGGAGGTTGGGGTAAGCGTGAAAACTATTCACAATATTATTCAGATCCATTTATAGTACCGAAAAACGTATGTCAGATAGGTTCCCAGGTAGCTTACAGAAGCTCATAAAGAATCGAGACATTGCATTTGTCGAGAGTTAAAGAATCGAGTTTTAGTTGAAGGGGGGCTTTTTTTTTAAAGAATAGTGGCTGGCGATGAGACCTGGATCCATCACCTTGAGCCAGGGTCGAAAAGACAATGAAAAAGTGAAGGAGAAAGTGCAAGAGTGGCTTCGACGTCAACCGAAAGAATTCTTTTGCCACAGGGAATCAAGAAGCTAGCAGAAAGGTGGGACAAGTGTATTAACGTTGGGGAGGATTATGTCGAAAAGTAGGCCAAATTTTATAGCAATCCAATGAACCGTTCTTGAGCTAGAGCTATTTGTCTCTTTACTTATTAAATTACCTTTGTATATTGAAGCATACAATCGATTTTTGTTAAAATCATTGTTTTTTTCTCTACAAAAGCCTGGGACTTTTCACCCCGTGTAGTAAACCTGGAGCAAGACGACCAAGGCCTTCAAGAAACCAGGCAATGTTTAAATGTCAGTTCGCGAGAATTCCGATCTTTCCATCCGCAAAACGATCCAGTATCGTACGCAGGAGATCGTGGCAACATATTCTTCTTAAAGCTTACTACCTGCATGCCTACAAGATACAATTAGTAGATACTGCTCAGAGGTTCAACTTCATTAGTGAAATGTTTTGAACGCATTACAACATTTACGAATTTCCTGTTCTCGGGTGCGGAACAACATTTCTTTTTTTAACGGCCACGTCAATAAATAGAATTTCCATCATTAAAGTTTCACAAAACCATAACTAAATAATCAAGACACCACACAATATCGATGATTCAGATCACCCAATTTACAGAATTTTGATTTGGTTTTAGCCAAAGGACCTGGCTTCAGTAGGACAGAGCGACATTACACACTTCAAACACGTCTTTGCGAGTCACTCAAGAAATTTTTCCTAATAAATTGAGTTTCAACAGGTAACCTCCATATAGCCCTGGTTTGACGCCGATGATTTTCTTGTAATTAAAGTTGTGCTTTAATAGATTAATTTGGTGAGAATGGCAATAGAATCGTAGGCTTATTTGCTAATTATTTTTCGGCTACTGCTATGGAAGAATTCATTTGACTTCTTGTAATGTAGATAATGTAGTAAATGTGAGCAGTGTTCAGATTTCTCTGGTTAACGTTTTTCGGGATATTAACCAGCTAAAGATTTTTTTCCTGGTTTTCGATGACATTACTGCTTCCATGATATTAGGAAACCAACTTTTTAATAGTCGGGCATCGTGAAGACATTACGGATTGCAGGGATATTTATATTCAGCCAGTTATACCGATTCTATTCGATAAACTTATAGCAAATCAACTTTCGTTGATGTGCAGCAAACGTTGTAATAAATGAAGCTCATGGTTTTTCTCGGATAATATCCATAGTCACCAACTTACTGTTATGGGTAGCATTTATTGAGCGCCTTCGAGGCAAGTATGCAAATTGACGCTATGTATCCTTATTTTTCGAAGGCGTCTCATATAGTTGGCCACAAGATATTCGTTTTATAAGCTTCATGACTTTAATACCCACGTAAGTAAGAACTGGTCGTAGCAATCAATACAACTTAAGTTGTATTGATTGCTACGACCGGTCCAGAGATTTGTGACATGGGTGTACTATCGGGCAGTTTTTGCGTGGTCAGATTAATAACACAAGTCTGCAAAATAAAAAATTGAGAGCTGTTTTGGTTTTTTTTTTGCGTAATTCTTATGCTTTTGGGTGTACTGAATCCGAAAATGACTTTCATTTTGTCATAGAACGTCACGTTTTCTGACAATGTAGGTATCTATGTTAAACAAGTTATCATCTTAAAATAAAAGATAAAAGACTAAAAATTTTTTTTTTTAATTTATAATTGCGTAACAAAACTTATTTTTTTATCTAAAATACATTCATTAGTAAGCACTAAACACATTTCTTTTTCCCAGTGAGATACCTTTTGGTACATTTTCGTAGGAAGTATCTGGAAGGTCTCTCTGAAGCGTCCAACAGTAGTCTGCCATCATTGAGACGCTCCATCTTCCTTGGTATCTTTTTTCCATCTCCTTAATATCTTGGTGAAATCTGGAAAGTAGTCGAGGTGGGAATGAATGAAGAAATGTACTTTTAAACTCATTAGGCTTTTAACATTCTTTTGACGATTTGTTTGTAGTTAGGGTCTTTGTTATTGCCTAAAAATTTCTCTATGACCTCTTTAAAGGCAATCCACCCTTCTCTTTGAGGATCCGTCATGGTTGTGATGAATTGTGGATCAGCCATAAGCCGTCTAATATCTAGTCCAACGAAAACACCTTCCTTCAACTTTGCCTCCGAGAGGCCTGGAAACTTTGATATTAAGTATTGGAAGCAATTTCCATCTCTTGGAAGTGACTTTACAAATTGCTTCATCAATCCCAGCTTTATGTGAAGCGGGGTGGTAGAAGAACTTTATGAGGAGGCACCAAAGTTTCATGCAGGACGTTCTTTTCGTCAACTTTAAGCTCCCTCGGAGGCCAACACTTTTTGGTCCAGTGATTTGCTCGGTCTCTATTATCCCATAGACACAAAAGCAAGGGAATTTGGTAAACCCAGATTGTTGTCCGAACAACATGCCCAAGATTTTTAAATCACTGCACACTTGCCAACCGTGGGTCTTTATATTTTAATTTGCAAAGAACCAATTCCAAGTTCTTGTGTGGTGTACGGAATGACCGACAGGAATGGAAGCATAGAAACCGCCATTGTGAAGCAGAACTGGTTTAAGGCTTCTTTTTGAAGAATCTATGAAAATACGCCACTGTGCTGGGTCGTATGAGATCTTAAATGTATCCATCAAAACCTTCAATATTGGTACAATAAACCAACTCTTCCTCTTGGGCAAAGTAGGAAGTGAACTGCTTCTCACGATATCTAAACCAGGAGGAAGACACTCCCGGCAAAAGTAAGTTCCTGCTTTTGAGCCTTGATCCAAGCAACTCAGCAGCGTTTTTGGGAAGATTCAAGTCTCTTACCAAATCATTTAGCTCGCCCTGGGAAAACAATTTCGGACTGCTGTCATCTTCAAATTGAAAACTTGACTTGTCATCGGGTTCAGGTACAGCACCATCTTCGTCAGAATTTGGAATCTCTTCCAAGGTAGCAGGGGCCTTGGGCACTGGTATTTCGGTCCCATGAGGGATGGGACGAATAGCTGATTGCAGATTAGGGTATGAAATGGACTGCTTCCATTTTGAATTATACCCTTTCACATTACACGAACAAAAGTAACAATCATCACTATGGTTTTCTGCTCGCGCCATACCATAGTTTGCAGACTTTATGAGGTGCCCAAACTTTATCCTGATCTCCAAGTTTTAAGCCAAAATACGTGAAGTATACTTTTTTTACAAAGTCCGTAATATTAAGTTGTTGCTTTAATACCATATATTCGCCACAAATATAATAGAAACTGTCAGACGAATTCACACACTTCCGCACAGATGACATTGCACTATATTGAACCAAGATCTATAAAACAATGACGAGTTAACACGTAATTGTACCGCGCCACTTTCTACACTATCGGAGCGCGCACGTTCTGGTTACAACGTTTATGTTTGTTAATTTAGCTCACACAGGGCGTTCTTTATTTAGAAAGTAATGATAGTTATGCGGCGCACAGTAGACCAGGATTTTCACTTTTCGTTCGAAATTGTCTAGAGACCTCAATTATTAACGAAATCAGACTTTTTTTTTTAATTACCCGTAATGGAATTTCGGGCAAATGTAAGGAACCCCCGAGGAACCAGTTTTAATGCATAAATTTGAAATCACGTGAACTTCGAAATTTCACCTCCTAATTCCGTGCTTTTTGCAATTTTTAAAAATTTTGAGGTTATGTTTTGAAAATCGGTTTCCTTACGTTTGCCCGGAATTCGCTTACGTGTAATTTAAATTTAGAGCTTTAGACAATTTTGAACGAAAAGTCAGATTCCTGGCCCAGGGTCCGGCGTCATTTTGTGACCATAGACGAAACGTGGATCAACCATTACACCCCAGAGACAAAACGGTAGTCAAAATAGTGGGTAAGCGACGATGTAAATGGTACCGAAAAAAAGCGAAAACAGTTTTATCGGCGGGAAAAGTGATGGCCACTGTTTTTTGAGACTGGTAGAGTATAATCATGATTGGCTACTTGGAAAAGGATAAAACAGTGAGTGACTCTTATTACCGAATGTTACTGGATCGCTTGCATATTGAATTGAAGCAGAAACGACCAAGACTAGCACACAAAAAACTGCTCCTTCAGCAGGACAATACGCCTGCTTACACATCGGTTGTTGTAATGGCAAAAGCGCACGAACTGGGCTTCGAAATAGTTCCCCACGCACTCTATTCCCCAGATTTAGCTCCAAGTGACTTTTTCTTTGTTTTTTAACCTCAAATATTTTTTTTTTCTTAAGAAATAAAAAATGGAATCTCGCTATACCAAAGATATTGAGCTGAATGTGGATTATATCGAGAAGTAAGTTTTTGTTTTTGCAAAAAAAAAATGTTATTTACCTGGTTTTTTACAAGACTTTTCAATTCATCTTCGTGTTAGCCCAGAGGCAAATTTTGACGAAAAGCTCTCATTAAATGTTCACAGGCTGCATTTTAGCATACAGGTAGTTTTTTGGACATATAATACGATACAAAAAAGTTTGCTGCTCTAAAGTGTACGCTATAGAATCGAAAATAAAATGAAAAATCCGATTTTTTACAAAAATCTCGAAAAATAAAAAAGATATCGAAAAATTAATAGTGCTACGTGAAAAGAACGGGAAATTTCACAAAAAGATAATATATAGCTTATTTTTAAAATTAAAAAAAATATTTAAAACAAAATGGCTGGTTTAACCCCTTCAGTTGTCATTTATGATTAAATTAACGTTTTTGTATACCGCTATATAATTTGAAATTGGCTATTAAGGGATTTTTGGGAGTGCTGATTAAGAATCCGATGACAGATTTGAAAAAAATCAAAATGGTGGATCCAATATGACGGCCAGAGAGTACGTAATTCATTTAATTTCTTCGAGTAATTTAGAATTTTTGTGTTTTCAGTAACTGTTTTCTTTGTATCTGAATGTTTAAATGAAATATAAATACTATATGCTTAAAATTTAGACTTTTATCTTTGATTTCCCACTATTTTTTTTATTTTAAGTTGTATGATTAATAACAACCAAAAAATACGTTTATCATGAAGACTTTTTTAAGAGCAAAATTACAAAACAAAAGAGAAATTTTGAATGATTTTCTAATATCGAATATACTTTTAACTATAACTAAAAAAAAATTGCCCGACTTTGACCATTTTGTACTGCTTTGAACGTAAAATTGCCGGCGAGCAGGAAAATTTTCATATTTTGAAGCTCAATTTTTAAATAACACTAACAATGTGAATATTAACAATAAAACTACAGTCTAAATATATTTGTAAAGATTTTCCAATTGCGTTATCGCTACAACTACATTGTCAAACGCTAACTAAGACTAAAACAGATTTTTGGTGTTTTATGTTTATATGATGAACAGATGTGGGAATATTATGTACTAAAACAGTTTGAACAGAACGGAATTTGATACGTCTAATTAACTATTTAGTAAATTTATATTATGGCCCTTTGAATGTCTGTAAATTTCTATGGATTCTAAGAAATTGAGTTTTGACCCTTTACGTGCCGTGTGGAGTATTTGTAAACAAGTTATACTGGGAAAAGTATTGTTTGTACTGTTTCTAAGAAATGTTTAGCAAACTGTGATTTTTCTTTTTAGCCTATAAGAGGCATTGTGTTCTGTGAATCTTGTTTTGAAATTCCGTCCCCTCTTAGTATCCCTCTTAGTAAAAATAATTTAAAATAAAAAACCGGTCAAGTGCAAGTTGAACTTACGCAATTAGTGTTCCGTACGTTGATTGCTTTTAAAATAAAAAATTTTGTTACAGAGGTATAAAATGATCAGTGACTTTTCAAAACACACCCTAAATGAGTTTTCAACAAAGTTTGTTTTCAATCTTCACTGAAATCTGATAACCTTGAAATTTTTGTTTTTTTTTATATACCAGATAAATTATTGAAGGTAATGCACTCGTGATAATTTTCGTTCAATCTACACCCCGTGGAGAATATTCCAAGATTTTTTCAAAATTTTTTGATAAGTACTTTTCGAAATAAGGCGCGGGACCGCGATTTTTCGTGATTTTTTAAAAATAATGCCAAGAAAAGTGCGCGCAAGTATTACATTATATATATATTTTTTACTCGTGTTTTCACAAGCTTTCATTTGACACCACACTCGATGACCTAGTAAAAAATTTTTTTTTCACTTCCGATTTCACCCCCCAAAAAACTAACCCCTTAAGTTAAAATTTAACTCTCAGAACTACATGGCTCTAATGAGGCCATCAATTCCTATATTATTACCAAATTTCAACTTTCTATATCAAATAGTTTCGGAGAAAATCGGATGTGACAGGCAGACAGACAGACACCGAAGTGATCTTATAAGTGTTCCGTACGGAACACTAAAAAGAACTGGACACAACCAAAAATATAGCACTCAATAACGGCTTCCAACCTAAATAATTAATACCTAATCTACCCCGTAAAAGAATACCAAAAAAAAAAAACATTCATACATACATATTTTTGGTTCCATCTCGGATAAAATATCCAAAGTTCTAACAGCCGAAAAAAAACAAAAATAGCTTTAAAATATATTTTTCAATGCCAAAAATAAAACTAATAAACACAATAAATCAGGAGTTTATAAACTTAATTGTCAAGAGTGTAGTAGCTGTTACGTAGGCCAAACGGGATGGAATTTAAAAACAAGATTCGCAGAACACAATGCCTCTTAAAGGCTAAAAAATGAAAAATCACAGTTTGCTAAACATTTCTTAGAAAACTGGCCATACTTTTCCCAATATCAAAAGGTAAAAACTCAATTTCTTAGAATCCACATAAATTTACAGACATTCAAAGGACCATAATATAAATTTACTAAATAGTCAATTAGACCTAGGAAATTCCGTTCTGTTCAAACTGTTTTAGTACATAATAGACCCACATTTGTTCATCATATAAACATAAAATAGTAAAAATCTGTTCTAGTCTTAGTTAAGCGTTTAACAATGTAGTTGTACTACGAAATTGCGATAACGCAATTGTAAAATCTTTACAAATATATTTCGTGACAGTTAAAAAAGTAATTAAGTAGTTTTATTGTTAAAATGTACTGTCACAAAGTAACAGACCAATCAATCAACTCTAATGTGGATATTTTTAATTACTTTTATATTGACACTATGCTTGCCCGCTAAAATCATGGAAACAAAAATTTGGTTTTAGGTTTTACAAATTATAAAGCAATAAAAATAAAAACTATTAGTATCATCGGAAAGCTGAAAGTCTCCTCTTCAAAAAGCTCTTTTTTATTATTTTTTAAGTAATATCGATTAACCTTCGAGCGGGGCGCGAATCTCCTATCCGAATTTTTAATAAATTCTCACGCTAATAAACAAAATCTGGAATGAATATATATATATATATATATATATATATATATATATATATATATATATATATATATATATAATCCGTTATATATATATATATATATATATATATATATATATATATATATATATATATATATATATATACTATCCGGGCCCATGGCTCCGCTCGCGTGGGTTTAATTCACTACTATAGTCACTGCTTATTCCTTATGTTACCCAACGTAATAAAATATCTCCCATTATTTCCCCTTATCTCCAATTATTTCTCCTTATCTGCCATTATCTCTACATAATTTCCATTATTTAGGCTTATCTCTGCTCATTTCTCATTATTTCTCTTTATCTCCCATTATTTCTCCTTATCTCCCATTATTTATACTTATCTCCCATTATCTCACCTTATCTCCCATTATCGAGGCTTATCTCGACTTATCTCCCATTATTTCTCCTTATCTCCCATTATCTCACCTTATCTCCCATGATCTAGGCTTATATCGAATTATATAGAACATATGTATAAATTTATAAAAATCGGATAAGTGGTTCTTAAGTGATAAGCGCACTAACGGATAGACACACAGACAGAGAGACGTTGCATTTTATATATAATATAGATAGTCTTTGCTACATGATATTGTTCCATATTTAATGGTTTAGCATGTTTAAAAAAAAAAAGCACGTAAATCGGATAAGTCGTTCTCAAGTGATAAGCGCACAAACGGACGAACAGACAGAGAGACGTTGCATTTTATATATATTATAGATATCCTTTGCTGCATGATATTCTTCCATATTTAGTGGTTTAGGCAGTGTATTGCAAAGAGAACGCGCTAGCGGCAAACTTTTTTCCGATTTGATTCACTATTATCGTCACTGCGTATTTCTCATGTTACCTAACTTAATAAAAATATAGTCTATAACCTGGCCAGAGAACATATGTATGTTTTAAGAAAAAAGCACGTAAATCGGATAAGTGGTTCTCCAGTGATAAGCGCACTAACGGACATACAGACAGAGAGACGTTGCATTTTATATATATTATAGATTATAGATATAGATTATTATTATCATATAACCTGGCTAAAGAATATATGTATGAATTTAAAAAAAAAGACACATAAATCGGAAATAAGTGGTTCTCGCGTGATAAACGCACTGATGGACAGACAGACAGACAGAGAGACATTGCATTCTGTATATATTATAGATTATAGATATTCTCCGCTACATAATATTGTTCCATATTTAATGGTTTAGGCTGTGTATTGCAAGAGAACGCGCTAGCGGCCAACTTTTTTCCGACTTCATTCACTTTTATCGTCACTGCTCATTCCTTATGCTACCTATCGTAATAAAATATAGCCTATAACCTGGCCGGAGAAACATACGTATGTTTTTAAAAAAAAAGTACGTACATTGGATAAGCGGTTCTCCAGTGATAAGCGCACTAACAGACAGACAGACAGACAGAGATACGTTGCATTTTGTATATATTATAGATGTAATAAAATATATATCTATAACCCGGTCAGAGAACATACGTATGAATTTAAAAAATCACGTAAATCGGATAAGTGGTTCTCGAGGGATAAGCCCACTAACGGACAGACAGACAGACAGAGAGACGTTGCATTTTATATATTATTATATATTATAGATATTGTCTGCTACATAATATTGTTCCATATTTAATGGTTTAGGCTGCGTATTGCTAGGGAACGCGATAGCAGCAAACTTTTTTCCCACTTCATTCACTATTATCGTCACTGCTCATTCCTTATGCTACATATCGTAATAAAATATAGCCTATAACCTGGCCAGAGAACATATGTATGTTTTATAAAAAAAAAGTACGTAAATCGGTTAAGTGATTCTCCAGTGATAAGCGTACTAACGGACAGACAGACAGAGAGACGTTGCATTTTATATATATTATATATATATATATTTACATATATATATATATATATATATATATATATATATATATATATATATATATATATATATATACATATATATATATATATATATATATATATATATATATATATATATATATATATATATATATATATATATATATATATAATTTCTCGTTCTTTCACGTGGTGTTATTAGTTTTTTCGATATCTTTTTTATTTTTCGAGATATCACTGAAAAACCGAATTTTTTATTTTATTTTGTATTTTGTGGGCTTAGCTTACATCAAACTTTAGCAAACTTTTTTTTACCGTATTCTATGTCCAAAAAACTACCTGTATGCCAAAATGCAGCCTAATAAAATTTAATAAGAGCTCAAACCCCTGATGACTGGGCTATATATTAAGTATTCTACTCTTTTTATGATTTTGTTGGAAATCATTCCGTTCAAATAAATAAATAAAAAAAAATAAAATTAGAAAATTCCAAACACAACTAACCTTTTCCAAACAATGTATATCAAACTTTATAAACTTATCTAAACAAAAGGCTAATAAATTTCAAAGCAAGTGTTAACGACATCTTTCCCTTGCCCCATCTTGATTGGACGACTGCACGTGGCCGATCGTTTTTTGTCACCTCTCTCTTCTGGAAATATGATACCGATGTGCACTTGTATTGAAGTTTTTAGAAGAAGACGGAGAAATATGTAATAGGAATTCATCTCTTTTACTAGTTAAGTAAGTTTAAACGGTTCATTTAATCGTGTAGTCCAGGAGAATTTGATTAATGAAGAGGCACGCTCTGCAGATTTTCTGGTCTAATGTTATTTTTTCATTATTTGAAATTTTATCGCATTAATAACCGGCTAGGATCTAGTCGTAATGCTGGATTAAGCTGTTTTTTTTTTAGTACGAAACAGGAAATGTATTTTGGAACTGCTTATTTGAGAGGGTAAGTATTGGCAAAAGCATTTTACTAATTCTTTTCTTAATAATTTGAACTAATCGAGTATGATTCAACTTCAGGACTGATGTTGTGGACGTTGGCAAGAGATGTCGCTTCTGACAAAAAGACAGATTCCAAAGTTACGGCCCATAGACATAGAGTATGGACTGAGCATTAACTTCATAAAATTGACCACTCTCTAGAAATAGACAAAGCGATTGTGCGGCCAATACCTTTTTCTTTTCTGTAGGCCTGTAATAAACAAGGCGTAGTACTCCGAAACGGAATTCAAGGCGAGAAAAGCCCCATACCCGATTTTAGTTTAAATAGAACACTTAGAAATATTATTTTTAAGAGCGCCGTAACTTAGCGGCATTCCAAAAAGAGACAGCTACTGGCCATTCATTCGCTTTATCTCTCTCACACTTTTGCGTCCATACTTACTTCACCGCGGTATACGGAACACTCAGTCCATCCTCTATGTCTATGGTTACGCCTAAACCCGAAATAGAACTCGTATTCAGGATAGAGAAAGTTGACTGTACTAGTCGATGAATTGACCTTGGTCTCATAGAGAGCCATTATGAGGCTTATTTAATTGCAGACGTTGGTGCGATGAATGTTACAAAAATCCGGAGATCCGAACGGGGGGCTGTTTTACTTCCGGAATTTTTTGTCCCTAGGTGCTTCGTCATGCTATTTTTCCGTACATTCCGGGGATATTCGCACAGCCACGAAACGTTAAGCAAGTTCACGCAGCTTAAGCCGATGTGATGGTACATATCAGACCAAGCAATGCCTGATGGAATCTGGTCATCAACCATCTAACTTGTTCTTTTAGTCGCCTTCTCGGCAGGTAGAACGTATCAGGGATGATATTCTGTCCCACACTTCCACTAGTAGGGCGGGATATATATACATATATATATATATATATATATATATATATATATATATTATATATATATATACGAGGCTGGTTTGAAAAGTCCGTGCAAAAATAAAAACTACTTATGTGTTTGGGGTAAACCTTTTTTATTTTTCGACATAGTCTCCTTTTAGGCTTATACACTCGTCCAACGATGTTCTAGTTTGTTGATCCCTTCCGAATAACAGGATTTGTCCAAGTCTGCAAAATATCCATTAGTGTCTGCAATCACCTCCTCGTTTGAATAAAATCTTTGTCCCGCCAGCCATTTCTTCAAATTGGGGAACAAATAGTAGTCCGAGGGAGCCAAGTCTGGAGAATAGGGGGGATGTGAAACGAGTTGGAATCCTATTTCCATTAATTTTGCGACCACAACTGCTGAGGTGTGTGCTGGTGCGTTGTCGTGATGGAAAAGGACTTTCTTGTGTACCAATCGCGGGCGTTTTTCTTGCAGCTCGGTTTTCAAACGGTCCAATAACGATGAATAATATTCACCTGTAATAGTTTTAACCTTTTCCAGATAGTCGATGAGGATTATCCCTTGCGAATCCCAAAAGACAGTCGCCATAACCTTTCCGGCCGAAGGAACGGTCTTCGCCTATTTTGGTGCAGATTCCCCCTTGGTAACCCATTGTTTAAATTGTTTGTTTGGTCTCAGGAGTATAGTAATGTATCCATGTTTCATCCACAGTGACGAAACGACGCCTAAAGTCCTCCGGATTCTTCTGGAACAGCTGCAAACCATCCTTGCAACACTTCACACGATTCCGTTTTTGGTCAAGCGTGAGCAATCGCGGCACCCATCTTGCGGATAGCTTTCTCATGTCCAAATGTTTATGCAAAATATTATGTACCCGTTCAGTCGAGATGCCCACAGCACTAGCAATCTCACGCACCTTAACTCTTCTGTCATCCATCACCATATCATGGATTAGATCAATGATTTCTGGAGTCGTAACCTCCACAGGCTGTCCAGAACGTTCAGCGTCACTTGTGCCCATATGGCCAGTCCGAAAATTTTGAAACCACTTATAAACTGTTCTAATCGAAGGTGCAGAGTCACCATAATGTTTATCAAGCTTCTCTTTAGTCTCCTGAGGCGTTTTGCCTTTCATAAAGTAATGTTTAATCACCACACGAAATTCTTTTTCGTCCATTTCTTGAAAATCACTCGACTTCCTTGATTCACACGAATGCCAAACACAAAGAAATAGACCAATATGGCTGAAACTTGGTGTGCGTTCATTCAAGAGATGCTACTAACTAAACATGACCTCGATACGCGACGGTGGTGCCATCTCTCGGACTTTGCACGGACTTTTCAAACCAGCCTCTAGTATTAAAAACAACTACGGAACATTTTATTTAGAAGTTACATCATTGTTATAGAAATGTAAACAAAATTTATGTCAAAAAAGTCCGTGTAACTTCTAAATAAAATGTTCTGTAGTTGTTTTTAATACTAATCCTCGTTCGTTAAGTTTCAAATATTAATTTAAACATGTTTTCTCATAGTTCCCATTATTTAGTTAAACATAATAGAAAAATAGTATAGAAAGCAGAGGGTATATGGAGACTTTTTGGACTGACTTTCATGAAAAATAATATATATGAATTAAAATGTACTCTCAATCATGCGTGGTTCTCTTCAAAAAAAGTCGTTCTTCCATAGAATCAAATTTTTTGCCATTCAAATTATTTTGCAGTGAACGAAACAGATGAATATCTGAAGGGGCTAGGTCAGGGGAATACGGCGGGTGCTGGAGGATTTCAGATATTATATCTACCTAAGTGTTTGCAGTGTCTGTTAAGCAACATGTGATCTAGTTTTGTTGTGGTGAAAGATTTTTTTCGATCAACCAAATTTGAGCGTTTTGCTTGAATTTCAACATTGAGTTGGGTGAACTGCTCACAGTACTTCTGCATAGTAATTGTGCCCCATTTTTCGTCTCCAGCTATGACTTGTTCCAGGAAAGGTTCGTTGGAGAGGGAGAAGAAAAATGACTGTGGAAACACGGTTTCAGTGTCACAGTGAAAAATGGCATGCTCCTGCCATCTATGAATATCGGGCACGAACTTTTGCAGTCACCCTATATATATATATATATATATATATATATATATATATATATATATATATATATATATATATATATATATATATATATTATATATATATATATATATATATATATATATATATATATTATATATATATAATATATATATATATATATATATATTATATATATATATATATATATATATATATATATATATATATATATATATATATATATATATATATATATATATATATATATATATATATATATATATATATATATATATATATATATATATATATATATATATATATATATATATATATATATATATATATTATATATATATATATATATATATATATATATATATATATATATATATATATATATATATATATATATATATATATATATATATATATATATATATTATATATATATTATATATATATATATATATATATATATATATATATATATATATATTATATATATATATATATATATATTATATATATATATATATATATATATATTATATATATATATATATATATATATATATATATATATATATATATATATATATATATATAATATATATATATATATATATATATATATATATATATATATATATATATATATATATATATATATATATATATTTAATATATATATATATATATATATATATATTATATATATATATATATATATAATATATATATATATATATATATATATATATATATATATATATATATATATATATATATATATATATATATATATATATAATATATATATATATATATATATATATATATATATATATATATATATATATAATATATATATATATATATATATATATATATATATATTTATATATATATATATATATATATATATATATATTCGGAAGAATGATAAAAAAGTAAATTCGGAAAGAATGATAAAAAGTGCTTTTTTCAAAGTATACTCCATCGCTTGTTATACATTTTTCCCATCTTTCGGGCAATTTGTGAATAGCACGCCAGTAAAAATCTTCCCCTTTTGTTACGAACAATTCATGGAGCCATGCGCTGCTCAGCAAGTGTGTGACCCATCGATGCAAACAAGTGGTAATCGGAAGGAGCCAAGTCTGGTGAGTAAGCCACGTGAGGTAGAACTTCCTAGCTGAGTGCTTCCAACGTGTCGCGAACTGATTTTGCCGTATGTGATGGAGCTTTGTCATGAAGAAAAATGACTTTGTGTTACCTCTTTCGGTATTCTCGCCTTTTTTTTTTCAAGCAGCGAACGGTTTCAGATCGGTCAATTGTTGTTGGTAACGTTTAGTATTAACCGTTTCCCTAGGTTTTAACAGCTCATAATAGACCACGCCCCTCCGGTCCCACCAAACACAGAGCATCGTCTTTCTGCCAAAGCGATTCGGTCTTGACGTCGACGTGGATAGTGCGCCTGGGTCTACCCATGATTTTTTGCGCTTGGGATTCTCAAAATAAATCCACTTTTCATCCCCTGTAACTATACGATGCAAAACGACTTCTTTTTGTACCGAGCGAGCAAAATGTCACACGTGTTTTTGCGCTTTTCCATTTGCCTATCGTTCAACTCATGTGGTACCCATCTACCGATCTTCTGAATCTTTTCCACCTCTCGTAGCCGATTGGAAACAGCTTGTTGACTAACGCCCAATTGCTCGGCGAGTTGGTTTTGTATTTGTGAATCATCTTCGTCCAACAATGCTTGCAATTCTACATCTTCGTATTTTTGTGGCGGTTTTCCACGTTCCTTGTCTGCAACATCGAAGTCACCACTTTTGAAACGCCGAAACCATTGTTCACACGTATCTTGCGATGGAGCATGTTCACCATAAGCTTTTTGAAGTAATCGGTATGATTCAACAGCAATTTTCTTCAAATGAAAACAAAAATTAATGCTGTCGACGAATGCTCTTTGTTCGGTATAAATTTCGACATATTGAACACAACAACACAACACTATGCACACACTTTTCCAATTTATCACTCGTTCGCGTCTGACCCTTCTTGATGACACAACAAAATGGCGCAGTGTCAAATCTTTATAGCACAAACTGCATTGGTGCACCATCTGTTGTCTGAAATCCGCATTTCATACTTGTACACCTGGTATTTACTCAGAACTGCGTTTCCCATCGAATACAACTTGCCGCAATTCAAGACCAAAGTGAATCGCTTCTTCTGCACGCACCCGCTCCTGTAGCACTTTAGGATTCCCCTACATAGAGGGTATTTTGCAACAACATAAAAAATTCGATTTAACTTAGATTTTTACCTCTAATTTTAATACTTTACATGTTTTAATATTTCAACGTAATACAAGTATTTTAATTTAATCCGCTAATGCAAAAAAACGTGTCGCAAATAAATTAACTGAATTTTAAAGCTCGTTTGTCGACATATATTGATCGCTTCTCTCTAAATCATCCACTGCAAAATGAGACCTTTGATGTGATAGAAGTAACAACGTTCTAAAAAAATTTTCTCCAAAAAATAAGTATTCCAATAACGTTAAATTTCTGCTGGTCTAAAAGACATACACAGAGCAAACGGAAAAAAAGACAAATTAAAGATGTTCTCTCCAAGTCCCATTACGGTATTTTTACCCGGTTTACTTCAGCTTAACACATGTGGCCATCAACATCGAGATCGGGTAGTGTTTTTTTGTTAGGAAAATGAATGGGGTTAATACTCGACAATTAAAAAAAAGAACAAGACTGTGACATCTGATATGCTAGCATGGTTTTAGAAATGGATGCACGTATATTCATTTTTTTTTCCTCTTTTTCTTGGAGAAGCTCTTAATTTAAAATATTTTACAGTAGAGTGACATTTTTTTTGTAAGTGACAAAAAAAACTTTGTTAGTTCTGGTGTTAAATAATTTAATGTTATGCAAACAAAAATGAAAAGTTTGGTGATATATTTAGACGCTTTTGAAAAATTGATACGAAATTAAATTATGATTAACGAGCGATTTCTGTAGTGCTTCAGGTTGTTTTTTTAATTGTTATTAAATATCAAGAAATATAGAGTGATTTACCCAACAGATCCCTCACATACAGTTTTAAAATAAGTACTGAATTTGACTTTCCTAGATATATATATATATATATATATATATATATATATATATATATATATATATATATATATATATATATATATTATATATTTATATATATATATATATATATATATATATATATATATATATGTATATATATATATATATATATATATATATATATATATATATATATATATATATATGTATATATATATATATATATATATATATATATATGTATGTATATATATATATATATATATATATATATATATATATATATAATATATATATATATATATAACACATGGGCTGAAAAGTCCCGGGCCTAACACATAGATGGCGCTAGTTTTATTGCAGTCACCTTTTTTTCAGTTAATACTAACCTTCAAAAGACAGCTGTTAAAATTTCATGATATTCTATTCATTAGTTTGTGAGTTATTGTGCTAAGAGTGACGCTACTTTTGTTATTTTCAAAACAATGGATCAAAAACAATTTCGTGTTTTAATTTTACACTGCTTCTTGATGGGAAAAAAATACCGTTCAAGCGAAGCAATGGCTTGAAAAGTGTTATGGGGACTCCGCTCCATCAGAAACAACAATAAAACGTTGGTTTGCTGACTTCAAACGTGGTCGTAGAGACACCGATGATGCAGAACGCAGTGGACGTCCAAATGAGGCGGAACACCAGAAAACATCAAAAAAATCCATAAAATCGTTTTGAATGATCGAAAAGTGAAGTTGCGTGAGTTAGCTGACATCGTAAAGATATCAAAAGAACGTGTTGGCTTTATATTGCATGAGCATTTGACTATGAGAAAGCTCTGTTCAAGGTGGGTGCCGCGTTTGCTCACTGTTGATCAAAAACAAGAACGTGTTGATGATTCTGAGCAGTGTTTGGCCATGTTTAAACGTAACAAACCGGAATTTTTTGCGTCGATATGTGACAATATATATATATATATTTATATATATATAATATATATATATTTATATATATATATATATATATATATATATATAGATATATATATATATATATATATATATATATATATATATATATATATATATATATATATATATATATATATATATATATATATATATATATATATATATATATATATATATATATATATATATATATATATATATATATAATATATATATATATATATATATATATATATTATATATATTATATATATATATATATATATATATATATTCGGAAGAATGATAAAAAGTAAATTCGGAAGAATGATAAAAAGTGCTTTTTTCAAAGTATACTCCATCGCTTGTTATACATTTTTCCCATCTTTCGGGCAATTTGTGAATAGCACGCCAGTAAAAATCTTCCCCTTTTGTTACGAACAATTCATGGAGCCATGCGCTGCTCAGCAAGTGTGTGACCCATCGATGCAAACAAGTGGTAATCGGAAGGAGCCAAGTCTGGTGAGTAAGCCACGTGAGGTAGAACTTCCTAGCTGAGTGCTTCCAACGTGTCGCGAACTGATTTTGCCGTATGTGATGGAGCTTTGTCATGAAGAAAAATGACTTTGTGTTACCTCTTTCGGTATTCTCGCCTTTTTTCAAGCAGCGAACGGTTCAGATCGGTCAATTGTTGTTGGTAACGTTTAGTATTAACCGTTTCCCTAGGTTTTAACAGCTCATAATAGACCACGCCCCTCCGGTCCCACCAAACACAGAGCATCGTCTTTCTGCCAAAGCGATTCGGTCTTGACGTCGACGTGGATAGTGCGCCTGGGTCTACCCATGATTTTTTGCGCTTGGGATTCTCAAAATAAATCCACTTTTCATCCCCTGTAACTATACGATGCAAAACGACTTCTTTTTGTACCGAGCGAGCAAAATGTCACACGTGTTTTTTGCGCTTTTCCATTTGCCTATCGTTCAACTCATGTGGTACCCATCTACCGATCTTCTGAATCTTTTCCACCTCTCGTAGCCGATTGGAAACAGCTTGTTGACTAACGCCCAATTGCTCGGCGAGTTGGTTTTGTATTTGTGAATCATCTTCGTCCAACAATGCTTGCAATTCTACATCTTCGTATTTTTTGTGGCGGTTTTCCACGTTCCTTGTCTGCAACATCGAAGTCACCACTTTTGAAACGCCGAAACCATTGTTCACACGTATCTTGCGATGGAGCATGTTCACCATAAGCTTTTTGAAGTAATCGGTATGATTCAACAGCAATTTTCTTCAAATGAAAACAAAAATTAATGCTGTCGACGAATGCTCTTTGTTCGGTATAAATTTCGACATATTGAACACAACAACACAACACTATGCACACACTTTTCCAATTTATCACTCGTTCGCGTCTGACCCTTCTTGATGACACAACAAAATGGCGCAGTGTCAAATCTTTATAGCACAAACTGCATTGGTGCACCATCTGTTGTCTGAAATCCGCATTTCATACTTGTACACCTGGTATTTACTCAGAACTGCGTTTCCCATCGAATACAACTTGCCGCAATTCAAGACCAAAGTGAATCGCTTCTTCTGCACGCACCCGCTCCTGTAGCACTTTTAGGATTCCCCTACATAGAGGGTATTTTGCAACAACATAAAAAATTCGATTTAACTTAGATTTTTACCTCTAATTTTAATACTTTACATGTTTTAATATTTCAACGTAATACAAGTATTTTAATTTAATCCGCTAATGCAAAAACGTGTCGCAAATAAAATTAACTGAATTTTAAAGCTCGTTTGTCGACATATATTGATCGCTTCTCTCTAAATCATCCACTGCAAAATGAGACCTTTGATGTGATAGAAGTAACAACGTTCTAAAAAAATTTTCTCCAAAAAATAAGTATTCCAATAACGTTAAATTTCTGCTGGTCTAAAAGACATACACAGAGCAAACGGAAAAAAAGACAAATTAAAGATGTTCTCTCCAAGTCCCATTACGGTATTTTTACCCGGTTTTACTTCAGCTTAACACATGTGGCCATCAACATCGAGATCGGGTAGTGTTTTTGTTAGGAAAATGAATGGGGTTAATACTCGACAATTAAAAAAAAAGAACAAGACTGTGACATCTGATATGCTAGCATGGTTTTAGAAATGGATGCACGTATATTCATTTTTTTTTCCTCTTTTTCTTGGAGAAGCTCTTAATTTAAAATATTTTACAGTAGAGTGACATTTTTTTTGTAAGTGACAAAAAAACTTTGTTAGTTCTGGTGTTAAATAATTTAATGTTATGCAAACAAAAATGAAAAGTTTGGTGATATATTTAGACGCTTTTGAAAAATTGATACGAAATTAAATTATGATTAACGAGCGATTTCTGTAGTGCTTCAGGTTGTTTTTTTAATTGTTATTAAATATCAAGAAATATAGAGTGATTTACCCAACAGATCCCTCACATACAGTTTTAAAATAAGTACTGAATTTGACTTTCCTAGATATATATATATATATATATATATATATATATATATATATATATATATATATATATATATATATATATATATATATATATTTATATATATATATATATATATATATATATATATATATATATATATATATATATATATATATATATATATATATATATATATATATATATATATATGTATATATATATATATATATATATATATATATATGTATGTATATATATATATATATATATATATATATATATATATATATAACACATGGGCTGAAAAGTCCCGGGCCTAACACATAGATGGCGCTAGTTTTATTGCAGTCACCTTTTTTTCAGTTAATACTAACCTTCAAAAGACAGCTGTTAAAATTTCATGATATTCTATTCATTAGTTTGTGAGTTATTGTGCTAAGAGTGACGCTACTTTTGTTATTTTCAAAACAATGGATCAAAAACAATTTCGTGTTTTAATTTTACACTGCTTCTTGATGGGAAAAAATACCGTTCAAGCGAAGCAATGGCTTGAAAAGTGTTATGGGGACTCCGCTCCATCAGAAACAACAATAAAACGTTGGTTTGCTGACTTCAAAACGTGGTCGTAGAGACACCGATGATGCAGAACGCAGTGGACGTCCAAATGAGGCGGAACACCAGAAAACATCAAAAAAATCCATAAAATCGTTTTGAATGATCGAAAAGTGAAGTTGCGTCAGTTAGCTGACATCGTAAAGATATCAAAAGAACGTGTTGGCTTTATATTGCATGAGCATTTGACTATGAGAAAGCTCTGTTCAAGGTGGGTGCCGCGTTTGCTCACTGTTGATCAAAAACAAGAACGTGTTGATGATTCTGAGCAGTGTTTGGCCATGTTTAAACGTAACAAACCGGAATTTTTGCGTCGATATGTGACAATGGATGAAACATGGATCCATCACTTCACTCCGGAATCAAAACGATCGTCATCTGAGTGGACAGCAACTGGTGAACCTCGTCCAAAGCGCCCGAAAGCACAACAATCGGCTGGAAAGGTTATGGCCTCGGTATTTTGGGATGTGCGTGGTGTAATATTCATCGACTATCTTGAGAAAGGAAATACCATCAACAGTGAATATTATATAGCGTTATTGGAGCGTTTGAAGGCCGAAATTGCAAAGAAACGACCGCATATGGCAAAGAAAAAAATTTTGTCAAGACAACGCACCGTGTCACAAGTCAATCAAAACAATGGCAAAACTACATGAATTGAACTTCGAATTGCTCCCACATCCACCGTATTCGCCAGATTTGGCTCCCAGCGACTACTGGCTGTTCGCAGACCTGAAAAAAAAATGCTCGCCGGTAAGAAATTTCGCACGAATGAAGAGGTTATCGCTGAAACTGAGGCCTATTTTGAGGCAAAAGATAAATCGTTCTACAAAAGTGGTATTGAAATGTTAGAGCGGCGCTGGAATGATTGCGTTGCTCTTGATGGAGATTACGTTGATGAATAAAGCTAATTTTGAACCAAAAAAAACCGTGTTTTCTTTGTTAGGCCCGGGACTTTTCAGCCCATGTGTTATATATATATATATATATATATATATATATATATATATATATATATATATATATATATATAATATAAAAGACTGTTTTTAGTCAATTTCCACTGGTTTATTTAAATTGCGATGACGCGTTTCGGTGTCGATGCAGCTTCTTCAGATCTACATTTTACACTGTCAAGTTAGGTTTAATATTCACAGTTTTATATAATTTCTTAATTATAATATTACCCCTAATTAAATTACATTTATAGTTTTGGAAAATCCACATAGGTTTGGAGTTAGGAGAATAAATTCAATAATGGTGAATTGCTTTCTCTTTACCAAAGCAGACAAAGGTAACACAGTAATAGCAATAGACAAAATCGACTATATTGATAAAACGTTAGATTTTTCAAAACAGGAAGTACGAAATTTTAAATAAAGATCCAACGAATATTTTGATAAAGATAAAATTAAATTGATAAATATGAATCCCCAAATCCCACAACTTTATTCACTCATAAAACTACACAAACTTGACCACCCAATCAGACCAGTTGTTTCCTACATGTCTGCTCCAGCATATAAGGCGTCATCCTTTTTAATTGATTTAATCAAATATCATACCAAATTTGAACCTAAATATAGTATCAAAAACTCATACGAACTCGTGAATAAAGTTAAGAATATACCAGGTAATTCTAAATTAGTCTCTTTCGATGTCAAAAACTTATTTCCAAGTGTTCCTCCAGACGAAACAATAATTTTAATAGAGAACCTACTAACAAAAAACAAAGTAAATGAAGTTATAAAAATGGACATAATAAATTTATTAAGAACTTGCCTAAGACAATATTATTTTTCACTTAACAATACATTCTACAATAGTAAGGAAGGGTTAATTATGGGGAGTCCATTAAGTCCATTACTTGCCGAAATTTTCATGCACAGTATTGAAACAATGATATTTAACAACCATAAGAACAATAGTAATAATTGTCTATACTGGTATCGATACGTAGACGATATAATTGTATGCTTTACAGGTATGTACAGACAATTAACTCACTTTTTACAGTATATTAATTCTTTACATAGAAATATCAGTTTTACAATGGAAGAAGAAGTCGAAGGGAAAATCAATTTCCTAGACTTAACAATCAGTAAAGCCATGAAAAAAACATGAATTTGCAATATCTCACAAACCTTGTCATACAGATACCACAATTCACAATAGTTCTCACCACCCTAACCATCATAAACTTGCCGCTTATCATAGTTTTATACATAGACTAACTAATATCCCCTTATCAGAAGAAAATTTTACTAAAGAATTAAACTACATAAAACAAGTAGCCGTTAACAACGGTTATTCGGTTACTTTAATCAATAGTATCGTTAAGAAAAAACTTAGAAGCAAGGCAATCTCAGAAATATACCCACGTTTTAAGGACAAAAATACCACTTTTAAATGCTTAACATATTTCGGCAAACCAACGGAAAAACTGGGGAAATTTTTAAATCAAAAAAATATCAACATAGCTTACAAGACTAACAATACTATAGGGAAATATCTTAAAAACTACAAACCACAAATCAATAAAGACAATAAATCAGGGGTTTATCAATTAACATGTGGGTCATGTCCTAAAACATACATCGGACAAACTGGACGTACATTTAGACAAAGAATTACAGAACACGGAAAAAGTTTCATCCATAGAAAATCTAATTCAACATATGCTAATCATCTTTTAACAGAAAATCACACATTTAACAAGAATTTCAAAATTTTTACACACCCAACAAAAAGGTTTAAAACTAAACCTTTTAGAGACAATGCAAATAAATCGATTAAGGACTACAGGTACTTTACTCAACGACCAGGTAGATTAAGCAATTCACCATTATTGAATTTATTCTCCTAACTCCAAACCTGTGTGGATTTTCCAAAACTATCAATGTAATTTAATTAGGAGTAATATTATAATTAAGAAATTATATAAAACTGTGAATATTAAACCTAACTTGACAGTGTAAAATGTAGATCTGAAGAAGCTGCATCGACAGCGAAACGCGTCATCGCAATTTAAATAAACCAGTGGAAATTGACTAAAAACAGTCTTTTATTATATATTTATAATGAATTTCCATCAAGTAGAAGCTACAACAATCCAATATATATATATATATATATATATATATATATATATATATATATATATATATATATATATATATATATATATATATATAAAAACTATAAAAATGATACAATCTCTTCAAACTTTACCAGGTGCCGTATAGAAAGTAAAATACCAACACCTTGGGTAAACGCCTTGATTGTGTTCATTTTTAAAAAGGAGAACAAATTTAAATTGGAGAATTATAGACCCATAAGCCTGTTATCGGTACTACACAAAATCCTCACGTATAAATTAACGAACAAATTAGACAGTTATAAACCACGTGAACAAGCGGGATTTAGTTAAGGATACAAGGCGATATAGGCCTCTATAATGGAGGAGAATTCCAGATTATGGGAAATAAGGCAAAATAATGATAGAAAAGGCGATATAAGCCTCTATAATGGGGGAGAATTCGAGATTATGGGAGAGAAGGCGAAATAATGGCAGATAAGGCGACATAAGCCTCTATAATGGTGGAAAATTCGAGATTATGGGAGATAAGGCGAAATAACGATAGATAAGGCGATATAAGCTTCTATAATGGGGGACCATCTTCCAACAATTAGATTACTAGTGAAAAAAGCAAACAAATATAAGGTTACCTTCTGGATAGCAATGATTGCCTACGAAAAAGCATTTGATTCGGTAGAGACATGGGCAGTGCTTAACGCCTTAAGTAACAACACAGTCGACGAAAGATACACAATTCTTCTTGAACACATACATGAAAATACCACATCACACGTATTACTTAAAGAAAAAACAAATAAAATCAAAAATAACCGGTCAAGTGCAAGTTGAACTTGCGCAATTAGTGTTCTGTACGTCGATTTCTTTTAAAATAAAAAAAAATTGTTACGGAGGTATAAAATGATCAGTGACTTCACAAAACACACCCAAAATAAGTTTTCAACAAAGTTTGTTTCCAGTCTTTACTGATGACCTTGAAATTTTTGTTTTTTATATATACCGGATAAATTATTAAAGGTAATGCACTCGTGATAATTTTCGTTTAATATACACCCCCGTGGAGAATATTCCAGAATTTTTTTAAAAATTTTTGATAAGTACTTTTTGAGATAAGACAGCGATTTTTTAAAAATAATACAAAGAAAAGTGCGCTCAAGTATTACATCATATATATATTTTTTTACTCGCGTTTTCACAAGCTTTTATTTGACACCACACTCGATGACCTAGTAAAAAAATTTTTTTTTTGACTTCCGATTTCACCCCCCCAAAACTAACCCCTTAAGTCAAAATTTACCTTTTAAAACTACATGGCTCTGATGAAGCCGTTAATTCCTATATTATTACCAAATTTCAACTTTCTATGACAAATAGTTTCGGAGAAAATCGGGTGTGACAGACGGACAGACACCGAAGTCATCTTATAAGTGTTCCGTACGGAACACTAAAAAAAGAGGAATTGGATAAGGCGACTTAATACCCCCAAAAGTGTTCACGTTTTCTCTAGAAGACATGTTTAAATCGATAAAGTGGGAAAATAAAGGAATTCTAATGGACAGTGAACGATTAAATAACTTACGGTTTGCATATCGCTCTTGATCACTCTGATCGCCAATACAGAAGAAGAATTACCCAGAAATGCTGATGAAATTAAATAATAACAAGTCTCGAGAAACAGGTCTAAAAATAAATCAAATATTTGAACAACGAAAGTGAAGATAACAGCCAAGAACAATTAATAGGAGGTGAGAGAATAGGAAAGGTACAAACATTCATATATTTAGCCCAAAAAAATCAAAATATCAAAAAATAATTTAAAGGCTGACTTGGATAGAAGAGTCTCGTTAGCTTGATCTGCGTTTGGAAGGTTACAATCTATATTTAAATTGGAGATCCCAAATACAATCAAAGCTAGAATGTTCGATCAGTAAGTACTGCCGGTATTAGCATATGGCACTGAAACGTGGGCTTTAAATAAAAAAGCAATGAGAGGAGAACGCTAAATATTAGATTCAAAGATTGTATTCCTAACATCGAGATACGAAGAAGATCAAAAGTGACAGATGTATAGATGAATATGTATATTAAGGTGGAATTGGGTGGGGCATATCGCAAAGCCGAATGATAATAGATGGACACGCGCGTATGGTTGAATGGAGGTCTAGAGAACATAAAAAATGTAGAGGTAGACCACAGCAAGATGGACGAACGACAGAAAAGGATTAGTGAGACGATTGAATACAAAAAGCAAACAATATATATATATATATATATATATATATATATATATATATATATATATATATATATATATATATATATATATGGGGAACAAACTTCGCACACACTTTCCTCTTAGTCAAAATAGCCCAGACAATATCTTAAGCACTTGATTTATAGATGTTAAGCTTTTCTGCCATCAATCTTCATGAAAGATGACTGTCGGTTTGCAGAGGATGACGAATTTTCACAACCCTTGCGTCGACTTGTTCTGAGACGTCCTGACCTTGCATCATCCTCGAGCCCCGTCCTTCCTTAAAAGCGTTTAAACCACTCTTGTGGACGCGGTAAACAATCATCACCGTAAGTTTTTTTTTCAAAGGTTCAAATATCTTCGTAGCTGTTTTTTACCCAGTTTCACATGAAATTTGATCACTGCTCGCTGTGATTTTTTGAAAAGAGCGACATCTATGTGTCAAACCAAAAACTTTTCAGCATACGTGTTATATATATATATATATATATATATATATATATATATATATATATATATATATATATATATATTCTCAGTTTAGTGGGGCTGCAGTTTGCAGCCCCACTAAATTGAGAATATATTTTTCTTAACTAGTCAGTCGCGACTACTCCTGTTTTTGTTATATATATATATATATATATATATATATATATATATATATATATATATGTATATATATATATATATATATATATAATATATATATATATATATATATATATATATATATATATGTACAGGCGAATTATTTTATTTACTTTTTTTACTACCGAAAAGTATTGTATTCCTGAGAAAATTACCACCAGAAATTTTTGCCTTTCTCCAGGTCTCTTGAAATATGGAGGAAACCTATAATTCTTAATTGATATCGTTTCAGAACAAGGGGTAAAAAAGGGGAAAATTACTTCGGAATACTTACTTTTTACTTGAGAAAGTCAAAATTAGTACTTACTTCACAATTGCATGCTTGCAAAGAAAGTACTTTACCGATTTTTTTTCAAATTCAGTAGTTGCTGTTCCTGACATTTTATTCTGAATCAGTTGTCTTGCATGTAGAATTTATTTAAATTTTAATATTTTCGTTGGTCACATTTTTTTCCCAAATATTCGTCCAATTTTTTATTAGGAAAAATTGGGTCCAGCCCGGCCATAAACAGAAGGCTAATTGAAAAAAGGCCACCATCAAACCTATTAAAAAAAACATAGAGACATTTCTGTCACCTAATTAACTTTTTGTTGATTTATGTCCATAATTCTGATCCAACAAGTGCCTAAGCAAACAAAAAGAGACATGGTGAAAGATAAATGCGGTCTATTACCGTCAGCGTGACTTGGTTACAGGTGTTCCTGTTAGCATTTAAATTTTAGGGTTGGATGGCTAATTTATGACTCTATTTTTGTAATTAAGTGGATCCAGATTTTTATTTTAGTGACAAAAATGATATGGAACATTTGGGGGCTAAAAAAACTGAAATATATTTTTTTTGCATGTTATTAAAATGCCATTATGTTTGTGTGATGGTATAGGGACTCTTCTGTCTCTTTTTCTTTTTTATTGGAATAGATACACATACAGTAAGATGCATATATTTAAATCAAATTTAATGTTTTCCCTAAAAATAGAATACTTCTATTCGTGAAAAAAAAAACTCCAAAATTATTGCATAAAGAACATTTTTCTTTTCGATTTCTATCATTCTATCTGTCTATTGGTACGATAACACTCGAATGAAATGAGGTATCGATTTGAAATTGGGTACACCCATAATATTTGAAATAGAAACGAGACCTACCGTTTTTGAGCAATACGGCTTAAGGGAAAGGAGATACACGTCGTTAAAAGTTGTATAACTTTACTAGTATTATGACAAGATTTCCCTACCAAGATAAATCAGGTTTGAATGTATCCCATGAGATCATAGGATAACATCTTCGTGCTCATGTGAAATTCCGAAGCACGTTGAAGAAATCTTTGCTAGGCGAAAATCACGTCGCGAAGCGGCTTGCTTGGGCCCACGAGAAGATACTAGAGTGGACCTCATAATCGTCAGACGCCAACCCTATTGAAAACGTTTGGTTCTTTATAAAGAGAAAGCTCAGAGGAAAGACTCTGAGGACTTTGACTCAGGTGTCTCGCGAGATTCTGAAAAATTTGCAGGGTATGCAGAAAACCTCGTGGACACCATGCCTCGAAGATGCTAGGCGATTATTGATGCAGAAGGCGATTGGATACCTTACTAGGGTAACTGCGCCATTGTTAGCACACCAAAAAATACATTGATGACAAAAAATATTCCTAAAACACATTTTTTTCAGGAATATGAACGGTCACGTTCTTACTGACAGACTGTAAATACTGTTAATAAAAAGGTAAATAAATTAGATCATACGGAAGTTGGATAAACTAATATGAACACAGGACAAATGTACAGGGTGAGTCAACGATAGAGTAAAGTTGATTATCTCATTTGTTTCGGGAATGACAAAAAAATGTTGAATACAATAGTTTTAGGGAATGTTAAGGTGCACAGTTTAAAATTATTTGTATACAGGGTACTTCAAAAAAGTGTGGCCGATATAACATATGTTTTTTTTAAATGGATCATCCTATTTTCTAATTTATTTTTAAATTCTGCGTAAAATTTTATAACTTTTTTATTAATAATGTTTTATACCTAGTAGTTTTTCTAATATTTCAATTTTTTTTTTAAATACTAGTTTTCAGTTTTGTAAAAAAGTGCCAGTAGCACGATTGTTTCTGAAGGTGGAATACTCATAATTGGTACGAGTGTTCTACAGAGATGAAAAAAAGATATATGTAAAGAAATTTGAGTTAGATGCTACAGGGTGTTCAAAATAAATTTATAGATTTCGACTATTTTAAATTGAAAAATCTCAAATTTTTTAAAGGGCACACCCTGTATATTGTTATTTTTTCTGATAGGGTTTACAAAACCCACCTAAAGTATGTCATATACCTATTTCTAATAGTTTTCGATTAATTTTAAATTTTTCAATTTTTACCCTTGTTTTTAATACCCTTACGCTGTTGTGAAAACATAAACAAATAGTTAATAATAACTTTAATATAGTTTAACTTATCTAATGATTAATTATTATGACTTAATATATTCAAAAATATGCCCGTCTATTTGAATACACATGTTTAGTCGTTTTACTATATTTTCCTTCACTTTCCTTAGCATAAAAGGCGTTATTGTCCTGCACACAACCCGTATCATATTTTCCATATCTACTGGTGTTGTAGGGGGATTCACATAAACACGATCTTTAATGTAGTCCCACAAAAAGAAGTCCAAAGGTATTAAGTCACATGATCGAGGGGACCACTGAATGAATCCATCCCTACCGATCCATTTTTTGGGTAACGATTGTTTGAAAATTCCCGAACTTCCCGGTAGTAATGAGCAGGAGCTCCGTCTTGTTTAATCCACATTTGTTCTCTTTCAAAGTTATCAGCTTCTTCAAGAAGCTGAGATAATTCATTTTGCAAAAAAATGAGATATGTAGGCCCGTTAAGCGTTCGCTGAAAAAATATAAACCAATAATTCGAAAATTTAATATTCCACACTATACATTAAGCGACCAGTGGTTTTGGTTTTGAACTTCCCAGACCCAAAATGGATTAATTGTTGAATAATACTGCATGTTATGGCTGTTAACTGCTCCGTTACTGCAAAAAGTAGCTTCATCAGAAAACATTATTTTTGATACAAAAGTTTACTTGTCGTTCAAAATCACAGTCTTCAAGTTCTTGGTGTAGTTCCATATGAAAGAGATGATACTTATATTTTCTCGTGGTGCGATTAGCCGTACATTGGGATGTGTCAGATAAGTCAGCTAGTTGACGGCTGCCGACCTGGGGATTATCTTCAACATGAAGTAAAATCTCCATTTCTTTTTCCTCATTGGTAGCATTCTGGTTTACTACTTTCCGTTTCGTATACTCAACGCTACCACTACCATCAAACCGTTCAATTAAGCACTGAAAAGATTTTATAGATGGTAGGGCAGGGTATTTCGCTCCGTAAAGCCTTACTGCCAAAAGACAATTTTTTCCCGCCTCGCCCAGTATATAAACCATATCAATTAATTAATTTTTAGGAAAATCCATAACTATTACCTTCATACGTCAGTTACTACAACAAATTAAACTATTTTTACTTGCTTAATAGACATGTCAAAATTTGATGCCTACATTTTTGTTTTGTCTTGGCAACTATGATGTTATAGCGTAAGTGTATTAAAAACAAGGGTAAAAATTTAAAAATTCAAAATAAATCGAAAACTATTAGAAATAGGTATATGACATACTTAGGAGGGTTTTGTAAACTCTGTCAGAAAAAATAACAATATACAGGGTGTGCCATTTAAAAAATTTGAGATTTTTCAATTTAAAATAGTCGAAATGTATAAATTTATTTTGAACACCCTGTAGCATCTAACTCAAATTTCTTTACATGTTTCTTTCTTTTCATCTCTATAGAATGATTTTACCAAATATGAGTATTCCACCTTCAGAAACAATGGCGCTACTGGCAATTTTTTACAAAACTGACACCAGTATTTTTTTTTAAATAAAATGATAGAAAAACTACTATGTTTAGGTATATAACATTATTAATAAAAAAGTTTAAAAAATATACCAGAATTTAAAAATAAATTAGAAAATAGAATGTTCCATTTAAAAATCTTATATCGGCCACACTTTTTTGAAGTATCCTGTCACTCCAAGACTCCCATAGTGGTTCAATGATGTTAAGTTTTGGCAATTATGCTGACTACGAAAGATGTTTTATGATATTCCAATAACCCTCGAATCAAGACTGGATTGTTTGGCTCTGAGAATGCGCGCAATATCATACGGAAATGTTCGGCAGCAAAATGCTAATGATTGTTAGAACTTCGTTCATTCACAGCAGTCCAGTCATTGATGATAACACCAGAATAACATATTAAAGGCACCCAAATCGTAGCGAAAGTGGACCCTCTAGATCTTAGACTTGTTAGGGTTCTTCATATAGAAACCTAATCATTTATAGGAAACAATGCAAAAGATGTTTTATCGGACCGTACCATATCTTTCGGCTCAATCGCAAAAATTCGTTGCTTAGCATTCTCTGCCATAGTTGCAGCCTTTCCATATTTCGTAAAGTAGTATTGGCAGATGTGCGCACTGGTTTATTGTGCCCCCCTCTCTTAATTACATAGGCGTCGTCCCTTTAAAAAGGTTTTTTTTTTTATATCGTTCCCCGCCTGAGTAGGGATTTTACCTTTTTCATAACCTGAGGATAGACATACATTTTTATATTTCACAGCACCTTTTAGACAACGCGGTAGTGCTGCCACAGACTACTACCTATGTACGTGGCCAGGCCATATATACTTAAAAAAAACTATACCAACCTGCCGGGTTGAAACCCAAGACCTTCTGCACCGAAAGCACAGCTTAGCTTCCCTTCAAGCCCTTCATGTGGGAATTTATCGCCACGATGTAGACCTTTGTTCCGAGTTAGAGCCGCACAGTTGATAGTGACCGGTGATCAGTCTCACCACTAGTTTGGTCTGGACCATGGTGAAACAAAGAACGTTAGTTGTTAGCTTCTTTGAAGGGCAACCAATTATGTCCCTCTCATTGCTTTGGCCAGATGTTGCAAGTCAACAATCCAGATGTTGCTGATATGACCATCTGTTGATTGTCGTTTTTTTACCACGTATTTTGGTATACCAAATGTTGGTTCTGGACCGCTATATGGTTCTGTAGCTCCGAATCTTGGTAATTCGTCCACTTTTTTGTTATCTTTTATCCCCGAAGGTCCTGGAACCCACAGTAGTTCAACCCTGTTGTTCTGGTGGTTAGTTCTAACAGGTCACGTTTAAACTCACACATGCAAGTAGTATTGCTCAGGTGAGTATTAAGTTCACTTGTCACTCTTACTGCGATGACTACATGTCTTTAGTGTTTTTTTTTCTCTTCGACGATGATGTTTTACCATGCTTAGTGTAGGTTGTCATCATTGTGAATAATATCGCTGTCCGAACAGTTCAGCTGTTTTCTTTACGATGCGCTGGCTATCCTAGTGTAGTTGTAAAAAAAAATGACAGAAAAACGACAACGTGAATCTGATCCCTTATAAATCATTTAGGCAACTGAGATTACAGGCTACAAGTGAAGACTGACAATATCGTCTAAACCCACCTGTTAGAAGGTAACTAGAGTATCTCACCCCTCTAATTGGTTTATGCAGTTGTGTTTGCGTGAGCGTAGACTATTTGGGCCAAAGGTGGTTAAAAATTTATAATTCCGTAGGTTGAGTTGGGTCAAAATTTAAAGTATTAAGGCCCAACTCGACATCAGAGAAAGGGACAGATAAAAACTAAAACCCAACAATTTATTTTAGAAATTTATTAATTATTATGAAGGAGCATATTTAAAAGAAATACATTTAATAAAACTTAACTCAGTAATATGGTTCTGTTCATATTCTTTGATTTTTAACAATGCCAAGTTTTGCGTAGCGTTAACTTGTGGTAAATTTAAGAGCAGTGGTAACTATAACGTATGTTTCAATTTGAAAACTTAAGGGCGCGTCGACAAATTCATAAATATTGGGATGTGTTGAATAAAAATAATCATTAAAACGGGAATGGAACGTCTCACATGCATAGGTTGTTCTGCGCAAAGAGGCTGATGAACAAGCCCACATATGAGGCGGAAACAATGCATCCTCACTAATATAAGTTTCAAGCAAATAGTCGCAAAATTTTTCTACTCTGTCGTCGGATTCTAACATACTTAACAAATCAAAAGCAAACGAATTGCATACTTCGCTAGGATTCAAAAACTGCAGTCCAAAAAAGTATTTTAAACATTTTCTTAAGTCAGAATTATTGGTATAGTCCGTAGCTAGACCTAAAGCTTTTATCTTCCTGTACCAAGCTTGATACAAGTTAAATCTACATCCTATAATATGACAATTTTCCCATGTCTCGGTTACAGCGTTATGAATAGATAACTCAAAATTAATGACAATATTATTTGGTTGAAATTGAAAATTACTTTCAATGTACTTATCTATTACTAACTAAAATAATATTTTATATACATTCTTACTTTTGCTTGGTAATAAGCAATACACTAAGGGTATATAATGCCCAGTTTTGAAACTATAAATTGTAAAACACTGTAAAATATCTCACAGAAAAATCAAATATACCATCCATATACACAATGTTCACAGAACTGAAACTCAGGTTAGTATGGCACGAGAAAATTATAATTTGTTGTTCTCTGTTATTAATTAACAAAAAAGATTCGCATTTATTTATATTTAGTTCACGCGTTTCTAGTGTCTCAAAAACTTCATTTTGTGTTCGGGGCAATGCTGGCATTTTACTTCGCCTACTTCTGTAAATATTTCTTCGGATTTTATTGATATCGTCCGTGGTAATTTCTTCAAACGCTATAGTCCATTTGTTTAGAGTTGACAGCACACAACATGAGTTGTAAACATTAAAATGTCATAAACCATAAGCGTCAGAAATTTCTCTACCAATTATTTGCATTTTTAGTTTTAATCACCTTTATTTTCTGTCTCTATACAACAGTGCGACCTTTTTCTAAAAAATATTTTATTACTTCTAAACTTTATAATAAGCTATATAAATCAACACATTTCAAAGTTTAGTTTAATAAGTAAATGATGAAACTAAAAATCTTATTTGTGTGATAAAAGCCTAAACGAGCACAATTGACAATTCTTAAGAACTAGAAATCTACAGTGTTATAAAGCGTAATGATAATAGGTACAATAAAATTATTTGTTATTAGTTATTGGAATATAATTAACCAAAGTACTTATCGATAAGTAGGTGCCTAAGTACCTAAATATGCAATAAAAATATTCTGTGTAAGTATAAAAATAAAGCAAAAACCTATAATATTCTTAATTCAAATCAGAACAGCGATGGCTTCAACTTTCAGTTTTGCCCCGGTTAAACTTCGCGGAGTCTGTAAATCTACATTTAACCCGCCAGAAAAAACAATGAGACTTAACGTCCATGATGCCCTAGTGCATCAACAGCCAAATCCGTGAACTAGATGACGGGAGTTGGATCAACAACTATTTATAGATTCGAAAAGAAAGAAAACGCGGTCCTTGCAACGAACCTCAAAATCACAAAGGAAAGGAGCCCTTAGAGGTCGATGGGGACTTTAAAAACGCAATAAGAAGAAAAGTACACCATTTTTTTTATTAAGAAAGAAATACCTACACTACATAAAGTTTTTGTAAGAAATCAGAGAAAACCAAAACTTACCAGATTTAAAAAAGTGGAAATTATGGAAAATCCTCCATAACCTGAATTTTCGTTGGGAAAAACACAATAGAAAATCTGTTCTTATCGATAAAACAGCAATAATTTGTTGGAGAAGAAAATATCTACGAGCAATCAGAAAATTTTAAGCCGAAGAAAGAAATATTTTTTTTATTTAGATGAGAGTTGAGTTAATGAGGGACACACAGTGAAAAAATTCTGGATTGACAAAAACATTAAGAGTGCCAAACAAGCTTTTATCGAAGGTTGGTCAACTGGAGTACAACCCCCTTCAGGAAATGGTCGCAGGCTAATTATAGCACATATTGGTAGTGAAAACGGATTTCTCGACGGTGGCTCGTTGGAATTTGAATCAAAGTCAACTAAAAATTACCATGAGGAGATGACGGCCCATGTTTTTGAGCAGTACTTCCAACAAATGATTGAATGTATGTCAGCAGAATCAGTTATAGTATTAGACAATGCCCTATACCATTCTGGATTATTAGAACGACTCCCGACAATTTCATGGAAGAAAGCGGATATTCTTCATTAGATTAGAGACAAAAATCTCAAACATAAATTTGGTATGTTAAAAGCGGAACTTCTCAAAACTACGTAACAAAATAAGGCACCGTTCAAAAAATACGCAGTCGATGAGATGGCAAAGGAAAGTAATATCACAGTGCTTCGATTACCTCCATATCATTGCGAATGGAATCCCATAGAGCTAATTTAGGCAGAAATGAAAGGTTTCGTTGCAAGGGAAAACACCACGGTCAAACTTTAAGACGTAAGGCAATTATTACTCGCCGGAATAGAGAGGATCAAAGAGGATAATTGGAAAAATACCATTCAACATGTTATAGAAGAAGAAAAATAAAATGTGGAAACTTGACATCGAAGAAACTGTGGAAGTAGAACCCTTAATTATCAGTTACAGAGAAATCGAGTCTTCAGATTTTGATGATGATGATTGTTTTTGATTGTAATTGAAGTACTTATATATCGTGAATTTTGAATTTGTATATATACATAGATCTATGGATTAAAAAAATTTTGGTAATAAATCTTATATTTCTACAAATTTATTTTTAAGATAATTTTATTTACTAAACACTAAAAGCAGGTTACTTTCTGAGAGCTATGCTACCGATGAACCCTCATTTACATTTTATAATTCTGTTGTATAGCAGAGGTTATCTGCCTAAAATAGAGTAAACCTTTAAAAATAATTTAAAACAGGTAGTAAAATCCAATAAAATGCATAAGAAATCTCTTTTTTTGTGCTCACCCCAACATGTATTTGCATCAACAATGAGAGAATTCTGTTATCAACTCCAAATAAATTCACTTTAATTAATAGAAAAGATTCGCCTTCATTTGTCTTTAGTTCACGTGTTTCTAGCGTCTCAAAAACTTAACTTTGTGTTCGGGGCTTCGCCTATTTCTGTAAATGTTTCTTAGGATTTTATCAGTATCGTCCGTGGTAATTTCTTCAAACGCTACAACCATTATCACGAAGTTCTCGATGACTTACTTTAGCGGGTTTTTCATATAAATTGTTCGGAACTTTTCTTTTAACTGAATTACTCAAAGCTTGTCTTTGAAGATGTCCTTCAGGACCATGGTCATGGTTTAAATCAGAATTTAAAACAATTTGAAGTCGTTACACGCGGTATAAACTTTTGCAGCACATTTTGATTTTTTATTGACTCACCTCCATCGTACCACTGAATTTTTTAAGACATATGCAACGCAATTGAAATTTTGGATTACTAGGAGTTCTTTTCCTTTCTCGCTAACAATATACTTAAAGTAAATCCCAAGATATAAGATCCTGCCTTTTTGCTTTTTCAATGGGCAATAAACGACCCTATTAGGGCTTTGTGCATAGTTGCCAGGTAGTACGATAAACGTATTTTTATTTTACCTGCTTTGTATACCGCCCTCACTTGCACCTGCAATCATATTGGATCTATTTTTACCTATATATTTACTACCTGGCAACCCGGTTTGGAGCCCTTTAAGTATTTGATAATATAGACCGAATGACCACAGGTCCCCATTAAGATTCGAAAGAAACTTTTTATTATTTTTCTCTTTAGTTGTACTTACAACGTAACGGTTCTATTTTAATTATGTGGCGTCCGTGGGAAAATTGCAATAGTGGCTATCGCAAGAGAAAACATTTATCACTTGACGCTAAACAAAAAGTAGTAAAAAATGTTTATGACAGTTTGGTAAAAAGAAATTTGAATAAACAGAGTGCTTTGCAAGAAACCAGTAAACTAACCAAAACCCCAATTTCTACGATTAAGGGTATTGTAGGAAAACCATCACTCAGGAACAGGAAAAAACGGAAAGATTTTCAAATGCATCAAGTAGATGATTGTGAAAAAGACGTCATCAGGAGAAAAATATATTCTATGTATGAAGAGCAGTTGGTGCCGACACGACAAAATAAAATTAAGACTGGTGCAGGAGGGGAGCAATATACGTTATGGCCTATCAACCCTTTACAGAATTCTCTTAAAAATGAGATCCACGTTCGGAAAAATCAACAAAAGGCAAGTAGTGATGGAGTCACAAAGATTACGAATCTTGCGACATACTTATTTACAAGAAATTAAAAAGTATCGATCAGAGAATTGGCTAATAATTTACTTTGACGAAACATGGTTCGATACCCATGACGCTGTGCAAAAAGGGTGAGTTGACAGCAGTACAAAATGCCAGACTAACGCACCTTCAAATAAAGGTAAACGCATAACCATTTTGCATGCTGGATCTGAAAAGGGCTGGGTTTCAAATTGTCTACTATTATCTGCAAAAAACATAAAAGATTCTAGTTTAGATTGTCACGAAGGCACGACTGCCGAACTTTTTGAAAATTGGTTTCAAAATTCCCTTTTGCCAAATGTTACCGAACAGAGTGTTATAGTTATGGACAATGCAAGTTACCATAGTCGCCTACTAAATAAGGTTCCTAATGCAGCCAACACCAAATCGGAAATACAGGAATATATATTAGAAAATGACATTTATTTTGACTTTAGTTTTTAAAAAAGTGATCTTTTGGAAGTTTAGAAAGACTATAAATTGAAAAAGAAATATGTTTGTGATAGTATGGCTGAGAAAATGGGACACACTGTTTTGCGGCTTCCTCCATATTATTGTGTGTTTAATCCAATTGGCATCAAGTCAAAAATAAGGGCACAAAATGTTTCTCCTACTTTAAGCGTGCCAGGGGTTGAATTAGTAAAAAAAGTTATAAATGATATACCTTGTGAAAGCTGGAAGAATTCCATTCAGCACGTTGTTAAAGTTGAAGATTCATATATTTATGTAAATAATATAAAACCACTGATAATTACCACAGGTGATGACAGTGATAGTGAAACCGAATTAGTCTTAAGTTAAAATATATTTTTATTTATACAATATGTCCCCTCTTGTAAACCCCATTCATTCAACTGTATATTTGTACTTCTTATCCATTTGTTTTTACATGCATCTATAAATAAACATCTCCAAAAACACTTATAATTTTATTTATTTGCATTAATGAATTAAATTCTTAAGTCCATCTCTGCAACCTAAACAAAAGGTAAGAATTTTTATATTGCCCACTTAAAACGGCAAAAATCAGGATTTTATATTTTGGGACAGGCTTTAACTTCCATGATAACTATTATTTGCTGTCTGACACATACAATGATCTGAAAACAAACCCAATATTACTCTGATTTTGGAAAATATATACGTGTTTCCTCCCCAAAACTGGTTTATTATCTATAAGAGAAGTAATAAATGTTGTTATGGTTTTATTCGAATTTGGCCTAACTGCTCCATCGTATTAACCAAACCCTTTGTAGCGTAAAGGATTACGCAGGTTAGCTCTCTTGTGTTATTACCTAAATTTGTCGTACGACTATACCCACGATTTTCTAGGCTTTCAAAGTCTACCAGGTCGCTCTTTTTCCCTTATCCGCTTTAGTGATCGTCGTAACCCAAAGTATGTAGTATGGACAGGTGAAAGAAGTGAGATAAAATAAAAACTTTTGCTACATCTTTATTTTTAACTTTGTCCAATATACTGAAGAGTATTTAATCAGTGATCAGATCGGACAAAGATTAACTTACTTACTTCGTCGGATATAATACTCTGTATCATTTCGCTCTGTACCTGATTTATTCACTTTTATTTTTACCAATCAGACATTTAATCCTGTTTGTACAGCACGTGTTCGAAAGTTCAATTTAACCTTCATACCTTGTTAATTTCTTTAACACTCCTATTGTCTCCCGCACCGAATAAGCTAAAAACAGTCGCGAGCCGGCCTAAAAAACAATAGCGCATCAACGCAGCTGTACGTTCGAAATAATATACAGATATACATATATATATTCATCCATAACATACAAATAATATGAAGTAAGGCTGGTTAAAATAAAGCTTAAGCATTTTTTTCGACGATTCTCGACTATTTTTTGTGTTGTTTTTTCATTTAGTGTAACACGTGTTTTGGATGCGGTCGTATAAGGCCTCGTTTTTTTTTTTTTTGAGCTTTCAACTTGAATATGTATAAGCGGGGGAGCATTTTGTTCTATAAATATGTCGCATGCATTTACGGTAATTCTATACATGACATTTACAAATTTATGTAATCGAAAAATATTTCTATTTTGGTTAGTTTTAAATTTGTTACAATTCTTATTATTTTAATATGAATTTTGGAATATTATAATTGGGTTAATTTTTTTTTCGTCCTATTTGACTAGCAGTCACATATTTTTTTACTCCTTTGCTAGAAGTGTGTTGTATTTGTGAAATTATTACCCTCCAAAATTAGTGCATTTCTTTACGTTTCAGGAGCCTTAGATCTCGAAATTAAATTTCCAATTTTCTTCGGTCTGTCTGATTGTAAGAACTATAACTCTCTAACGAAATAAGATATCGATTTAATATTTAGTAAATATATAATTCTTGAGGCAGGAAAGGAGTGTATAATACGTGGGCGGTCTGAAAAGCTCTCCGCCTAACAATGACAGAATTATTTTTTTGTCGTGAAATATGTTTTATTTTTCAATATAATCTCCTGAAATTTCAATACACAATACATTGAAACGTTTTTGTAATAATTCAGTACCATCATTAAAGCATGATCCCGGAAGGTCTGCAAAATATGCATCCGCGGCTGCAACAGCTTTTTTTTATGGGTCTAGCACATGCTGCAGAGTAGTCCCTAAAGCGCTACAGGAGCGACACGTGTGCGGAAAAAGCCATTCACGTTGTTCTCGAATCGCTGTAAATTGTACTCGGTGGGAAACATAGTCCTGGGCAAATTATTCCAAAGGGATGATGTTCTCCATATAAACGACCGCTTGAAAAGCATTGTACGAGTAACAAGCTGAACCTCATACGGATGTGAAGTATTAGCGCGACGTGTATTTCTAACATGCACCACTCTGGGAGGAATTAAATGGGCTACATCCTTCCAACACTTTCCATGAAAATACTTGTAGAATAGGCTCAAGTCGCCAACCGTTCTTTGATGTTCCGGCGAATCAAGGCCGCCGGTCAGTTCCGGGACTCCAATCAGACGAACATCCATTGTCGGTAAGTAAGACGTTGAGAAGCAACAGCTTCTTTGCATTCTCGGTCAAACCAAGGCTTGCCTTGGGAAGGGTATTTTTTCGAAAAAGGAATGTAAGCTTCCATACCAGCCAAAATAATATCGGAAACCTCCCTGGCGCAGTCAGATGGGTCGTCAGATCGAAAACAAACGTTTAACCAAGGGAAAGTTCGAAAATATTCCATGAGATCTTCCCATTTAGCAGATCTGTAGTGCCAAATCTTGCGCGGTTTTAGGACTTTCTGTTACTGATTGGTAGGATACTCGATGTCGAAAGCACAACTCGTGTGGAAGGACCAGGTCTGCACTGCGACCAAGAAGGCGAAGCAACTACTGGGGAAACTCTACCCCATCCTGAACTGCTCCAGTAAGTTGCTCCCCCGGACCAAGCTCCTAGTCTACAATCCGTCGTGAAGGCAGGCCTCACGTACGCCTGCCCACCTGATGCCAGCTCTCCAAAACAAGGAGAGCTCAGCTTCAAGCAGTGCTGAACAAGGCACTGAGGATGATCACAGGAGCCCCGTGGTTCATGAGGAACTGTCAAATTCACAGGGACCTCGGTGTGCCTACCGTAAAGGCACACATGAGGCAAACTCAACAGAAGTTCCTCGAGAAGGCGTCCCCAGCACCCCAACCCGTGCATCGGGGACGCCTTCCGACTCCCACCTCAAGCTAACCGCCAGTTCCCTAGACCTTCGGATCCGCTGCTGCTCTCGGACGAAGACGACGACCCCCCCTCGCCCGCCGTGACGAGAAGAATGTCATCCTAGGTTAAGTTTAAATTAGTCCTAATTTAAGTCTTGTTACATCCTAGTTTAAGTTAGCGTAAGTCTTAGTCTAAGGTAGTTTTAGTCTTAGTTCTAAGTCCTAGCTTTAAGAAACTTCATGTATATACCAACAACACATTTTGTAGGTTAAGTTAGTATAGGATTCCTATTGTAAGAACTTAGGTTAAGATAGAATAAGTTTAGATTTAGTTATAGACATAATTTTTATACATTTTCAAAAATTATAAGAAAGAGGCCTGGCCTAACTTAGAATCCAATAAAGACATTGATACGAGTCGAAAGCAGTTTATGGTCGGAAGAATCTAACGGCGGATTTACCGTGTAAATGTCCGGATTGGTGTTTAAAAACAGATCAAGAAGACTGGCGAACTCCCCGTCTCGATCGGAGATCCGTGTTAGTTCATTAGTAAGCTGAGTTAAGCCACATCTGATTGCTTCACGATCTTGTTCGTCGGTAGTATTTGAATATTTAAGCCAGTTGATGTTGTGGACATTAAAGTCGCTTGGGATAGCAATTTCGGCATTTGGATAGTTAATTTGTAAATGATCGATGGTGTCTGCAAGAGAAGCGAAAAGTGTTCTAAAGTTAGTGTCACTTGGTGGTCGATAGAGGATACAGATGAACCTTGTGGCTTGTTGAGTCGTTATTTTTAACCACATAACATCAAAGTTTGGGGGCTCTAGAGCCTCTTCTCGTTGGCAAAAGAGGTCGCTTCTGACAAAAAGACAGATTCCAAAGTTACGTCTAAATTGGGAATAGAAGTCGTACCCAGGATACAGATACTTGACTGTGCTGGTCGATGAACTGACCTTGGTTTCACAGAGAGCGAGTACATGAGGTTTATTTGATTGCAGGTATTGATGCACTGAATTTATGTTTGAGTTTATACCTTGTATGTTGCAAAAATCTATTTTAAAATTATGATTTCTGCATGTCGACGCTTTGTCATTTGATACTTTCCAGCCAGAAATTTTTTCAGGTTTAGAAACAGCTAAAAGTCAAAAGGAACCAGATCTGGATGTTCAAGCAATTCGTACTTTAATTCGTTGAATTTTGCCATCGTCAACACACTTGTGTCAACTCGTGCATTGTCTTGATGAAAAATGTTTCTTTTCTTCTTCAAAGAAGATCTTTTCTCATGAATTTTTGCATCCAGTTGATCCAAAAGGTTACAGTAATATTCAGAGTTAATTATTTTACATTTCTAAAGATAATCGATCAACAAAACACCTTTGTAATCTCAAAAAGCTGTTGCCATAAACTTGCCTACTGATGGAACCGTCTTTACTTTCTTTGGTGCACTTCCACCGGCTTCAGTCCATTTTTTCGACTGTTCTTTTCGCTCTAGTGTACAGTGGTGGACCCAATTTTCACCAACAGTTATGAAACAACGCTTGAAATCCAATTGAAATATGACTTCGAATGTGTTTTTGATCAATTATAAGCAAATGCGGCACCCATCTTGCACAAAGCTTTTTCATATGTAATTCTTCATGCAAAATATTTCCAATTCGTTCTTTTGAGATGCCTATGGTCTCAGCTATTTCACGTACTTTCACTCGTCATGGACTTGTTGAATGATTTGTGCTGTTGTAGCAGTTTTGGACGACTTTCGCGTGGATCAGCTCCGAGGCTTGTACGACCGGATTTAAAAAGAGCAGCATATTTTTTCACAGTAAAAAGTGAAGGTGGTGCATCTTTATACACTTTTAATAATTTCGGATGCATTTTTGTTGGTTTTAAACCATCCAAAACAAAGAATTTAATCACTGCACGATATTCAATGTTTTCCATTTTAAAAAAACATCATCGAATGAATTGACAGATCGAAATAAAATTTTACGAGTGCTTATATAAAAGATATAACTTTCCCATACAATTATGGTTTCACATTTTCTAACTTTATCTATGTGTCAGCCCGAGAACTTTTCGGACAGCCTAGGTATTTAAACAAGATAGCTGTAGGAAAAAAAAATGTAGAGGTCGATAAATTTTGTGTGGTTTTAGCAGTATTGAGAAATTTTCGTGATGTTTTGGTTGAAATAATGATCGCATTTTAAACATAATTCTTTCACATATAAGGGGTGGAGAAAACGTTAGAGGAGTTATGTATATATCGTGTTATAGAACCTTTACAGGTTTCTTGTAAACTGGAAATTGTATTATTTTTTTATTCTTTTCCATTTTAACACAAATAGTATGTAAAGGGTGTCTGTCATCTGTTTATTTTTGAACTATGTGTTATTTCGACACTGGCAATACGAACGCTCCTAAAATATTGACAGACATTTAGTGTTAAACCTCCGCATTTGAACAATGCTCGGAAATATTTAAAAAATATTTCCAAAGTGAGTGACTTTGTGCGAAAATTTAAAAGAAATTTTGGTCGCTTTCAGCAGCTGATATAAGGAAATTCGCAAAGAAAGGTCGTAAAACTGGCATGCTTATTGATAATCTAACCTATCCTCCTACTCGTCCAGTGCACATAGACAAAAATATTGTTGCTGTTGCCCAAAGTATGCGTTAAAACTGAAAAATCTCATCCCGTCGCAGATCTCATCAACTGAACATCAGTCGCAGTTCTCTGAAAAGAATTTTGTATAAATCTCTCGGATTATTTGCTTTCAAGGTCTAACTCATTCAAGAATTGAAACAAATTGACCAACCGCTTCGTTATCGTTTCCCTATATGGGCATCAAATGTTGATTTTGCTCGCAAAATCATCTTTTCGAACAAAGCTCATTTTCATCTCGGAGGATATGTAAACAAACAAGATTGTAAAATTTGAGCTTCTGAAAATCCACACGTAGTCGTAGAAAAACCAATAGTTCCTCGAAGAGTGATTGTTTGATTTGGTTTTTGGAGTGGTCGCATTACTGACCCTGCCTTCTTTAAAGATGAAACTGACAACGTTTCGGTGTACGGAGTGATTTTTTTTTGGCCGCGACTAGGATTTCGAGTTGGCGGAGCAGAAGAAATGCATTGAAACAATCGATCTTTTGCGCTCTGAGTTCGATAATCGGGGATCACCGGTTTGGAGATGTGCTACCGCACAGCTGTAATTTAATGTTGTTAGACTTTTTTTATGGGAATCTGTTAAGAACCGTTATCACTCTAATAATGCACAAACAATTTACACATAAGGAATATCTCCATCGAGCTCTTCGTCAAACAGAGTCACAAATCATCGAAAATATGCTGAAAAATTGAAGCTACAGGATAGGCTACTACCAAGATAGCGGTGGTAAACATTTGACTGAAGTTATATTTCATAATGAATTGGAAGGTTTACTCTTTTCAATAAAAAGAAAAACTTTGACAAATATTAAACAGTCTTTTTGTTATAGCAATTTTAAAAATAAGCCAATATATGACCGACCCCTAAGATGGACTTGAAGTTCAGTTCTAACTATCTCTCCTCAACTTTTTTTTGTGATTAATAATTCACCCTAAAATATCCACTTGTAATTCTCGATTTAATTTCTTTTTTAGTGTGAGAAAGTTGGTATAATTACCGTTCACATTTTGTTTTGCCTGAGTTTTGTACGATTATTTCAAACTCGTACTTTAACAGGCATGCCAAATATAAAAAATTAGTTATAATCTTTTATGAACCTGAACTAACTTAATATATTGGATGGATTTGATTGTACAGGGTGAGTCAACGATAGAGTAAAGTTCATTATCTCATTTGTTTCGGGAATGACAAAAAAATGTTAAATATAATAGCTTTAGGGAATGTTAAGGTGCACAATTTAAAATTATTTTTGAGTGTACAGGGTACTTAAAAAAAGTGTGGCCGATATAAAATATGTTTTTTTTTTAAATTAATTTTCTAATTTATTTTTAAATTCTGCGTAATATTTTATAACTTTTTTATTAATAATGTTATATACCTAACCCTTTTCTAACATTTCAATTTTTTTTTTTTTAAATAATAGTTTTCAGTTTTGGGAAAAAATTGACTTTTGGCACTAAGACTTTACGGAGCGAAGTACCCTAGTCGACGTATACCATCTAGAAAATCTTTTCAGTGCTTAATAGAACGGTTTGATCGTAGTGGTAGCGTTGAGTGTACGAAACGGAAAGTGGTAAACCAGAATGCTACCAAATAGGAAAAATAAATGGAGATTTTACTTGATGTTGAAGATAATCCCCAGGTCAGCAGCGGTCAACTAGCTGACTTATCTGACACATCCCAATCTACGGCTAATCGCACCACGAGAAAATACAAGTATCATCCCTTTCATATGGAACTACACTAAGAACTTCAAGACCGTGATTTTGAACGACGAGTAAATTTTTGTACCACCATGAATGGAACAACAGAGACCGATCCAAATTTTTTATCCAAAATAATGTTTTCTGATGAAGCTACTTTTCGCAGTAATGGAGCAGTTAACAGCCTTAACATACATTATTATTCAACAGTTAATCCATTTTCAGGAAGTTCAAAACTAAAACCATTGATCGCTTAATGTATAGTGTGGAATATTAAACTTGAATTATTAGTTCAATTTTTTCCGCGAACCGCTTAACAGGCCTAGATATCTAATTTTTTTGCAAAACTAATTACCCCAGCTTCTTGAAGAAGTTGATAACTTTGGAAGGGGACAATTGTGGATTCAAAAAGACGGAGCTCCTGCTTATTACCACCGGGAAGTTCGGGAATTTTTAAACGATCGTTACCCACAAAAATAGATCACTAGGGATGAATTCATTCAGTGGCCCCCTCGATCATGTGACTTAACACCTTTAGACTTCTTTTGGTGGGGCTGCATTAAAGATCGTGTTTATATGAATCCCACTACAACACCAGTAGATATGGAAAATAGGATACAGGATGCGTTCACGACAATAACGCCCTTTATGCTAAGGAAAGTAAAGGAAAATATGGTAAAACGACTAAACATATGTATTCAAGTAGACGGGCATATTTTTAAACATTTATTACGTCATAATAATTAACCATTAGATAAGTTAAACTATATTAAAATTATTATTAACTATTTCTTTATGTTTTCACAATAGCGTAAGTGTATTAAAAACAAGGGTAAAAATTGAAAAATTCAAAATAAATCGAAAACTATTAGAAATAGGTATATGATATACTTAATAAAAGTTGGAAGGTTTTGTAAAATCTATCAAAAAAATAATGATATACAGAGTGTGCCGCTTAAAAAATTGAGATTTTTCAATTTAAAATAGTCGAAATACATAAATTTATTTTGAACACCCTGTAGCATCTAACTCAAATTTCGTTACATATATATTTTTTTTCATCTCTATAGAACGCTCATACCAATTATGAGTATTCCACCTTCAGAAACAATGGCGCTACTGGCAATTTTTTACAAAACTGAAAACTAATATTTAAAAAAAAAACGAAATATTAGAATAACTATATATAACATTATTAATAAAAAAAGTTATAAAATTTTACGCAGAATTTAAAAATAAATTAGAAAATCGGATCTTCCATTTAAAAAAAAACCTATGTTATATCGGCCACGCTTTTTTGAAGTACCCTGTATACTCAAAAATAATTTTAAACTGTGCACCTTAACATTCCCTAAAACTATTGTATTTAACATTTTTTCGTCATTCCCGAAACAAATGAGATAATGAACTTTACTCTATCGTTGACTCACCCTGTACAATAGCTTCAGTAATTCGTTATACTGCCGCGATATACTCCTGTAAGTTAACGATACAGTAATGAAATTTGGTCGGGAATACAACGCGACGATTTTAACTTTAACACAGATACTTTTTAGTGATTTATCAATGTTCCTTAAGAAATTTTCAGTTAATGTACATTTAATATAGCTTGCTGCTGTATAGTTAAAGGTTTTCATCCTAATGAGATGCCAATCCGTTCCCGTTTACGTGCTTGGTCAAATCTAACAACCCTCTGCACACCCTATGGATAGTCGGATATATTCCCCCGGAGATTCGGAATTTAATAATAACTAATAATCAGATTAATGGCACACTATGGTATAGGTAGTTCCATTTCTTCGGTTGGGTCTATGGCGAATAACATTTTATGTCAGCTACGCTTCCGACTTGACATAAGTTTTAACTTCTATTGTCCAACCATGTACAGAAAGTAACGCCAGAATCAACAAAGATTTTAAGAGTTTTCGCTTACTCCCCTTGGATTCGGTAGACAGTTCTCACGAAGAGTGGATTTTCACTTTTCCTTTATCCGAAACCGATCGATCCGAAGAAGTGTTTCCACGAGTAAAACTTTCCACCTGAAACTCTGGAGTTTTATGTCAAACGGAAGATTGCGTTTCCGAGGCAGGTCTTGTGATTCAAATCGTAACGTAATTTGATCTAAAATAATGACGTCACAATTAATTCTACATCTCTCCTATTTTATTAGCACATATTCTTGCAAATTCTACATACAATTACACCGTGTCCGCGCTGTCTCTATTGTCGCAATTCACCCAGAAATACTTTTTCCGCCCAGGCTGCCTACTAATTTGTTCGTCTAAAATTTACATTGAGTTACATAGTCTCATAGCAAATATTCACATAATTCCACAACCAGACTTTAGTTGGACAGGCAAATATGTAGATTTTAGTGTTTCTAGATATTGATTTAGTCCGCAATATATCGTTTAAAATATCGGAGGCCGAAACTAAAAAAGAAGTGCTCAAAGATTAAAGAAAACCGGTGACAAAAGAGGAGGGAACTCTCATGACGAAGTTAGAGAGATACATTAATATTGTGAAAGATAACTAAGACAGCGCTAAGGTCATAAGTGGACTTACAGTCAGCCTATCTTGTGGACGCTGAAGTGACCTGGCAGTTTATATCAAAAAGACACAACTATTAAAATATTGAAAAAGAAGAAGAAAACCAAATCAATAACTTTTTGTTTTTATTCTATTTCAACGACGTACCTTTTTTAAAGTTTTTTCCCACATACACATTACCACAGGTACCACCAGAACATAATATTTTATAAACTGTGAGAAGATTTTAATCATAGCTCAATTTTCTTAAAAGTGTTGTGAAAATAATGCAGATGTTGGATCTTTGAAAAAACTAGCTCTTTCGTTTTTGTTTTCATGCGTATAGTCACAGAACAGAATGGGTGATTGCCAAAGTTCGTGCCCAATTTTCATAGATGGCAGAAGCATGCACTTTTAACTGTGCTGATGTTTCTTTTATAATCATATGATTAACTGACAGTTATCTAAATACGTCATGAGTTAGTAGTAGTAGTAAAAAGAGTGGGTAGTACCTTAAGTCCCTAATGTCACCTAGATCTAAAAGTTCTTCTGTGACTCCCCACTGTCGAATCAGGGTCGCAGTCCTAGTCCGGCATTTTCTGCCAAGAGACATAGGCTACTCACCCTGACCTCTTGTAGATCTTTGGGTTCACAGAATAGTTGATCCCAGTATCTGTATCTTTTAACGATTAGTGCAGGACATTCGCACAAAATGCTGTCCTCGCTTTCTCCTCGCGCAGGACATGTTTTTTCCGCTCAGCCAGTTTAAGGTTATATAAATGACTCGTAGTGCCACATGTCCCGTAAGGAGTCCTATACTCAGAGCCTTTGTTTTGATATCGACAAGAGTTCCTTTGTTCTGCCTGTCATAGTTTGTTTCATAAGGAGTTTGGCTTGACGACACCCCGCTCCTGCAGTCCAAGAGGTGCTCTGTGTCCAACCATTCCCTGATCTTGTTTTTACCGAAAGCGAATGGAACTGTTCAGGTGGGTCCTCTAAGGTGCCTCTTTTAGCGAGTTCGTCCGCTATTTCATTTCCAGATATGCCTTGGTGGCCTGGTACCCACAGTAGGGTAACCTCGTTATTACCTCCTATCGTGTTTAGTTCTTGTACGCATTCCCTGCTCAGCAAGCTGTCCGTGGTGGATTTGGCAAGAGCTTGTATAGCTACTTTACTGTCGCAGCAGATTAAAATTATCGTATTATTTGTCCCTTTCGAGATTTGTATTTTCGCACATCTAAGGATGGCTAACACCTCAGCTTGGAAAACCGTAGCCATATTGCCCATGAGTATACTTTCCCTGTGGTTTAATTTTTGGCAAAAGATTCCCGCCTCAAAGCGGCCATTAGCACCCGAACTGTCAGTATACCAAATGTCGGTATTTGGCCTGTTCAGGAGCTTTTGCGTGTCCTTCCTCTCAGGGATAATGTTTTGTTTTCGTGATTCTATCTTGTTTTTAGACGAATGGGCGTTCCTGAAGGAATTTCAGACCTGAGTGTCCTCGGTCCTCATTCCTCCATTCGCCTTGCCATTTCAGTCTGTATGCTACTAATCTCGCCGTGTAGATGATGAACCGATTCAGTGGTGAGACACAGAGTGCTACTTCTAGCGCTTCCGTTGGTATCCTTTTCATAGCCCCTGCTACCTCCTTAAGGTAGTTCCCCTATAGGCTGCACAATAGGTTCTTTCACTTCACCGTGCCCACTCTGGGCCACCAAATCACTGCTACGTACGTTAATCTAGGCAATAGCACCGCCCTGTATATCCACAGTGCGACCTTCGGTTGCATACCCCAAGTTTTGCCCAGAGCTTTCCTACAGGCCCAAAGGGACGTGTAGAATATGTTCCTCTTTTCGTTGAGGTGTTGTTTCCAGTTTAGTTTTGGATCTAGACGAATTCCAAGGTATTTCACTGAGCTCGAGTAGACCACTTCATTGCCCCAGAAATTAAATGGTGCAATTTCTTCGGGTTTGTATTTCCTGGTAAATATCATGGCGTTGGTTTTTGATGGATTGATCGTTAGTCCCTTTGCCATGCATCATCTTTGAGTGATCCTCAGGGCTCTTTGCATGATCTCCTTGAGAGGTTGTAGAAAGTTGCCTCTAACCACTATTGCCACATCATCAGCGTAGCCATAAGCGGAGATGCCTTCTTCCTGTAGGGTTCTTAGTAGGTCATCCACCACCATGCACCACAGTAGGGGTGACAAAACCCCTCCCTGCGGGCATCCCTTGGCGGGGTACCCCCTAATATCTGTTCCAGCATAGCTTACCGTCAGAATCCTGCTGGTTAGCATGTTTCCTACCCAATCTACCAGTGCACTGGGTGAACCGGGATTGGTCATTGAGTCTCTGATGACTGACTGACTGGTGCTATCAAAAGCTCCCTCTATATCAAGGAAGACGCCTAAAGCATATCCCTTATTCCCCCATTGCGCCTCTATGCCGCCCACCAGATGGTGTAGGGCCATTTCAGTCGACCTACCTTCCGTGTAGGCGTGGTGATTAGAGGCTATAGGGTGTTCAGTCAAGGGACTTGACTTCAGATACCCATCAACCAATCTCTCCAGAGTCTTCATCAGAAAGGGGCCGAGGCTGATCGGCCTGAAGTCCTTCGCCAAGATGTGTCCATTTCTTCCTGGCTTGGGAATACAAACCACTGTCGTTTCACCCCAAGTAATAGGTACATGTGTTAGAGCTATACTTGCCCTATAAATGTTAATTAGGGGCCTTTTCAGCCCATCTATCCCTTACTGCAGAAGAGCAGGATATCTTATGAGTTAATATAACCTTAAAAAAAGTTTATTTAAATTAATTTATGTGCAAGGCTCAAGATGGGAAATGAAAAGTTATATTTTCGTCATGTTATGTTATATGAATTTAAAAAGGGAGTGAGTGTTGGAACTGCAATAAAAAATATTCAAGATATTTATTTGGATCGTGCTCCCGCTTTTAGGACAGTTAAAAAATGATTCGATCGATTTCGAAATGGTGACTTCAATCTAAACGATAAACTTCGCCGTTGGCGATCTTCCGGCAATGATAATGACTTTATCCGTGAATAATAATCCACGCATTATCACTGAATAAATTGCTGAGATACTAAATGTTGACAATTCGACTGAATTTCGTCATTTAAAGCAACTTGAATACACTTCGGAACGCGATATATGGGTTCCGCACGTTTTGACAGAATGGAACAAACTGAACCGTGTTTCCACAGCCATTTCTCTCTTTACCCGTCAACAAAACGAACCTTTCTTGGATGAAGTCATAACTGGAGATGAAAAATGGGTTGTATATAACAACATAATAAGAAAAAGAAGTTGAAAGCATGGAAATGAAAGAGTAGAATCTATGGCAAAGATTGAATTGCATTCAATGAATCTGTGTGTGTAATTTTTTACGAGTTTCTTTCACGTGGCCAAACAATAACTGCGAAGAAGTACTGTGAGCAACTTACCCAACTCAATGTTGAAATCCAAGCAAAACGTCCAAATTTAATCAATTGAAAAAGCATCATCTTCCACCACGACAACGCTAGACCACATATCGCTCAACAGTCACTGCAAAAACTTAGGGAGTTAAAAAGGGAAATCCTCCCTCCACCCACCGTATTCCCCTGACCTTGCCTCTTCACATTTTCATCTATTTCGTTCTCTGCAAAATAATCTGAATGGCAAAAAATTTGATTCTATGGAAGAAGTCAAAAACTACTTTACGACTTTTTTGAAGAGAAACCACGCAGTTTCTACAAAGAAGGAATTCAAAAACTTGTAAAACTATGGGAGACAGTTATAGAAAATGATGGAGAGTACATTATTGATAATTAATAAATACTATTTTTCATGAAAATGTGTTGTATTTGATTTAGTTTCTAATCCGGCACGAACTTTTGAAATTACCCAATAGGTATCGCTGCAGAAATGACAGATACGTGAAACAAAGCGTTGCCGCAAAATAACGCCGACTGGCTACCGCGGGATAGTTGAAATATGTCTCGTCGAGTTTTTCAGATATGCCGCGCATATTTCCCCAATTTTGACTTTCTAGAAACAGAATGATTAAGTACTCCGGGTTCCAACATGATATAGATCTAGGTAGGAAAGGCACATATCTAACACGTAGTTTTTGGTCTGACACACAGATGTCCCCCTTTTCAAAAAATCCACATGACGTTTAGAAAGTATCAACTTCAAATGATACGTTTCAAAATTTCATGACATTTCGACGACTAGCTTTACAAGTTACAGTGGTTTTTAGAGACGCTACTTTTAATATTTTCAAAACAGTGAATCGAATTTCGTGTATTGATTAAACACTGTTTTTTGATGGAAAAAAATACCGTTCAAGCAAAACAATGGCTTGATAAGTGTTACGGGGGCCTCTGCCCCTGGAAATCACTCATCATTTACTGGTATGATTAATTTAAATGCTGTCGTACAGATACAAATGATGCTGAAACGCTCCACAAAATTGTTTTGGATGACGGTAAAAATGAAATTGCGTGAGTTAGCTGACAGCTCAAAGATATCAAAAGAACGTGTTAGTCATATTTTGCATGAATATTTGGGCTTGAGAAAGCTCTGTTCGAAATGGGTACCTCGTTTGCTCACAGTGGACCAAAAACCACAACGAGTTGATGATTCTGAGCGCTGTTTGGACCTGTTTAAGAGCATTGAAAAGGATTTTTCATGCCATATGTGAAAATGGATGAAACATGGACCCACCACTATACACAGGAATTAAGTCGGCAGTCAGCTGAGTGGACAGCAGCCGGTGAAAGCCGCTCGAGGCGACAAAAGACATAGCAGTCGACTGGGAAAGTTTTGACTTCTGTGTTTTGGGATGCGCATGAAATAATTTTCATCGACTATGCTGAGATGCGAAAAACCATCAATAGCGAATATTATATAAAGTTATTGGTGCGTTTGAAGGCAGAAATCGCAAAGAAACGGCCCCAAATGAAGTGCTCTTTCATCAAGACAACGCGCACCGTGTCACAAGTCAATAATTATGGTGGCAAAATTGCATGAATTAAAGTTCGAATGGCTTCCTCATCCACCGTATTCTCCAGATTTGGCCCCCAGCGACTATTATCTATTCGTAGACCTCAAAAAAATGCTCGCGGGAAAGAGATTTGGCTCCAGTGAAAAAGCTATCGCTGCAACTGAGGCATATTTTGAAGGCAAAGACAAATCCTTCTACAAGGAAGGTATAGAAAAGCGTGAGGTTAATTGTATCGCTATTGAATTTTGCAAAAAAATGTGTTTTTAAGTAGCTAGACCAAAAACTTTTCAGCCTAGGTGTTAATTCAATTTTCACTAAGTTAGGAATGTGGAATCTTTGGCACAATGACACTATTCAGTATATATCACCACTACACCAAACACTTTATTTTTGCACTCGACGCGCGTTTCGCTAACCATGTTAGCTTCATCAGGACCGATGATTGACTAAAGCTAAACTACAACTACCCTATTTATACTTAGCCTAACCCTTGAATTACTCAGGCGGAACTAATGGCATAGGCAAGGCCATCAGTTCCGGTCAAGTAACCAGTAGAGGGGACTATAAGGAATAGGCCCTCTGTCTTTATTTAACCTACTTTTATATTTTATAATTTCCATACTTTCGTATGCGTTTAACAATCTCCCCATTTTTTAATTAATCTTTGATTATCTCATGTTACAATATGATCAGCTTCAAGGGCATGTTGGACAATGCTAGACTTTTCTGTTCTACTGTATTTTAAGTGTGCTAAATGTTCTTTAAATCGTGTTTTAATTGACCTTTTAGTTTGCCCAATGTACTTTTTGTCACAATCATTACAACTAATTTCATAAATTCCACTTTTCTCACAATTAGGAATCTTATCTTTGAGATTTCCTAAGATATTCCTCAGATTGTCTGGTGATTGTCTTATAGACTAAGGTGACGCCTACTTTATTAAATACCTTAGTGAGTCCTTTGCAGATTGGATCTGGTGGAACATTTGGTGTTATTTTCTTCGTGTGTAAAAAGGTGGAATTTAATATTTAACCTAAACTTGTGTCTATTTATTAGCTTGTTTACTAAGTCATCGTCATAACCATTAACTCTAGTTATATTTCTAATACGATTCCTTTCGTTATTCAGAGGAAAAGTGACCACACGATGAACTAAAAAATGTAATGAGGCTAATTTGTGTTGTTTACAATGAAATGAATCATTAGGAATATATCTATCTATTACTGTGTCTTTCCTATAGATATCGAATTCTAATCTATTATTATTTTTAATAATTAAAATATCTAGAAAAGGGAGTTGGATTCTCAACTTCGTAAGTGAATTTAATGGAATCATACCGGCTATTTAAATTGGAAACAAAGTTATCAATATTTGCATTCTTTGTATCAAAATCGCGAAAATATCATCGACATACCAATACCACAAATATTCAGATTCTTGAATGGTTTCGGTTTCAAACTTACTCATGATTAAATTGGCTGTGAAAGGTGATAAGCAATTACCCATAGCTGTTCCTTCTTTCTGAACATAAAAATTGACTATTATACTGGAAATAATTTTGTTCCATACAAAGGTTAGATAATGTTAGGTATTCTTGAATAATTTCGTCCTCAAAAGTCATTTATCCTAAGTATTTCTTCGAGATATTGTAAAGTTTGTGGTATTGGATACTTGGGAACAAAGAAATGACATCAAAAGAAATTAAGATTTCACCTTCATTAAGAACTAGATTTTTTGTTTTATTAATGAATTCTAAAGAATGCTTCACTGCGAAAGTATTTAATAGTAAATTCTGAAGTTCTTTTGATAACCATTTGGATATTAAATATGTGGGTGATCCGACCGATGAAACAATGGGTCGCATTGCTTTTCCAGGTTTGTGAATTTTGAGTAAGCAATACAGCTTTGGTATGGTCGAATTACTCACATTTAATTTAAATTTTAGCTAATCGGAGATAAAGTTCTTACATTTCTTTAAAGAATTTTTAACCTCTGTTATCATTCTCGGCAATGGATTTCTTATTACCTTTTCATAAGGGCCAGATTCGATAAGATTATCTACACGTTCAAAGTAATCTTTCTTATCCAATTTTCACTGTGAATTTTTTATTCGGATGATATTTATCGAGGCAATCCACAAAGTTCCCTTCAGTTCGTGCAGTAACCCATAAAAAGATTAAAAGAAACAAATGGGCAAAACAAAAGATAAACACATTTTCTCCTATTAAACAAATAGTAAAAGTCAACTGAAAAAAAATATTCGTTTGTCATTAAAACGCAGATGCCAGTAGGTTGTAAAAAAAGAATATTAAAATGAAATTCGAGATGATGCCTTTAATATAGGCCGTTACGAGTTGTATAAAAATACTTAAACAGACAACAGACTAGCATAGTTTTTTGTCCTTAATAATAAATAAAAAAAGTCGTCGTTGCCTTACGTTAGATATTACATAATGAAAATGTGTAACTGATAGCTCTATGTTGTGACTATAAGAACGGAAGTTTTATTCTTCAGCATGTAAAAACATGCAAAAATTGAGTTAATTATTATTCCGTACAGAACACTTATGGGATCACTTCGGTGTCTGTCCGTCCGTCTGTCACACTCGATTTTTTCCAAAACTATTTGACTTAGAAAGTTGAAATTTGCCATAAATATAGAAATTAATGGCTCGATCAGAGTTTTGGGAGGATGTGAAATTGGAAGTGAAAAAACATTTTTTTTACCAAGTCATCGAGTAGGGGGCGTCAAATGAAAGCTTGTAAAAATCATCATCATCATTATCAGTAGCTTATTCCAGCCATAGTCGAATGTAAGCCTCCCCAAGTTGTTTCCAATGAGCTCTGTTGTTTATTTTCCGTATCCAATCGTATCTCGCTATTCTTTTTATGTCGTCCGTCCATCTTGTCTGTGATCTACCTGTGCATCAGGTTCTCTACGCCTCCATTCAACTATATGGCGTGTCTATCTGTTATCATTCACCCTTATGATTCCACCTTAATATAGATATTCATTCTTATTACATATGTTAAGTCACTTCTGATCTTCTTCGCATCTCGATGTTAGGAATACAATCTTGGAATCTAATATTTAACATTCTCCTCTCCATTGCTTTTTGGTTTACCTGGAGTTTATTAGTATTTATTATACTTTTATTTAAAGCGTTAATACCGGCAGTACAGGGTGGTCCAAATTGGATACTCTTAAAGGTAAACCCCTTTATCTATAGAAGATAGACGAAAGTCTAGTCAGTGTCTGAGGCTCAATTTTTATGATAAACTCAATGGTAAAAACCGCATATCGATATCTAGTAACATTTCAGATATACAGGGTGTTTTTCAAAAATCTGCATTTTGGAAAAAATTCTTTTCCTATTGAAAATTTTTGATTTCTGTAAAAACATTCTCAAAGGACTTTTTTCACGTAAATTTCAATAGTGTAAGTTACATTTTTTACAATTAATATTTTAATAGTTATTAACGCAAAAATATATTTTTTAAATAGGATACCCTGTATATTTTTCCTTATCCCAATAGAGCTTTAAATTACCATTCTAAAAATATAGCACACTTTATATTTTGCTTAAATCTATTTCAAAATATAAAGGTTTTCAGTTTTTACGCCAGTTTTAAATGCACATTTTGTGAAGTAGGCTTTGGACGGAGCGGCCATATGGTTTAATTCAATTGTTTACTCGTAGTTGTCAAATTTTACTTCAGGATTGGTTATTGAATTGTCAAATAAATTGCAATGAAGTTTGAAAATTCGAAAGCGGCAAGTAATTTGTACCACGAACGCTATCCAGAGAGTCGTCAACCCTTCAAGGATGTATTCGCTCGATTGCGACATAACCTAGTTAATAGTGGCCAGTTTGAAAAGAAACGACCCAAAAATTATGCATCAAACAGGGAAAAGGAGTTAAAAGAAATAGTAGTTTTAGGAACTATCGGAAATAATCCCAACACTTCAACCCGACAATTAAAAGAATCCACCTGGACTACCAAGAACTAACGTAAGTCGTACTGTGAAGACGCACAAATTCAGGCTATATAGGACAAGAAAAGTTCATCACCTTAGAGACGAAGATTTTCAACGGCGCCGGATTTTTTGCCAATGTTTCGAATTTTTCATTAAATTGCATTTGGACAGACGAAGCTTGTGTAAGCAATGCAGGTATTTTTAACCGTTACAATTCTTATACGTGGGCACAAGAAAATCCTCATTTAGTTGTGGAGCAAAGAAATCAAGGCAGATTTGGATTTAATGTGTGGGCAGGAATTTTTAGAGGCAGGGTTATAGGTTTATTTATTTACGAAGGAACACTCAGCTCTTAGAGATATTTAGAAATTTTAAGGCAGCAACTAGAACCTCCTGTTGATGAACTGCCGTTAATGGACCTTAGAAATATATTTTATCAACACGATGGGAACCCCCTCATAACTCTGCAGTTATTAGTAATTTTTTTATCGGCCAATTTCAACAATAACTGGATAGCCAACCAAGGTCCGAACCGTTGGCCGGCAAGGTCACTGGACTTCTATCTCTGGGGAAGATCTAATTTTTAAATTGCCGACAAACACCAGGCAAGAGTTAGAAGTCGCAGTGATACAAAATTTTGCAGCTCTCACTCCTCTTGAACTAATTAACTCGGTAAGAAGTGTTCAGAAAAGGTGCCGCCTATGTGTAAATGAAACTGGTCAACATTTTGAACATCTCTTATAGAAAATTGTTTTGTTTTAGTTTGCTCTACTCGAAATAAATTGTTTTATTGTTGTTTTATTTTATTTTCCACATAATTTAAAGTACTATCGCATTTAGTAAATTTCATTGTAGTTATGACTCTTAGAGTTACTTCTGGGAATTTTTTTTTACGATTTGACTGCTATCGATAAATTGAAACCCTTTATATTTAGAAGTAGATTTAAGCAAAATATAAAGTGTGCTATATTTTTAGAATGGTAATTTAAAGCTCTATTCGGACAAGGAAAAATATACAGGGTATCCCATTTAATAAATATATTTTTTACGTTATTAACTATTAAAATATTAGTTGTAAAAAAATGTAACTTACACTGTTGAAATCCACGTGAAAAAGTGCTTTGAGAATATTTTTACAGAAATCAAAAATTTTTAATAGGAAAAGAATTACAAACATTTTTCCAAAATGCAATTTTTGAAAAACACCCGGTATATCTGAAACAGTACTAGATGTCGATATGCGGTTTTCACAATTGAGTTTATCATAAAAATTGAGCCTCAGACACCGACATCAGTTTGCCTCTATATCCTTTAGATAAAGGGGTTTACCTTTAAAAGTGTCCAATTTGGACCACACTGTACATATTGATCGAACACTCTGGCTTTTATCGTATTTAGAATATCCAATTTAAATGTAGATTGTAATCTTCCGAACGTAGACCAGCTAACGATACTCTTCTATCCAAGTCAGCCTTTCAATTATTTTTTGATAAGAAATTGGCAAGCAAAGAAATTTTTCACGAATTGTTGTTACAGGCTACGAGATTTGGGTTCTCTATTGGGATCCCTCTACTAAACAGGGGTCGATACAATGTGTTCGAGGACGGCGAAGACCCAGTCGTCTTTTGGAAAGTTAATGGTGACCGTTTTTTGAAATTGCGAACAAATTTTGCTTATGGAATATATGAAATAACCGGCCAAGTGCAAGTCAGAGTTGCGCAATTAGTGTTCCATACGTTGAAATAAAAAAATTTTGTTACGGAGGTATAAAATGAACAATGATTCAACATTATTAGCGATCACCAATATGTCTTTCGAAAACATAGATCAACAGGAGATCTTCTGACTTATGTAACACATGTTTGGAACATGTGTTACAATTGAACACTTTGGAGAATCTTGAGCGGTGCGGTGTTTGGCACGATGGACTGTTGGCTAAGCAACGCTCTTATGGTATGTCTAAAAAGTTCTGTTTGTGGCTCTCATGTTTCCTCAGAAAGCGTTCTTTACGAGTGGCGGTCGACTGATTTTTTTTCTAACATCTTCATTATAAACGCCGGTGTGCCCCAAGGCTCCATACTATCTCCTACTCTCTTTCTCATTTACATTAACGATCTGCTGGAAAAGACCGGCAATCCAATCTACAGCTTTGCAGATGACAATACGCTTATCTCTTCATTCACTTTAAACGCTCGGACATCGGCTACTCAGGCTAATATCCGCAGACAGCAGGAGGTCGTTCAACTTAGCAAAGACCTGGAAGAAATTCTATCTTGGGGGTGACAGTAACTAAGTGGAATTTAAGGCTACAAAAACCCAGACGGTAGTTTTTTCTAAAAAAGTTAACGTTGCTGAACCCGACATAGTCATGTCGGGGCACTCCATTCCCCTAGCATCGTCACTTAATTTGTTGGGCGTAAATTTGGGAGCAAATATGTCCTGGCATGAACATGTTGCAGGAATAGCAAGGAGAGCTTCACAAAAGTTGGGAATACTATTTCGAACCAGAAAGCTTTACACTCCACAACAACTGTTCATTTCTTTACAAAACTCAAATTCGACCAACTATGGAATACTGCTCCCATGTTTAGGGCTCCGCTCCCATACACACACACACTCCTTTTTTTGGATTCTGTTCAGAGAAGAGCTATTCGTCTGATTAGAGACCCGGAACTGACCGGCGGCCTTGATTCGCTGGAGCATCAAAAAACGGTTGGCGACTTGAGTCTGTTCTACAAGTATCTTCATGGAAAGTGTTCGAAGGATGTAGCCCGCTTAATTCCTCCCAGAGCGGTGCATGTTAGAAATACACATCGCGCTAATACTTCACATCCGTATGAGGTTCAGCTTATTACTCCGCGTACCACGCTTTTCAAGCAGTCTTTTATATGGAGAACATCATCCCCTTGGAACAATTTGCCCAGGGCTGTGTTTTCCACCGAGTACAATTTACAGCGATTCAAGAACAACGTGAATTGCTTTTTCGCACACATGCCGCTCCTGGAGCGCTTTAGGGACTTCCCTGTAGCACGTGGGCTAGACCCAAAAAAAATGACTTCACAAAACACACCCCAAATGAGTTTTTCAACAACAAAATTTTTTTCCGCTCTACGGAAAACTGATGACCTTGAAATTATTGTTTTTTTTTATACACCAGATAAATTATTAAAGGTAATAATGTGATAATTTTCGTTTAATCTACACCCTGTGAAGAATATTCCAGAATTTTTTCAAAATTTTTTGATCAGTACTTTTCCAGATAAGGGTGTGACGGCGATTTCTCGCAATTTCTTAAAAATAATACAAGAAAAAATGTGCGCAAGTGTTACAGTATATATATTTTTGAACTCGTGTTTTTACAAGCTTTCATATAACATCCCACTCGATAACCTGCTAAAAAAATTTTTTCACTTCCGATTTCACCCCTCAAAACTAACCTTTTAAGTCGAAATTTAACTTTCAATCCTACATAGCTCTGATGAGGCCATGAATTCCTATATTAGTGCCAAATTTCAACTTTCTATGTCAAATAATGTCGGAGAAAATCGGGCGTGACAAACAGACAGACATACACCAAAGTGATCTTGTAAGTGTTCCGTACGGAACACTAAAAGGAGTCCACTATTATTAGAGTGGTTTACGGGAGGTCAATCTAAAGCCTGAAGGATACCATTAGTAAAAAATGTCTGAATTTATGGAGAACCAAAATATTGCTGTTGTACAACTTCAGAGTCCACAAGGCTCGCGCAGTTGAAGCCATTATAGAAAGATATGAACTCACCGAGTTACAGCATGCTCCTCTACGATTTTTTTTGCTTAAACATCTGGAGAAAAAGACCTCAGAACTGCGATTCTATGAAAAAAAGTTTGTCACTATCTTGAAAGCGATAAGGAAGAGGAATGTCAAAAAGTATACTTAGAGATTCGGGCCCCAGGGACCGGAATTTCCTCAGATGATCAATTGAAAACTGCTTTAGCATCGTTTTTGAGTAGGAAACAAGAATTTTTTTGACTGGAATGAAACACCTTAAACAGCGGTAGAGTCCGCGCATTAGTGTAGACAGTAGCTATATGCGAGTTTGCCTTCATAAGCAGGAAGACTACTTAAGAATCACCTTCATATTTTCCATACTTTATCATAGCTATAAATATCACCGTAATATTTTGCAGGAGAACGTAGGCTATTTTGCAGGTAAAGACTGTTGTTATATGAGTTTTTTTTTACTCACAAGACTCTAAAGATACTTGGCGTTGGTATAATAAAATCATACATTAAAATGTAATTTCATTGTTTTATGGATGTTTGGTGTGTCCGCAGAGATGAAAAAAGTACGGGCAACTAGTTGTTGCAACTAATTTAGTCGAGTTACATTAATGTCCGAAAACCTTTAGGGTGCTTAATTAAATTAAATCTGATAACAGGATCTGTCAACGTCTCAGCTGTCATCTTGATTGTCACGTACGTGACTAAATATACCTACCTTTTGCTGTTTGTTTCAAATCAATATAAATTGGTATTATAACGTAATTATAGATCATTCATTAACAGATTAATTATTCAAGTGCCAAAATTGCCGTCCTGGGCCACTTTAATATCCACAACATCAACTGGCTTAAGTATTCACGACGAAAAAAATGCCGCGAATCTGAATCATTCTCATTCAATTGGGGCTTTTCTTAGGTTATCGGTGAACCAACACGGATTCTTGATCGAGACCAGGAGTTCACTACTCGTCTAGACCTGTTTTTAACCACCAATCCAGTAAATCCACCGTTAAGTTTTTCCGAGCGTAAGATGCTCTCGACATCAAGTGTCCTGCCGATCAGTGATAGAGAGGTGCCTGAATTATTAAATGAGACGAACTCGTGGAATATTTTTTAAACTTGATTAGACATTTGTTTAAGCTCCGACGACCGATCTAACTGTGCTAAAGAGGTTTCTGATGGCATTTTTGCTGACATGAAAGCTTTTATCCCTTTTTCTAAGGAATGCCCTTCCAACGGCAAACCTTGGTTCGACCGAAAATGTAAAGAAACTGTTGCTTCGAAACATCTTGGCTATCGACAGTGGTGCCTTTTCTACAGAAAGGGAATATTTCCTTTCTGCTGGAAATGCGCTACAGATCAGTCGATACCCAAAAAAGACAAGAAGAGCTTGCCAAACAACTACCGAGAAGTCAGACTGCTTTCAAAATCTAAAGTTGTGGAAAAGGCAGTCATCTTTTAAATTACCTAGAAGAACTCAATATTATTAGCAACCATCAGTATGGCTTTCGTAGGCAAAGATCAACAGAAGATCGTCTAACTTATGTTACACATGCTTGGAACAATGCCACTGAACATTTTGGAGAATCCCTAGTGGTTTCACTTGATATATCCAAGACATTCGTCCGTGTTTGACATGACAGATTGTTGATTAAGCTACGCTCTATATATTTATTTATTTATTCATTCATTTCACAGTATAATAGCAAGAACCAAGCTAATAGTAAACAAGGTGCGCCTAGGTGTATAGAAACACCTGTCTGCGCATATATCTAAAAGGTTTTGTTCATATCTCGACCTTACCTTTATTTGTTCATTTACTTTGAACGCTCGAATAACGGCTACTCACGCAAATATCCGCAGACAGCCGAAAGTCGTTCAACTTAACGAAGACCTGGAAGAAATTCTATCTTGAGGTGACAGTAACCAAGTAGAAGTTAATGCTACAAAAACCCAGGTGGCAGTTTTTTTCTAAACAAGTTAACGTTGTTGAACCCAACGTAGTTATGTCAGGACATTCCATTCCTCTAACAGCGTCACTCAATTTGCTGGACGTTAACTTGGGAGCAAATATGTCTTGACATGAACATATCGCATGTATCGCAAAGGGCGCTTTTTCAAAAACTGGGAATTTTATTTTAAACTAGAAAGTTTTACACTCCACCACAACTGTTAATTCTATAGAAGGCTCAAATTCGATCAACGATGGAATATTGCTGTCATGTTTGGGGCACTGCTCCCAAACATACACTGCATTTGTTGGATAAGAGCTGTTCGCATGATTAGAGACCTAGAACTCACCAGCAACCTTGATTCCTTGGAACATCGAAGAATGGTTGGTGATTTGACAAGTACATTCATGAAAAGAGTTCAATGGATGTAGCCCGCTTAATTCCTCCCAGAGCGGTGCTTGCTAGGAGTACACATCGCGCTAATACATCACATACATACAAGATTCAGTCTGTCCCTCCTCGTAGAACCCTTTTCAACAGTCTTTTACGGGGAGAACCTCATCCCTTTGGAATGATTTACCCAGGACTTTCCCACCGAATACAACTTACAGCGATTCACGATCATCGTGAATCGCTTTTTTTCGCACACGTGTCCTTCTTGTAACGCTTTAGGGATTTTCCTGCAGCACGTGTACTATGCCCATAAAAAAAGAAAAAAATTCGTAGAAAAAGCATATTTAAAATGTTACGTAAATGATTAAAGTAAATAGACACATTAATTTATTTATTTTTATTTTCCATTACCAATATGGACTTAAAAACAACGTAATAATTTACAAAATTACAATACCTTTCTCTTTGTGTAAAAAAATAATATAAATCCTTAACAGCTAAACTTATTTATAATCGTATTCGATTTTTAAATTCGCTTATAATGCAACAATTCTTGCATTCAGATATTTTCTAAATGGTTCTTCTTGTTTACACTTTTTTCTAAAAAAAAAAATTGATTTTAGATATATGCCTATTTAATATTCTCAATGCTTTCATTAAGTAACTCAATTCATAGTCGTTCTTTTAAGGAACTCCTAGGCCATCAATTTATCTCCTTAGGAGTTAAGGTTAAGTATCCACTCAAAGTCCGACTATAAATATGAGCCTAAAAAGCTCAAAAACTGCCTTGAAAATTACTTGAGAATTTCCAAAGGGTCTATTAAGGTTATGTTTGTATATTGTATGAAATTCCTTTTCCATATTTACCTTAAAACTTTTCCATTGACTGTATACAAACAGTGATGGATATGTTATTTACAGTCAAAAAATTTCATAGAAATATAAATAAAAAATATGTATTTTCCATGAAAAGAAAAACTTAAAATACGATTTTATAAAAAAGAAAGTGGTTTAGAAAACTTAAAAGCTGTTTTTCTAGAGCTGTCCTCTGCGAAAACAGTAGCAGCTAGTAGAGTTATATTCTTAAATCGTTCAATATTACATTCAGCAGATGAGAGTTTAAAGAGGTATCAAAGCATATAGTTTTGAATACAAACTTTGAGATTTACAACACTGTCATTATAAACTAAAAAAAAACAGCTTTTACGAGGGCTACCTTTTAAGTTTTTGCAAAAACAATGAAAGAAAAAAAAATTGGTGCAAATCGTTTTATTGCTTCTCAAAATATTCGCCTTTAAGATTTATATACTTTTGCATGCGTTCGAACCAGTTCTCGAAACATTTTTTCCACTCTGAAGTTTGTACCTCAAAAACATGATTTTGGAAAGATTCAACAGTTCCTTTAGGTGATGAAAATCGTTATCCACGCATTTTTTTTGACATTCGGGAACAAAAAGTCGTTAGGCGCTAAATCAGGTGAATACGAGCAATGAAACATTAATTCCATGTTTTTCTCCGTCAAATAATCAATTGTTTGACGTGCTGTGTGAGAGCTGGCATTATCATGATGAAGAATAATGCGACGTTCTCGGTTGTTTTTTCTGATTTCATCGATGATTTCTGGTAAACAAATTGCTGTATACCATTCAGCATTAACTGTTCTTCGATCTTCTAAAGCAATGGTTGTAACATATCTGGTATAACCAAAGAATCAAGCGATCATTTTCTTGGAAATGCTTCGCAAACGAACCACTTTTATTGGATTCGGTTCACTTTGGAACACCCAAACAGTTGATTGTTGCTTAGTTTCCGGCTTGTACGAATATATCCAAGTTTCATCTCCTGTTACGACGTTGTATACGGATTTTGCATGTCCTCGGTCGAATTTTTTGAGAATTTCCTTAAACCAATTGATACAAGCCTGTTTTTGAGTTTCGATCAAATTATGCGGAATCCATCGGGAACAGATCTTTTTATAGCTAAATGTTCATACAAAATTGAATATACTGCAATCTTCGATATGCTTAAGGATGCGTCTACCTCACGGTAAATCACATGCCGATCCTCTTCAATCATGTTGCGCACAGCATCGATGTTTTTTGGAACAACACCCGACTATGGTCGATCTTCACGAAATTCATCGCTGACGGAAGCACGACCATAACGAAATTCTGCGAACCAATTCTAAATAGTCTTTTCTTATGGTTGTTCATTACCAAAAGTTGAACGAAGATATTTGAGGCACTATTGTTGTGTTAGACCTTTACTAAAACCATCCAACGAAAACCTTCACGTGAAATCTCTATTTGTTCACAAAACTGTTTTTTGGACGCTCACTGTAACCAAACTACTCAGCCAATTTCTGAGCCGCCACTGTTTTAACAATAACAAATGTCAAATTTTGCAATGGTAATGTCACATCTTAAAAGCGCCATCTAGTGGTCGTTTGTAAAAACTTAAAAAGCGACCCCCGTAACTGACTTAGAAAATAGTATAAAAACTAATCAGATAAAATTTTTGATTATAACAGGGGAACTTAAAACACAATTTTTTCTACGGAAATTTGCGCCGATGATACTGTGTTGCTGGTAAATAGTCCTGAAGATCTTTAACGTCTTATCGGTAGTGTAGTTACTGTCATTGAAAACTATGGAATAAAACTTAACAGCAAAAAAAACCCGAATTATGATTATAAGCAAAGGTCAAAACCGACCCCTTAAAGCTAACTGACAAAAGCACAAATTTGGGTTGCTTCATCGTCGCCAGTTGGGACTACTCACACGAAATCAAGTGCCGCATAGGCAGGCAGGCAAGAAGTGTTTATTCAGCTTAGGAAAGTACTGTGTAATTTGAAGCTTAACGTGCAACTGCGTCTCCTGATTCTTAGATGTTATGTTTTCTCAGTGCTTTTATAAGGAGCAGAGGCTTGGACTCTTACTGAAGCCTCCAGTAAGCGGTTGGAAGCTTCGAGATGTGGTGTTATCGTCGCATGCTTAGGGTTTCTTGGATATATTACTAACAAACGATACTGAAATAAAACGCTTGGAAAAACAACCAGAAATTCTTAGTATTATCAAAGAAAGAAAACTAGCATATTTTGGTCATATAATGCAAAGTGAGAAATATCGACTCGTGGATTAAAAATCTCAGGCAATGGACCGGTATGACAACAGTGTATCTTTTTCTTTCAGCAGTCAATAGGATTAGATGGACCAATGTGATCGCCAACATCCATAAAGAATAGACACTTTAAGAAGAAGAAGAATTATCTCTCATACTTACCGATTGTCTGTCTTTAACATACTCTTCTTCACAGACGTTACGAGCCTGCCATGGGTTCACCAATTCACACTCACACGTTAATCCTTGCTCAACATTTATTAATTGTTCAACGATGTTGGCGGCGGCGATGCTAACAAATTGTTTTTGCTCGGCTTCATTTACGGCTTGGAAGTTGTTGTTAACAAAGGCGTTACCACGGTTCTGCAAAAATAAAAATATTTTAGTATGTTCCAAATTAATAATAATTTTATAAAAATGTAGTTTATTTTAAAGTGACCATTGTTACTTTGAAGTTACAAGAATAATACTTTTAAAATTACTTTCAATTTAACTTATTATTTCAAAAAAGAGAGAAATCGGGCAAGTGTGTACTTGTAGCGAAATTTTAATATAGTAATATACCATTTGATAATCCAGTGAGAAAAGCAATTTATGAAGCAGAAACAAAGTAACGGTACGTCAAAGGCATACACAATCGAATGTAGAAGAGTAAACAGGAAACACGTATCTTCCTACACAGGAAAATCGATATGCCTCTTTGATTTTTTACATTAAATCATTAGTTGTAAATTTAAAGTTACTTATATTACCTTACTTGAAATTACAATAGTTACAGCAGAGTAATACGAATTACACAAATTATTTTAAAATGGCTTTACTTCAACTTACCTTAATAGTGAAGTCTACACAGTAGTCTTCGTAATTAAGTTCTTTGTAAAGTTCAGTGTTGCCTTTGGCACCACCCTTCTTGTCTTTACCCAAAGTAAATACACGGTGATCGCTGAAGCCGACTACTCGTTTAGCTTCCTTAGTATTCTTCAGACTCAATGTGCTTAAGGGTGTGAACAAGTTGAGTGAAATTAGCGAGTTCCTGTAGGTGAGGGCGAATAGTTTCTGAAGCTGAAAATATATATTTTTTTACGTTAATTATTATGTTTAATGAAGTTATATTATCACTTATAAATTAAACGAAATGCTGTTTTAACCATAAACTTTAAATTTTTATCTTTAATTTCCAACGATGATTTCTTTTCATAATAACAGAGCGTCGCTATTTGGGTTGATATGGGGTCCTCTTGTACTGTTAATGCGACGGGGCTTCCTCTCTCATTTATAGCTACTGCCCTGGATGGAGTCCATTTGGTACTGCATGATCCCTTGTTAGATGACAATCAATAATTTACTGTGTCACCGCCAGAGCCCTATAGCAATAACCTGAGTTAACCACAGAAGACGTTAACTGAACGTTTTTAAAACGTAAGCTTGAGCGCCGGTTCATGATAGCAAAGAAGGGAGCCTACGATCCACAGTGCAGCTGTTCCATAATCTGCTTGTGCATCAGAATAGACCCCAAATCATAGGAGATATCTTCAAAAATATCCACACCTCTTATCTACTAATGTAGGCTTCTAAAGATAAAGCATTACATGTGAAAATCATCAATGCTACTATAATGTCTAATGTTCTACAGACTTTCTCATTCGACGTGTAGACAGTAATGTTGTTTATGTTTACATATAGAGGAATTGTTTATACGAGGCTGGTTTGAAAAGTCCGTGCAAAAATAAAAACTACTTATGTGTTTGGGGTAAACCTTTTTTATTTTTCGACATAGTCTCCTTTTAGGCTTATACACTTCGTCCAACGATGTTCTAGTTTGTTGATCCCTTCCGAATAATAGGATTTGTCCAAGTCTGCAAAATATCCATTAGTGTCTGCAATCACCTCCTCGTTTGAATAAAATCTTTGTCCCGACAGCCATTTCTTCAAATTGGGGCACAAATAGTAGTCCGAGGGAGCCAAGTCTGGAGAATAGGGGGGATGTGAAACGAGTTGGAATCCTATTTCCATTAATTTTGCGACCACAACTGCTGAGGTGTGTGCTGGTGCGTTGTCGTGATGGAAAAGGACTTTCTTGTGGGCCAATCGCGGGCGTTTTTCTTGCAGCTCGGTTTTCAAACGATCCAATAACGATGAATAATATTCACCTGTAATAGTTTTACCCCTTTCCAGATAGTCAATGAGGATTATCCCTTGCGAATCCCAAAAGACAGTCGCCATAACCTTTCCGGCCGAAGGAACGGTCTTCGCCTTTTTTGGTGCAGATTCCCCCTTGGTAACCCATTGTTTAGATTATTGTTTGGTCTCAGGAGTATAGTAATGTATCCATGTTTCATTCACAGTGACGAAACGACGCTTAAAGTCCTCCGGATTCTTCTGGAACAGCTGCAAACCATCCTTGTAACACTTCACACGATTCCGTTTTTGGTCAAGCGTGAGCAATCGCGGCACCCATCTTGCGGATAGCTTTCTCATGTCCAAATGTTTATGCAAAATATTATGTACCCGTTCAGTCGAGATGCCCACAGCACTAGCAATCTCACGCACCTTAACTCTTCTGTCATCCATCACCATATCATGGATTTGATCAATGATTTCTGGAGTTGTAACCTCCACAGGCCGTCCAGAACGTTCAGCGTCATTTGTGCCCATATGGCCAGTCCGAAAATTTTGAAACCACTTATAAACTGTTCGAATCGAAGGTGTAGAGTCACCATAATGTTTATCAAGCTTCTCTTTAGTCTCCTGAGGCGTTTTGCCTTTCATAAAGTAATGTTTAATCACCACACACGAAATTCTTTTTCGTCCATTTCTTGAAAATCACTCGACTTCCTTGATTCACACGAATGCCAAACATAAAGAAATAGACCAATATGGCTGAAGCTTGGTGTGCGTTCATTCAAGAGATGCTACTAACTAAACATGACCTCGATACTCGCCGGTGGTGCCATCTCTCTCGGACTTTGCACGGACTTTTCAAACCAGCTTCGTATTACTTGTATACTAACTATACATTGTCTAGTTCATGACATCATCAATAAACAATACTTTTGATCAGGAGTTTAAATGCTACTCGCTGTTATATTGTGGTAGCATTAAGATCATTATTTTTAATACAGGGTGCCTCTGATGTCAGTTCACCAAAATATGGGAGATGATAAAAGCACCAAAATATAAGAAAATAATTTAATAACCATGTCGTAAAAAATTTACCGTCTTCGAGATATGCCCTTGAAAATTTTTGGTCAGTGGAAAATAAAATTTTACCTTAAATCTTGCGGTGATTGCAGTTCACAAAATATAAATATTTTGACATAAATCTATTTTTTTGGCTTATACTTTTTCATTTTTTTGTTTTTTGCAGTCGGTCTAAGCTTAAATTTTTTTGAGCAAATTATATTACTTATTAAATGTATTTAGAAATGTTCTACGATTATTTCTAAAACATAAAGTATTTTAATGATTAGGAAATAATTTGGTGAAATACATATTTTTATTAGAATTAATTGACTATGAAAGTTGTTAATAAACAATCGTTTAAGATACATTTCACCAAAATCTGTAGAAGAATTCGCGTGTGATGCTCCATCGCATCTAAAAATTTTCGGGAAGCAAAATCGAGTACTCTGTATATATTATACTTACAGGATACAACTTTCCAACTTCGCAAGCCTCGCTGTTCACTACAATGATCGATTTCAAAGCATTCGCCCTGAATGGATATTTGTATGCTTCATCAAAGGTGCGTGATTTCAAGTTCAGTCCTGTAGCCAAAGCAATATCATGCAAGGCATCCTTAATCTGTTGTGTCAATTCTTGGATTTCGGGTTTCTTGATATCATCTACATTGAACTCGTCCTCGGGTTCATCTCCGAACTTGAGTACTGGAGGTTTGCCTTTGAAAGTGAGTTTACCGTTCACAGTGACGTGGCTGGGCCATTGGTTAGGTCCTCCGTAGGTGATTAGGTGGATTTCTACGTCACTGAAAATGATGGAAACAGTGTGATTTGTTGTTACTGCTATGAGACAGTTTGTATGTTTAGACCTATTCAGAAGAACTATATGTCAAAATTGCATTAATTTCGAGATACTGGAATAAGTAATTTTTACATGAGTTTATATGATATACATATTAGTTATATGTTATGTTACAAATTGAGATGAAGTAATAAAAACTATTTAGATTCTTAATAATTCCTATATATATAGTGACCCAAACAGCTTTTAGTTGTTTACCGAAATACGAGTACTATAAAAATTTTACGCTTACTTTACCTCTTCTTCAGACGTGACGACTAGAAAGGCAATAATTCAAATCTTATGGGAGTGGACACGGGCAACATACAATAACGCAGAATGTTTTTACTTTTTTACAATTCCACACGAGGTGTGGCTCTGCAGGTTTTTAAATAAGCAAAAAGCGTATCATCAAGGGATAAATCAGATTTTTACTAGCTTCAAAGGTTTTAAGCCATGAAGTAAAACATTTACCTCTTCCACTTCATGCATTAAAAACAAAACTTAAGAGTTGGGCTTTTTCCTTGTCTCTCTTTAAAAAGATTTGCGTAATAATTGGGAAAAATAATTAAGCCCGATATCATTTATATGCTATTATGCACAAAGTTTAGAATGTTAATTATAATTGGCCCCTTGTTCAATACAGTTTGCACTTACGCGTATATAAAACAGTACTTACTTAACGCCTTTGTCTTTCAATTCCTTGATAATTTCTGGAACTAACGGCTGCACTAACTTTTCGTACAATTGCTTATTCTTCTTGTCAGTGTCAACAATCACTACAATATCAGCTGATTTTGATGGTAGTTTGACTTTAAAAGTGTCGCCTATGCTGTATGTCTTGTCACTGTTGGTACATTTGACTAAAAAATAGTTAAATGTCAATATTTTATCCAATAACCGCGTTCTGATTTCGATAACACCCTATATATATATATATATATATATATATATATATATATATATATATATATATATATATATATATATATATACAATATGTATATATACAGTATGTATGTATATATATATATATATATATATATATATATATATATATATATATATATATATATATAATAAAATAACATATATACAATACATACTACAAATATATAAATAAACAAAATAGTTCATGTTACTTCCGGTTCTTATGAACCAGCATGTTTTTAGTGTCTGTAACTTGATTAAAGAACTACTTTAACTATATCTAAAATAAAATTTCGTCAAGATCCGTTCAGCCATTTTCATATATGAATCACACAATTAAACAAACTAATAAACAGACAACGGTACGGTATAGCTTGGGAACGCTTATAGCCAGGCCAATAGTCCCAAGAGAACTCTTTTCTTCAGTCCGATTTGGCATCTGGATAATGTTAGCAGAGCAGAGATCTGCAGTTTAACATTGGACCTAAGGCACATGATCGGCAGCCTACTATCTATTAACGTCTCCAGGGTACTGAGGTTAGGTATGTCTGACCGCATCATATGTGAGAACGAGAAGGACACTGCTCACATTATTAGTTTTTTTTTGTTCTCTCTCTGTCTTTCCTCAGCAATAACATGCAGTATTTTCTATTCCAAACGACATCCCGTTTACAGCATGCCTTTACAGTAAGATTGGTCCCTAAGTTTGTCGATTTTTGCTGCTTGGCAGCATGTCATGGAATATTATTTAATCAAATATACTTAATTAAATAAGTTTAGTAACCTGCCCAAGATCCTGGGAAAAAGTATTTATTGAATCCGCGATATACCAAATGGTAGTTATGGCTTACCGTACGCAGGATCTTGGACACGTTATTATACTTCTTTAATTAAGTAAATTTGATTAAATAATATTCCATGACATGTTGCAGATACTGATAAACTGAAGAGCCAACCTAGCTGCAAAGGCATCTTGTATACGTAGCGTGTTATTGCTGGAGAAAGACAGAGAGAGAACAAAAATACAGCATCTATTACGATTTTATTATATCTATGAATTAACAGAAAATAAGATTGTTTTTAAGAACAAATGTAATACTTTTACTCATTTTATTACCGACCAAGTTTTTTTATGTTTTTATATTTCGAAGTTTTTACATAACAAAATATAAATTTTTCTCATTTCTGTCGATCTAGCTGAGGAATTGCCAGTCTGTCAGCGCAGTAAATTCTGAACGAAATCACAAATACATATAACATGAACTATTAATATGTTTTATAGGAGTGCTGAACCTTCAAAAAGTGATTTAGATAAATAAATACATCAGTACTTACGTAATGATTCTGGTACATCAACAGGTATGCCTCTATGTTGACAAGCAGCAACGTAAGCTTTCGCGATACTTTCCTCAGTTCTATCAATTTTGTTAGCTAGACCAAGTGCACAAGCGGCTTGGAAGTTTCTAATTGGTACAAATGGATAACAGAGCGACCAAGATGATTCCCAACTGAAGAGTTTGTTACATGTTGGGTTGTCTGGGATCTAAAAATAACACAACAAATTACGATCCTAAAAATGAACTACAATTTACTAAGTTCTGTTATTGTGAAAATTGGTGATTTTTTCTGTTTTTTGTGTGAAGATTTTTATACTGTTAAAATTTTCTATTTTAGTCTCACTTTTTCCCAAATATTCATTAAATGCCAGTGTTTCTCAGTAAAAATATTATTTGAAAACTACAGTATTTTGTTATTCTTTTTTAACAGTTCTTTGCTAAATTTTCTGATATGAATTTGTTTATCTGTAACCGTATATATGAAGATTTTGACTGTTCGATTCAGTAAACGAGTTTAACTTTAAAACTTGATCAATTTGGCTATTAGGAATTTAAGCGCACCATGAAGCATGGCTGACAAGAGGTAGGGTACTGGGGTGTTCCCGACCCGCCCAGTCTCTTCTGGGAGTCTAGTCTGTCCAGGGAAGCTTGGTTTTTTTTCAGAGAGGGCTTTTATTTGTCTATTGAGTCTTCCTCGTACATTTTCGTTAAGAAGAAGGACCTAACCTTGGAAGTGTCCTTTTAAGAACAGACGTTTTTTAGGAAAAAAATTTCTCGGCCATTGATTTTTTTTAATGATTATGTGAGAAAGGGTTTAGGTGTTGAAAGTCTGACGCTCAGAGATGTTTTTTCTTTGAGAAGCGCCTCCACCCCTGCCCGCTTATAGATTTTTTTAAGGGAGTTAAAGTGTCATAATAAAAGAAGATTGTTGTTTCGAGAAGTCTTTCCCATCACCCTGTCGTTGATTTTTTTTGGGAGGTATTGAGAAGGGTCTAGGTTTTTAAAGTTTTATTGTAAGAGAGGTTTTGTAATTTGAGGGCGCTGTTTGATTATTAATTTTTTTTGCGGAATTTGGAACAAAATGTAAATACTTTTGTAAGAAAGGTATTTTTTAGAGAGTTATCGATTTATTTACTATTACCCAGAGAAAGGTTCAAACTCCAAAGTGCCACTACAAGGAAAAGTTTATTTTAGAAAAATTCCTATACCTGTCAGTTGCCTAATCTCCATGGAAGTTTGCCGAAAATTCAAACCTCTCGCGTCCGGATTTTTTATCAATCAGTCAACTAATTAAAGGTTGAAGTTGAGCAGCACAAGACCAGAAAAGTCGTTTTTATTTGTAAATAAACCGATAAAAATGAAAACTTATTTTGAAACTTCAAACCTATTTTTAGTGTTCCGTACCCAATTTGTCCGGCACTATGTGACACAGAAAGTTAAAATTTGGCAATAATATAGGAATTGATGGTCCAATCATAACCGTTAGTTTTGGAGAGTGAGATCGGAAGTTAAAAAAGAAATTTTGCAAGATCATTGAGGGGGTGTCAAATAAAAGCTTGTGAAAACACGAATTTAAAAATATATATGATATAATACTTGTGCAAACTTTTCTTTATATATTTTTTTAAAGAATGGCCAAAAAATCGCTGTCCCCTCACTCTAGCTCTAAGAATACTGATAAAAAATTTCGAAAAAATTCTGGAATATTCTCCATAAAGTGTAGATTGAGCAAAAATTATCACGAGTGCATTACGTTTGGTAATTTTTTTTTTGCGTTATAGCGTTTTCCGCCCTGTGATTCCCAATCTCCATTGCATTCTATCATTCCAGTCCCCTTCATTTAGCTGTTTCTCACTCGTGGATTTCCTGATTCCCTGATTTCAGTTCTTCCTCGGTCTTCCTCTTTTTCTTCTTCCATGTGATGTCCATTCCAGCAATTTTTTTGGCAGTCTTCCCTCGTTTATCCTCTGAACATGTCCATACGACCTTAACTGGCTTTCCTCTATTTCTTCTACGACACTCTTTCCAATTTCCATTAATTGTCTGACATAGTCATTTGTCCAGTTTTGATATCCTCGCCGATCTCCTTATAGCATCCATTTTTGTGGCTAGTATTTTCTTTTTATCGCTTTCACTCATTGTCCATATTTCACTGCCGTAAGTTAGTACACTCTTTATCATGAATCTATATATTCTCATCTTCCTTTTTTTTTTGGTGCTTCTTGACCACAATATTCCATTCAGATCGCCTATAATTTTCCGGCTTTGTGTAATTCGGTTTTGAATTTCTGTTGTATCTTTACCCTCTCTCGTAAATGTTACTGCCAAGTATTTGTATTGGTCTACTTCTTCTATTGTAATACCGTTCTCAAGTGTTAAATCTCCAGATTTCACACCAAGGCTCATCGTCTGTACTCCTCCACTAGTTTCCTTGCCATATATTCTACGTCTTCCTTAGATTGTCCGATTACTACTTGGTCGCCGCAAATTGCAACGTAAACAGTGTTGTATTGTTGTTGATTTCATATCCCATATTTTCGTATTTCCTCTTCCATACTTTCAATGCGCGTTCCACCTATATTTTAAAAAGGGTCGGTGATAGACAACACCCCTGTCTTATCTATTGCTAAACCTTGTCAAAGTTTCTTGTCTATTTTTTACTTTTGATATGCAGTTACTGTATAGGTTTTGAATCGCTTTTATGAGTGTATATGCTTCCTATAGTTTTGTTACCGATACTGTATCGTATGCTTTTGATAAATCTATGAATAATAGATGTACTCCTTTTCCGTAGGCTAGTTCCTTCTCTAGTATTTGTTTTATGCAGAAAGTGTTGTTAATGCATGATCTGCCGGTTCGGAATCCACTCTGATGTTCCGATTTTTTATTGCTGTATTCTTCCTCTATTAGATCTCTAACAACTCGCCCATAGAGTCGGCTAAACGTGCCTGTTACCGATAAGCCTCGATAGTTGTTCCCCTTTTTTAAACAGTGGTGTTATATAAGCTAATCTCCATTCGTCTGGAACCCTGTATTCATTAACGCACATTGTAAATAATCTAGCTATCATGTGGTATAATTTGTTTGATCCATACTTTACTAACTCTGATGGAATACCTCCTGGACCTGGTGATTTCCCATTTTTAAATTTTTTTACCTTAGTTTGAATTTGTTGTGCTGTTATGGGTTCACCTTTTATCTTGATTGGTGAATTATTAGCTGTCGTAGCTGGTATAAAGGTTTGTCGTTCTTCCTTGAAAAGGTTTGGAAAGTATTATTTCCAAGATTCTATGCTAATTGTGTTCATTCTAATTTTTTTCCTCATTGGTGCTTTTGTGTTCCTGATAAACTTCTAGATCTCTGTACAACGTTTGCCTCCTATGTATGTATCTATCTCCGAACATTGATAATTTATTTGGTATAAACAAAAAACTACTTGTAATATACTCATATACATTTCGGTACATTACTACTTTAAGCATTTGCAAAGTAATGATAAATTAGTAAAAATCATGGTAAATAGTCAAAAATCCGGTCAGAAAAATTATTGAGATTCTTTGAAAATTGCGGCCAGAAAATGAATTTGTGTAAAACTTACGTATTGTCCCCATTGTGCGACGGTCAAAGAACAAGAATATCGACTAGAGCCACCTATTATCACGAGGTTTAGATATACTCTACTATAGAGGACTTCACAATTATTATGACAAGTAGGAATATAACAATTTTGTTTTATTGATTACACATGCAGCGTAAAATTCCTTTAGTTTTAGAATCCACTTTCCGGTTATGAATACCCATTTTCGCGATATTTTAACAGTTTCATCTATTGAAAAATCTTGCTCATTATTGCTAACTTACCATTGTTATTTAGCAACCTCAAGTTATCTAATTATTTCCCTGGAAATTGTATTTTACATTAAATCCCTTCGTATTATTTGTGTATGATATCATATACAAGAATCTGCAGTTTATTAAACTTACTTGATCATATGGTTTGACATCACCACATTTGGCTGTCAGTTTGTACGAATTAACAAATTCACTTGCAGCCGTTACAACATTGCCATTTGGAAGGGTAAAGTCATCGTACAGTTCACTGTTACCGTTACCCAGGAGACCTCTAAGTTGACCATGGTAGAAACCAGAAATAGACACGGCGCAACCAATTAAGTCAGGAGTACAGTCGACTTGGACTCCTGCTTTGGATATCAAAGTGATTAACTCGTAGTCTCTAAAAGCAGATATTTCGGGTTTGCGGGCTGGTAGTTCGGTATTGGCTACAAATAAAATTTTTCATGAATAATTTTATATTAAATCAATATCCATTGAAAAAATCGTAACTTATCTATAATATATATGAAATGCAACGTCTCTCTGTCTGTCTGTCCGTTCATTGCATTTATCACTTAAGAACCACTTATCCGATTTACGTGTTTTTTTTTAAATATGCATATGTTCTCTGACCAGGTTATAGGCTATATTTTATTACGTTAGGTAACATAAGGAATAAGCAGTGGCGATAATAGTGAATCAAGTCGGAAAAAAGTTTGCCGCTAGCGCGTTCTCTTGTAATACACTGCCTAAACCATTAAATATGGAATAATATCATGTACCAAAGAATATCAATATATATATATATATATATATATATATATATATATATATATATATATATATATAATGCAACGACCCTCTGTCTGTCTGTCTATTAGTACGCTTATCACTCGAGAATCACTTATCCGATTTACGTGTTTTTTTTTTAATTCACACATTTGTTCTCTGGCCAGGTTATCTATAATCTTCTATAATATATATAAAATGTAACGTCTCTCTGTCTGTCTGTCCGTTAGTGCGCTTATCACTCGAGAACCACTTATCCGATTTACGTGTTTTTTTTAGATTTATACGTATGTTCTCTGGTCAGGTTACTGGATATATTTTATTACGTTAGATAATATAAGAAATAAGCAGTGACGATAATAGTGAATCAAGTCGGAAAAAAGTTTGCCGCTAGGGCACTCTGTTGCAATACGCTGCCTAAACCGTTAACTATGGAACAATATCATGTAACAAAGAATACAATATATATAAAATGCAACGTCTCTCTGTCTGTTTTAGTCTATTAGTATGCTTACCATTCGAGAACCACTTATCCGATTTATGTGTTTTTCTTTTAACTTTTAACTTAACTTAGTTAATATTATTTTAAAAAAATCTATAATATATATAAAACGCAACGTCTCTCTGTCTGTCTGTTCGTTAGTGCACTTAGCACTCAAAAATCAATTATCCGATTTACGTGTTTGTTTTTTTAAATACATATGTTCTCTGGCCAGGTTATAGGATATATTTTATTACGTTAGGTAACATAAGGAATAAGCAGTGACGATAATAGTGAATCAAGTCTACGGGAGCGGAGCCGCGGGCACGGCTAGTATTCAATTTATTTTGAATTTTTAACAGCAATCTGGGGAGAATTTGGTAATATTAAAAAAAACTTCAATTTTTAAAAGTATTAGTACATCATTTATAGGTGTATATATATATATATATATATATATATATATATATATATATATATATATATATATATATATATATATATATTGCAGAGATGGTTTGAAAAGTACACACGCCTTTTAGTCATCATAACGCAACACTGTGGTGCAGTTAATCAAAAAATTTGAGGTTAGTAGTTCAATTCTTACCGCGAAAAGCAACGGCCATCCTCGTATCTGCCGGCCGAATGAAAACTTAGCCGGAGTGAGCGCGAGTGTTGAAAGTCCTTCCACCTCGATTCGCCAGCGTGCTTAGCGATTCAACATTTCAAGAAACTTTGTGCAGAGAATTTTGACGAAAGATTTGCATTTGTACGCTTACAAGATCCAATGGACACAAGAACTGTACCTAGCAGCCCATGCGCAGCGCCAATTGGATATTGGAGCATCAAAAAATCGATGGTGATTTTTCGAAAAAAATCAACTTCAGCAATAAGACGCATTTTCAACTTAGTGGCTACGTAAGTAAACAAAACTGTCGAATTTGGTGGACCGAAAATCCACAAGTGATCCAACACCTTCCCATGCATTCACCACGAGTCACTGTTTGGTGGGGATTTTGGATTGGAGAAGTGATTGGGCCATACTTTTTCGAGAATACTGCTGAAAATACGGTTACCGTCAATGGTGTTCGTTATCGTGACATGATAACCAACTTTTTATGAAATGAATTGAACGGCATGGATTTGGAAGACATATTCTTTTAACAAGATGGCGCAACCTGCCACACTACGGACGAAACAATGCAGTTATGCAATCGTGCGATTTGACGCCACTGAACTTCTTTCTTTGGGGTTTTCTGGAAGGAAAAGTGTATGCCATTGATCCACAGATCATTCCGGAGCTCAAGGAAGAAATTAGACGCACTATCAATGAAATTAGTCCACAATTATGCCAAAATATTATTAAAAATTTCGTCAAAAGAGTGAGCGTTTGCAAATAGGGCCGGGGCGGCCATTTATCGAATATTCCGTCCCACACATAACCTCCATGTTTGTACCTTATATTAAAATAAAAATATTCGTACTTTTTTATTAATAAAGTTTTTATTAATAAATTAAAATGTCATGTCATTTTGAGACCCCCCTTTAGATATAGATATATATAGAGCAATCCTATGATCGAAATCATTATTGAACCATTTACTTTCATTCCTTAAAAAATCGAATGCAGAGTTACAGTTCAGAGTTCAGCGCTTTGAAAACGGGCACCGAAATAACAATGTTCTCGGTGACTCTTCTCCTTCATTAAAGACCGGAAACTACTGGGTTTCCGGATTTAAACGTGGCCAAACAAGCACAAGCGACGAGCATAGCAATGGACGCTCCAAAGCTGTGACAAGTTCCGATATTGTGACGAAAATCCACAAAATGATTTTGAATGACCGCCGTTTGAAGCTTCGGGAGATTGCTAACATTGTAGGGGTCTCAAGTGAACGCGTGCATAACATTTGGCATTAACATTTGGGTATGCAGAAGCTGTGTACATGATGGATGCCACGTCACAACAATGCACCTGCTCACACGCTACTCGTTACCATGGCCAAAATTCATGAACTTCGCTTCAAATTGCTTAGACATCCACCCTATTTACCCGATTTGGCCTCTTCGGACTTCTGTTTGTTCCTGAACCTCAAAAAATTTCTTGGAGGACAACGATTTTACGAAAATGAAGTGATGTATGCTGTGGATAACTGTTTTGCATATCAAGAGAAATGGCTTAATAGCATGGAAGCATCGCTGTACGAAATGTATCGAGCTCGAAGGAAGGGATATTGAAAAATAAAGGCGAATACTTCAGTTTTGTTCGTATTTTCTTCCTCGTTACCCTACTTTTTAAACGACCCTCGTCGTTTGAATATAGACGGAACTTTTAAAAATCGGATTGTTTCCACGCTGCTGCCCGTTCTTCGGCTTTTATTGGAATTATAACTCATTCTAAACCCTGGCCTGAAACAAACTATAAGCTTACAACATTATTAATATTGGAAAAAAAACTATTTTTTTAAGAAATAAGCTCGTTTTTGAGCAAAATACATGACTTTTTATATGATTTTAAGTTTAAAATCGCTGCGAACGCTGCGTCACCAACGGCCAAACAACTAACCATCTAAAGGTTTGCGAGGGAAGTTTAAAATGTGGCCATCATCAATTCTTTTAAGTTTTTCATCTCCCACAATTCTTTCACCCCAATAGAAGTGTATACTATGCAGTTGTTGCCTCAACAATCATTCTCCACGCATCTCAATCCTACGCGACCTGACTTGACTCGTGCATACCCATACCAAGAAGAGATCTTACTTGGTTGGACCATCTTGTTGGAGACCGTCCCCTTGATCTTCTACCTGCTACCTTCCCCGTTACTACAAGTTTTTCCATGGCATCCACTTTCCTCATAATGTGACCCAAAATATTTCAGGTACTATCTATTAATTGTATTTGAAAGTAGGTCATTTATACTAAGCTTTTCAAAAATAGATATATTAGTACGGTGTTCGCTATGTGATACTCTGAGGATTTTTCGATACGCCCACATCTCAAACGCATCGATTCGTCTTGTGTCAGCTTGTTTTAATTGGTTCAGGTTTCCGATGCGTAAGTTGCTATGGGAAATATAAGGCTGGATAGCAATCTTAACTTTGTGTTTTTTTTGTGACAGCTGGATCTTTCCATACCTTAGTAAGTTTGATCGCGGAGTTTTTAGCCATAGTCTCCTTACTTCCGCTTCACAGCCACCATTGTTAGTTACAAGGGATCCCAAATAGTTGAAATGGTCTACAACAGTGAAACCAGCAATTTCATTTATGCGTGACAGACCTTCATTACGACTGACACTCATTACTTTGGTTTTCGCTCTATTAATTGTCAATCCATAGTTTTTGCTAATGATTTCAAGGCGCTCCATAATTGATTCTACGTCTTGTATTGACGTTGCAAGTATAACAGTATCATCTGCATATCTAAGGTTACTTAGCTTTTTTCCACTGATTGTCACACCCCCACTCCAGCCATCCAAAGCAGATCTCATTTCTTGTTAACCCTCTTTAATTACAATCTTGTTCGTTGTGGTGGTTTGCAAGAAGATTCGGATCAAATAAATGCTAAACGCATAAAAACTGACAAGGGACAGTATATAAAATAATTTTTAAGAATCCTTACCGTTGTCAAGTTTTACTTTTCCCCCTTGAAGTAGAGTTACATAACCAGTCTTATCAGCTAAAGTGACAGAAACTAGGTGTCCATCCTTGTAACTTCCAGCTAGAGTGAAATTACCGTTAACTGCATCTCTGGCAAACAAATAGTTGCAAGAACCAGGGAAGGATATGAATCTGCCATCGAGGGTGAAGATGTTCTGTCCTTGAATGATACCATACACTGGATGAGAAAAAAGAACGAAAAAGCAATTAAAACATAATTAAACATTAAAAAAAAAATTATAATAAATATAGACACCAAAAAAAACATACTTACATGAGAATGGAGGTACCACATTTTCAGAGTTGAGTAAACTGAGTAGGAACTGTGCAACATCAACGGGCAGAGTTTCATCTAGCAAGTAGTTTTATCGGAGAGAATTTAACAGCAGCCAATCGTGGAAGATTTTGGAGATAGCTGAGAGGAAGCACCGAGTTCGAATCAACCTTAGCTCCTGGCAATTGGTAGCCTTCAACTGATAGAATAGTGACGAGCTTTTTGACAATCGATGCGAAGGTTTGTGCAATTTGTTCGAAGGCAGCTACATCGTCAACTGGTTTATTCTGAAGTTTCTAAAGTATTAAGAACATATGTTATATATATATATATATATATATATATATATATATATATATATATATATATATATACATATATACATATATACATATATATATATATATATATATATATATATATATATATATATATATATATATATATATATATATATATATATATATAGATATATATATATATATATATATAAATATATATATAAATTAATATAATTCGACATTTATTTATATTAACCCTTCGAACAAGCGGAATTCAGGAAGGGTCATAGTACCGTCGACCATCTTCAGACACTTCGTACTCTCGTCGAGAATTGTACAGAATATATCTCTCTTCGTGGCCTTTAATTTGATAGAAACCTGGGCAATTCTGAAAGCTATGGATAATACAAAGAATACTCAAACCTAATTAAATATATATAAATATATATATATATATATATATATATATATATATATATATATATATATATATATATATAAAAAAATATATATATATATATATATATATATATATATATATATATATATATATATATATATATATATATACATACATACATACATACATATATACATATATACATATATATATATATATATATATATATATATATATATATATATATATACATATATATATATATATATATATATATATATATATATATATATATATATATATATATATATATATATATATATATACGTCGCTGCAAATAACCATTGACGAGAACCCAAGGACCGATAATATGGTATACGTACTGAAAGGGGAGTACAATTCACCCAAACTATTCACCTTAGCGCTGGAAGATGTGTTTCAAACTCTGAACTGGCATGACGAAGCAATTAACATAGATCGTGTACGACTCAACCACTTAAGGTTCGCAGACGACATTGTCATTATTAGCGAGACAGTAGAAGAACTTCGAATCATGTTGCAAGAACTCCATGAGGCTTCCTTAAAGGTTGGACTAGAAATTAACGCAAAATAACACTAAATTAATAAATCTCCGAGACATAGATGTGACTATTACTAATCAATTGCTCGAAAACTTGCCTCGTACATATATTTAGGACACAAGATTCCATTGGGAAAAGCGGACCAAGATGCGGAAATCTCCAGACGAACAAGTTTTGGATGGGCAGCATTTGGTAAACTGAGACATATAACAAAATCATCAGTTATCCCAATAAATCTTAAAAGAAAAGTATTTAATAGTTTGTATAATGTCTGTTCTCACTTATGGTCTAGAAACTATGGAACTAACTTGTAAGTCGGCTAACAAGCTCCAAATCACTCAAAGAGCAATGGAAAGAGCCATGTTTGGGCCTTAAAGACCGAATCAAAAACCAAGATATTCGAGAAAGAAAGAACAAAAGTACCTGATGTATTGGAAAAAATAGCATGACTAAAGCGGCAGTGGGCGGGTCACTTTGCGAGACAAGATCCGAACAGATTGTCTAATAAATTGTTACATCGAGACCAAGTGTAGAAAGACCCCAAAAGCGACAGCGAGACGATATCCAGAGGATTGCAGAAACGAACAGGATACAAGTTGCAATAGATAGAAGGGCATGGAAGATTTTGGAAGTGGTTTACATTCAGAAGTGGATGAGCACAGGCTGAGAAAGAAGGAAGATATTTATTTAAATATATATATATATATATATATATATAATATATATATATATATAATATATATATATATATATATATACACAAAAAGAACGCCGAAAAGAGACGGCCAGACCCGTACATTTTGAAATGGTTTTATAAGGAATTCGTGAACACTGATTTATTTAGTATTAATTTTTTAACAGACATAAGCTTAGGTTAAAAACTATTACTTAGATCTTTTTGAGAATTAATGGTAGATAGATTTATCGGAAATAAGAATTGCTTTCATTTTTTTATGTAGTTAAATTTGTTTTTTACAACAAATCTCGATTTGTTAATTGTATGTACCTGTTCGACGTAATTAGTAATTAAGTCCAAGAGAGTACTGATATCTTCTTTCAGTGCAAATTCTGGTGGAATAACGTCTTTAATTGTGTTGGTAACTTCTCTGATGGTGTTGATAATTGCATCGGCAACAGCAGGGAGACCACTTCTAATAAACTATAATAATAAAAGAACATTAAATAAGACCATAGATTTAAAAATCAACCTCGATTCCTCAACTGCTTAAAAATTGTGCCTCTTTTTAATGTGACATAATCTGTTATGGACACTTTTAAAAGTCCTATAATATATTCTTTTTTAATAGAGAAAATATTTATTAGATAGTTTAGAATCATGGTTTAAAAAGTAATTTTAATTAGAGTATGATTTAAAATTTAGTTTCGCAAGTCGCACGTCATAATGTGTCGATGAATTTTGATTGGTTTTTATTTGATTTTTTCGTCTGAAGTATATTTAGCCAAGGATGGACCCTCTTAAAAGTGACTCAAACTGTGCACCTGATTTGGTTTAGAACGTGCGACATCTCTTATCGAGGACTGTAAACCATCACTTAAATTAGCATAATGAAAGTAGAGGAAAGTATGGGTTCTATATTCTATTTATTTGAAACTGATAGCAATAAAAATGTCAGTCGACTCACCGGCGGGGCTATAACAGAGGCGTGCTATCTATTCCCAGGTATTTTTCAGGTAAGAATGCTCTTTTGTAACGAAGTTATATTGCCGATCAAATCACTTTATTTACATACCTGCTCCCCCAACTATAAATACATATTTAAAGCAGCATGCTTAAGTGTCAAACCAGTTAATGTGTTAACAAAATGCCAAAAAATGCCAAAAGTTCGGGCAGCTAACCCATAATGAAAAGCGAATAGTTAAAAATGAAATACATAGTATGTTAAAATTGATCAAAATTGTGATTTAAGTGTGGACGATTGTGTGACAAAATGTTCTTTAAGGACCGGAGTTGGTAAAGCCTCAGTTTACAGAATTTTAAAAGAATAAAAGGAGGGGGTATAGACTCTCCAAAAAAAAACCAAGCAGAAAAGAACTTCAGCTGAGAGACAACACAAAAGCAAGCAGTAAGACGTATTGTTCATGACTTTTTTTTTTTATGGGAAAAAGAAGTCCAACTTTCAATGTGATCCTGCAGGCTGCGGCAAGTCACCCAGAAATACCGACAAATGAGTAGAGTAAAACTATGGAGTGTTTTAAAAGGTATGAATTTTTACTGGAAAAAATGTAAAAGAAATTCTTTATTGATAGAAAGTGGAGAAATTGTACACTGGAGAACAGACTGTTTAAGGAAAGCTAGAAAAGCTATCTCTGAAGAAAAAAGGATATATTACTTAGATGGGACGTAGATAAATGAAGGGTACACAGTCAAGAAATTTTAGTAAGATGGAAAGATCAAAAATGCTCGCCAAACATTCAATGAAGGTCTCTCTACTGGTCTTAAACCGCCATCTGGTAACGGACATAGATTAATTATTACGCATATTGGAAGCGAAAGTGGTTTTGTAGACGGAGGCTTTTAACATTCATATCCAAGAAAACAGGAGATTATTACGAGGATATGAATTATGCTAGACTTAATACCAGATTGTTCTGTTATTATAACGGATAACGCAAGCTATCATTCTAAAAAAATTAGAACGATGTTCCAACCTTGGATTGGCTGAAAAAGGACATTCAATCTTGGATGACCGAGAAAAACATTTCATTTACAAAAGACAGCGTTAAGAAAGAATTATTTCTAAAAGCTTGCGTCATACGACGAAAAATGGCAAAAAAACGTACTGTTTATCGCCTCTAATCATATCATTGCGGGCTCAATCCAATAGAACTTCTATCGGCACAGATTAAAGATGAAATCACCAGGAACAATACGACCTATAAAATTAGCAGACATACAAAACTTTTTTCTGAATGCCATAGCTAATGTTTCCACAGAAAATTGGTGAAGGAGGTGGAAGATAAAATATAGACTGTGGACGTTGCAGTGGATGCCATTGTTGAACCTTTAATTAAACATGTAAATTCAAATGAATCGGACAATGACAGTTTTTCAAGCATGTCGGAGATAGAAGATTGGTAAAACTTTTTTCATTGTTGTTTGACTTCCTTATTGGTATATTTTTTAATTAATAATGTTTCATTATTAAATGGTATTCTTTTCTAATAAATGTTTAAACATTATAAAACTGTTTCATTCATACTATTAGCCCAGGTGCACCACCACTGGCCAGAACTATTTCAGACTATTTAGCCCCAAACAACAAAAAAGGGTCGTTTTTCTTATTGAATTCACACATAAGAGATTGCGAATATTAGACCGATGCCAGATGGTATTCCAATAAAGTTGTTGAACAGCTGCATTACAGGTAGAATGTAGGTAAAACTCTGGGTCCCTTACTACTACTTGATGCTAATTGGCGTAATTCTAGATGATTTATTGTTATCACTTTCAAATAAATAATTATAGGTATGACTATTTAGTGAGACCATAGATTCAAAATTTAGATTCTTTTTCATGTGATGCCACCTATTATAGAAAATATGAACAGTTTTAAAAGCCCTAATCTATATTTTTTTTTTATGTGAAATGATATTTAATTTGTAGTTTAAAGACGTGATTTTAATTAGTCTAATATAAAATTTAGTTTCATAAGTCGAATCATAGATTTATGAATTGTCGGTTAGTTTATTTCATTTACTCTCATGAGGCATGCTTAAACAGTCGCTCTTAAAACTAACTTAAATTATGCATTTTGATTGGTCAAGAACGTGACGCCATCTGTTATCTGGAACTTTAAACCACCATTTAAATTGGAACAATGAGACTAAGTGGAAGCGTGAGTTCTAGGTGTGAATATTCCTTTGACAGAACTAAACAGTTTTAAGAAATTCAAACAAATAAAAAATAATAGTGTAGTGTAGTATGAAAAAAAAAAACGAGAAGATTAGCTAGCATGAAAGAGCTTATGGCTTCAAAAAATCACCCCATATACTTCGATTGGTATTTATTAAGGTCACGGAATACCAATTTATTATGTAAAAATTAATTCTTATCTTTCATGGACTCCAAAGCCTATTCAAATTGGATTTTTTTTCCTGCCCTGTAGTTAAATAAAAATATGTTTGTAATTAATGGGGACACCATTACCCCTATTACTGATGATGACAGTAGTTTTTGTCGAGAAGTTGTTGTATTCGTTGGTTTAAGCTTTCCACCTTGATATTTATCAATATTTTTCTATAAGTCTTACTCCAGTCAGAATACGTCGGACAGTGCTACTTTTTTTAAAAAAAAATACTCGTCTCGACGAGTACATTAAAGAAATAATATTGCGACCGCTGAAAAATTGCGGCATCAACCTCAGAAGAGGGAGAATTGGTCCGTTTTTGGGTTTTTTTTTTAGCGTATTTTTGCAATTTTATTATAAATTTATGGAAGGTAAACTAAAAATTCTGACAGATTTTGATTCTAGATAAAAAAACGAAAAATTTAAGGGGCTATGGATGTCATTTGAACCTTCTGGTCGAGAGAAATTGGCCGTTTTTGTCGTTTTTTTTTTTTATTATTTTTTATGATTAAATAGGTGTACTTGCAAACTGTAAGCTAATTTTTTAAATTATTTCTGGAAATATATTCCATGGACATTACTTTAATTGAACCAAACATAATTTTAGCTATTTCTTACATGTTAGATATATTTTCCTTTTCTCATAATATTCATAAATTTTTACCGATTCACGTTTTTTTTTTCTTCTATCGAATTTTTTAAAAAACTTTATTTCAGTATACCTCACCTAAAATATCAGAAAGGGTTCCTTAGTTCCTAAGCATCATTTTAGTTTCAAGTTTATTTTTTTTAATGCAAAATTTTTTTTTTTTTTTCGAATTTTATAATATTTTCCGTAACCAAAGTTATTTTTAATGATTATGTACAAGTTACTGTACTTGTCGAGTAACTGAGAAAGTTATTTGGTCCATTTACGTTGAAAAAACTGGCCATTTTACTTTCAATTTTATGCTTTTTTTGTTTCAAATTTACAGTTACTTTCAAAAATTAATTTTTCATGAATTTCATCATATTTGCCGTAACGAAGATCATTTTTCTTAGTTATAAGATTTCTTTGAAAGAAAATTAATTTTATTTGGCTTCATAATATTTTTAAAAAGTAGTAATATTTCAAATATATTGGCACAATAATTTAAGTATAATTTATTATTTTATTTAACTAGTTAAACTTGTATCATTAAAATTATTATTTTGTGCAGTAGCTTTATAATTTTTATTAATTTAATTATTATATATATTTTATATAAAATTTACATTTCAGTTAATTTAAAAGTTTTTCTACTTAACGAAAAGAGAAAATAAATTTTTTGTTTAAAAATCGGACTGTTACAAGAGAATTATTTTTTGCTTGATTTTTTGCAAAATGTCACTACAATAACACGTAGGCTGAAAAGTTTTTGGTCTGACACATAGATGTCGCCCTTTTTAAAAAATCCATATGATTTTTAGGAAGTACCAACCTTTAAACGATACGTGTCAAAATTTCTAAAATTTCGATGATTAGTTTATAAGTTACAGAGGTTTTAGTGACGCTACTTTTGATATGTTCAAAATAATGGCAAAAATCGAATTTCGTGTGTTGATTAAATACTATTTTATGATGGGACAAAATACCGTTCAAGCGAAGCAATGGCTTGATAAGTGTTACGGGGACTCTGCCCCTGGAAAATCACTCATCATTTACTGGTATGCTGAATTTAAACGCTGTCGTACAGGCATAAATGATGCTGAACGCTCTGGACGCCCAAATGAGGTGGTTGTTGATTCTGAGCGCTGTTTGGACCTGTTTAAGCACAATAAAAAGGATTTTTTCATGCGATATATGACAATGGATGAAACATGGATCCACCATTATACATCGGAATTAAATTAGCAGTCAGCTGAGTGGACAGCAGCCGGTGAAAGCCGCCCGAAGCGACTAAAGACACAACAGTCGGCTGGGAAGGTTTTGGTCTCTGTATTTCGGGATGCGCATGGAGTAATTTTCATCGACTATATTGGGAAGGGAAAAACCATCCATAGCGAATATTATATAAAGTTATTGGTGCATTTGAAGGCAGAAATCGTAAAAAAAGGCCCCAAATGAACACGACAAAAATATACTCTTTAATCAAGACAATGCACCTCATCTACCGTATTGAAGTTCGAATTGCTCCAGATTTGGCCCCTAGCAACTATTATCTATTCGGAGACCTCAAGAAAATGCTTGCGGGAAAGAGATTTGGCTCCAATAAAGCAATTATCGCCGACACTGAAGCGTACTTTGAAGGCAAGGACAAATCCTTCTACAAGAAAGGTATAGAAATATTAGAAAAGCGTTGGACTGATTGTATCGCTCTTGAAGGAGACTATGTTGATGAATAAAGTCGAACTTTGCTAAGTAGCTAGACCAAAAACTTTTCAGCCTACGTGTTACTATAGTGTATTATTAGTATGTATTATGTCGTCAGTATGGTCTTAAAAGCCCTAAAACTATATCTAGTTATATATCTAACCGTTTCTGATTGGATGAATGTCGCTGAGTAACTAGACGTGTAAGTAAAGTAGGAGCAAAAGCATTAAAAAATCTATTTATAAAGCAATATTATCCTAGTTATTGTACTTTAAAGATATAAAAGTAAAATTGATCAAAATAAAACGGGGGAATAATTATGTTGTTAAATGTAGTAATTCTTAAATAATAGAAATTAAATAAATACGTTGATAAAAATATTTACAAATTGTACAAGAAATTATTTAATAATAATTAAAAATGCTCTATACTCTTAGATCGGTAATAAATTATGGTTTATTTCCTCGTAAAGGTTCAAATTACTTGCTGAGACTTAGGCTAACAAGGGGAGAAATGAGGATTTGGATCACCAATTTAACAATTTAACTCAGCCACTCAACAGTAACCTGTGTATAATAATGAGAAATAACTTTGGTTACTGAAAATATTATAAAACTCAAGAAAAAATAATTCTTTAAAAAAATCGTAAATTTGCATTAAAAAAAAATAAATTTTAGACTAAAATTGGAGCCTAAATTGTTTGAATGAGTTCTTATGTACCTCAAATGAAAGCTTAGGGACTAAGGAACATTTTCTGATATGTCCATGGGACATATTTCCAGAGTTAATAAAAAAAACATAGCTTACGGTTTGCAAGTACACCTATTTAATCATAAAAAAAGACAAAAACGGCCAATTTCTTATGACCAGAAGGTTCAAATGACATCCATAGCCCCTTAAATTTTTCGTTATTTTATGTAGAATCGAAATCTATAAGAATTTTTAGTTTATCTTCCAAAAATTCATAATAAAGCTGCAAAAATACGCTAAAAAACCCAAAAACAGGCCAATTCTCACATTTTTGAGGGTGTTGTTCCAACTTTTCAGCGGCTGCAATATTTTTTCCTCAATGTACTCATCGAGACGAGTATTTTTTTGCTAATTCAAGGATGTATCAGTTCAATTACTAAAATATTTTCGTAACACCCTGTATGTGTTAACGTAAAAACCAACAACTATACTTACTTGTTCGTATTCGGCCTTAAGCTCGTCAATGTATGGTGATGCTTTAAGTTCGTCAAGAACTCTTCCATAAATAGCCTTAAGATTCTCCCTAATATTCTGGTAAGTTAAGCGAAGGACTTTTGCTAGATCCTGTCCTAAGTCTCCGAAAATATTTCTCAATTCTTTAAGTTCAGGTTCAAGTTCTTCGAGAATAATAGAAATTTGAGCTATTTCTCCTGCCACTATTCTACCCAACATCTCAAAGCTAAGAGCAAGATTTGAAAGTACAGTAGATGCTAATTCTTTGAGAGTTGGAATTAACTCTTTTTCTAAAGTAGATAAGACATCAGCAAAAGACTCTTGCAAGATTTTCGCTGCTTCTTCCGCCAGCTGACTAATTTTTTCGAACAATTCAGTGAAAGCTGTAGCAATACCGACTACAACGTTTGTTACCGCCTCTCCAAATTCCTTAATGCTCTTATCGTTTAATATTTCATTTTTGAATTCTTGCAATTCTTTAGTGTAGTATTGTTTTAGTGGTTCGAGATTTGGAGCTGCTTTTTTAGCTCTTTCTCCAACACGCTCCAATTCTACTTTAGCCTCATCAGCCCATTCTTTACTAAGACCCTGCAGTCCTTCAAAGTGTGCGCGTATGTATTTTGTATATATATCCAGTACTTGGAAAAGAGCTTTAGAGTTAACGTCTTGCTTAATGTCAAAGAAGTTGGCTTCGTCAAGTTTAACCGTAAGGTAGAAGAGATTTGTTTTGACGTTTTCCTCTGTGTAGTCTAAGCGGACATCGGCGATTTGATCGGGTATTAATCCGGCATTGAATACAAGTTTGTTGTTGGGTGAGTCTGAAAAGAATAGGAGACTATGTCATAAAAAATATAAAAATATGACCATTTCAGGAGGATGAAGGATGGAATGATGGAGAGATAGTGATGTGCTTCTGCAGCTGAACCGTGGAGATAATAGAGAGATTTTGCAATGCTTATTTTTCACATGCGAAGGAATTGCAAGGTTAGGTGAGTATTCATCTTCTCTAAACTTAAAACGATTTTTGTTCATTCATTTCATGGTGAAGCACATCGGTTATTAGTATTTGATGGGCCAACGCAAGTTCCTAAATTAAACTAGCAAGTTTCTATCACTCCCTTCAATATTTCCAAGGTAATACGAATGTGCTATAAATAAAATTTCATTTGAAATTAGCTGTAACACTGTAACGCCATTGTGCCAAAGATTGCAAAATCTCAACATAATCTGAACACTAATTAATTGTTAGTGTTATTTGCAATAAAAGATTATCATTTCAATTTTCTTAGTGGTTAGTAGGAAAAAAAACAGACCCTACCATGATAGCAATAAGAACAATAACCTTCAAATAATCTCTCTTATAAGTTCCTAAATAAGGGAAATCGTTAATCAAGGATTCTCTTATTTTGTTTCAATACTGCGCAAGGTCCGAATGGTAGACACATGCTTCAAATACCGATAATAGCTGAGTCCTTACTAGTGCGCAAGCTAGAAACGGTGGGCGTATGCTTCAAATAAAGATAAAGACAGTGGCCTACCATAATAAGTGTTGTAAAATCTCTAATATGTGTCGCGTTTGGTAAAACTTGTTTTACATAGATCATGTTAATACCCAAACAATTTTATAGTTTCTTGGGTAAGAAATTATACCTACAAACAATCTTATGTAGTTTTACATGAACCAAATTTCTTACTAAACAAATACGGTAATACCTATATATCTACTTTTATATTTTTTTTTTAGGTTACATATAACAACACGATAACTGACTGCTTGTCCCGTTTTTTACTTCATTTTTGTCACAGAAAATATCGAAAGTCTACAGTTCTTAATAATTTTCGAATAAAAGAATACAACGGGAATGAAATTTATTGCTTGGCACCGACAAAATTTAAGCATTTTTGCATGCGAGATAGTGCCTTAACCATCGCGCTGTCTAGCGGTTAATTGTTAGCAATTCTCTAAATAATTCCTCTCTAAGTTTGCCTTAAACAGCTCCCGACAGAGGAGAAGTATGCCTTCAAATATAGGCCCACCGCCAAAGATACAAATTGCTAATTTTTAGTGTTCCGTACGGAACACTTATAAGATCACTTCGGTGTCGGTCTGTCCGTCTGTCTGTCCGTTTGTCTATCCGTCTGTCTGTCCGTCTGTCTGTCCGTCTGTCTGTCCGTCTATCTGTCCATCTGTCTGTCCGTCTATCTGTCCGTCTGTCACACCCCGATTTTCTCCGAAATTATTTGTCATAGAAAGTTGAAATTTGGTAATAATATAGGAATTGATGGCCTCATCAGAGCCATGTAGTTTTGAAAGTTAAATTTTGACTTAAGGGGTTAGTTTTGGGTGAAATCGGAAGTGAAAAAAAAAAATTTTTTACTAGGTAATCGAGTGTGGTGTCAAATGAAAGCTTGTGAAAACACGAGTAATATATATATATATATATATATATATATATATATATATATATATATATATATATATATATATATATATATATATATATATATATATATACATATATATATATATATATATATATATATATATATATATATATATATATATATATATATATACATACATATATATATATATATATATATATCTATATATATATATATATATATATATATATATATATATATATATATATATATATATATAATGTAATACTTGCGCGCACTTTTCTTTGTTTTATTTTTAAAAAATCGCGAAAAAATCGCCTTATCTCGAAAAGTACTTATCAAAAAATTTTGAAAAAATTCTGGAATATTCTCCACGGGGTGTAGATTGAACGAAAATTATCACGAGTGCATTACCTGTAATAATTTATCTGGTATATAAAAAAACAGAAATTTCAAGGTCATCAGTTTTCAGTAAAGATTGCAAATAAACTTTGTTGAAAACTCATTTTTGTAAAGTCACTGTCATTTTATACTTCCGTTACAACATTTTTTATTTTAAAAGCAATCAACCTACGGAACACTAATTGCGCAAGTTCAACTTGCACTTGACCGGTTATTTATGCTAGTATTGTGATAAGTTCTTTGGGTTTTGTTCTCGAGGCGGATTGACAGATCAGAGAACAGTACATAACTGCCGAAATATGAACAGTGTTCAATTTTAGTAGTTAATATTGACGTAAGAATGATACTGAAGACCAACTTTACAATTTCTTAACTAAGGAGCAGGCTTAAGTCGCATAACTAAAATTAGTAAGAGATGTAGATCTCTTTGATGGACAAATAAACCTTAAAAACATCCTAAATTACATCCAACTCAACGGATGGCATTCAATTTTCTCCATTGAAACATCATCTTTGGCATTCCGAGTAGTTTTTGTAAGGAAAGCAAAAACCTCAGGACTAGTCCGAAAAATAGAAATTTCCATGGAATTTCACCAAGCAGTGACATGGCATAATAAAAAATCATGCTGGCGGTATGTTCGCAAAGAGGCAGTGTTGCAGCAAAATGAATAAGCTTTCACGACTTTGCTTATAGTATCGCCGTAAAAAAACATTGCTAAAAACCGACTGCTCGTCCAAATCTGTTTCATTTTCTGTGTTTTTCTTTTAATTTTCAAATAATTTTTATTACTATTGTTTTTACAGTACTGGATGTCTGGGAAAAGTAAAGGCATGGTTTTTCTATGTATTAAAGTTTTTTTTTTTGGCGGAACACAACTTTCAATATTTGTCGTTAGTCAGTGTTAGTCATATTTGATTGGCAAGGTCAGTAATTTTGACAAGATAATCACTTTTTATTCCTCTATCAGTCGTTAGACACAAATTTTTACGAGAAGCTCTCATTAAATGTTAACAGGCTGCGTTTCGGCACACAGGTAGTTTTTTGGACGTAGAATACGATAAAAATAAGTTTGCTGCTCTAGAGTGTACGCTAAGCCTACAAAATCAAAAATAAAATGAAAAATTCGATTTTTCGCAAATATCTCGAAAAATAAAAGCTATCAAAAAACTAATAGCACCACGTGAAAGAATAAGAGATTTTACAAAAAAGTAGTATATAGATTATTTCTTTTAGTTTTAGTTGTAGTGGGAATCATGCTTCCAACTTCATTTATGATTAAATTAACGTTTCTGTATACTGCTAAAGATTTTGAAATTGGCTATTAAAGAGTTTCTCGGGGTGCTGATTAAGAATCCGATGACATATTTGAAAAATTCCAAATGCGGATCCAATATGAGGCTAGAGAGTACGTAATTCATTTAATTTTTTCGAGTAATTTAGAATTTTTGTGTTTTCAATAACTGTTTTCTTTTTACCTGGTTGTTTAAATGAAATATAAATACTTTATACTTAAAGCTTAGATTTTTATGTTTCATTTCCCACCTTTAAATATATATATATATATATATATATATATATATATATATATATATATATATATATATATATATATACAGTAATACCCCGCTTTACGCGAGGGATACGTTCCGAAAAAAATCGCGTTAACTGAAATTCGCGTATATCGAGGTTTATGATTAAACATAGTCAAAATTTAATACAAAAAAATACAAATCATTTTAATCAATCACTTTAATTCTAAGAACACTTTATGCAATACATACTCTTATTTTTTACGGAAAAATACATCTATTGTCTTTTGGGTAACGTTTTGTTTACGTTCTTGTAAAATACGTTCATAACACCCAACACTGTTTTTAATTGTTTGACACACGGTCAAGACACGGTCATCATTATTGTCTATACTCTGCAATATGTCCAAACCTGAATAAATTTTTGAAAGTGCATTTTGTATTTCCCCTGAAGATAAAACTTTCTCTTCTACTTGTTCTTCCTCATCGTAGATAGGATTATTCTGTAACTCGATCAGATCTTCATTGCTAATAGGATCGTCGTGCGTTGCTACAAGTTCTACGAGATCTTCTACCGTGACATCTTCAAGTTCAGACCCCTCAATCATTGCAGCAATGTCTTCAAGCACTTGTCTCTGCATCTGGACAATTCTTCTAGGTGCTTCCACTACATCTGGCCAAAGATTACGCCACATCCCATTCATACAACTCATTTTAACTTCCTTCCAAGCCTCTTCTATGTTGTGAATAGACTTCATAATGTTGTATGACTTCCACCACTCTCGCATAGACTGTCTTCCTTCCCCGTCAGTTTCATGAATTAGTTGGCTAAAAGTGCGGCGATGGTAATAAGCTTTGAAGTTTGCTATTGCTCCCTGGTCCATAGGTTGTAATATTGACGTAGTGTTTGGTGGAAGGAACTTTACGTACACTTTTAAGTCTCTGGGCGTATCAAGTGAGGTTGGATGTCCTGGGGCATTGTCTAAGAGTAATATAACTTTAGGTTCAAGCCCATTTCTGTCACAGTATGATTTGACTGATGGGCAAAAACTATTAGAATACCATTCTTGAAAAATTTCCCGTGTAACCCACGCCTTTCTGTTTGATCGCCACACAACTGGTAGACTTGTCTTGTCTGTGCCTCGCATTGCACGGGGTGTTTCTGAATGGTACACTAGTAAAGGTTTCAGTTTGAAATCACCAGTGGCATTACCACCCAGCAGAAGTGTTAGTCGATCTTTCGCAGCTTTGAAACCACTGGCTTGACGTTCTTCCTTAGAAATGAATGTTCGAGATGGCATTTTTTTCCAGTAAAGTGCGGTCTCATCAACATTGAAGATGAGACAAGCAGGAATTTTCTCTCGTCTAACGAAGTCTTGAAACTTGTCTGGAAACTCAGCTGCAGCTTGAATGTCCGCGCTGGCCGCCTCGCCTGTTATGTGGATATTGTGAAGATTAGAACGCTGCTTGAACCGATGGAACCAGCCTCTGCTGGCAGCAAAAGTCGGAGTGGCACTCCCTTCTCCTTCTTTTGTTTTCAGCATCTCATACAAAGATTTTGCTTTTGTGCATATGAGATCTTGACTTAGTGGTGTGTTCTTCTTATTCAAATCTTCGATCCAGACTGACAGTAATTTCTCCATTCTTTCTAAGATAGATGATCTCGAACGAGAAAGTTTTGTTGCACTTATAGGTGTTGAACCTTCGCTGGAGATTTTAATTTTTTCCCGATTTTTATAAATCGTTCTCACAGTCGATTCTGAGAGTCCAAAATCTCTCCCAACAATTGTTGCTTTGCCTCCATTTTCCATTCTTCTTAACACTTTCATCTTCAATTCCAAAGTGACGCTTTTACGCTCTTTTTTCTTTACAGGCGGCATTTTTAACGTAGGGTTAAATTATGTATGTATGTATCTCCAATAAATATTAAAACAAAACTACCAGCCGACCGAACTAACATTACGGAACAAATGAACACACGAAACGAACGAGGAAATCCCCATAGAACAAAGTCGAAGGACAGGGAATTCCCAATTCTTCAAAGAGAATATTCAGAGAAAGCGGGGATCCCCCCGCGACCATAGAGAAGTTAATGACTACATGAGCGCGAAATTTGAAATTCGCGTTATAGTGAAACCGCGCATAACGGGGTCGCGCTAAGCGGGGTATTACTGTATATATATATATATATATATATATATATATATATATATATATATATATATATATATACTCCTGGACAAAATTAACGCAACAATATATTAAATCATATAAATCTCTAGTTAGAAAAAACTTATTCGGATACTTTAAAAGTGAATTAGCTACCAAATTTCTCTATAAGATTCGAATTAGAATTATTCTTAAGACCTAATAACGAAATTGTTGAAATTATGTAATAATGAAAAAAATAAACTGGGACACTAGTAGCAAAATTAATGGTGTAACTGGGACACTAGTAGAGTGTGTTGCCTCCTCTACTTCGGATGACAGCGTTTATGCGCCTAGGCATGCTTCTAATTAAATTTTGGATAAAATCTTGAGGAATTTGCTCCCATTCTGTGATAACTGCATTTTCAGGTTCCCTCAGGTTTCTAGGTGTAGGTATATGACGTTTCACATTTTTCTTAAGGTGATCCCATACATGTTCTATCGGATTCAGATCCGGGCTTTTTGGTGGCCATTGCATAATCCGCATAACAACTTGATTAAGATAATCGAGTACCTCCCTAGCCACGTGGGGTCGAGCGTTGTCTTGCATAAACAGAAAATTGGGCCCCACAAAATGACCGAAAGGCATCACATGTTCTATTACAATATTCTCAAGAGACTAGTCAGCATTCATGGATCTCGTACGGACAGGAACTAACTCTGTGCGAGCATCGAAGCAGATGCCACCCCAGAACATAACAGAGTCACCGCCCGAATGGAATCCTTGCAGAGATATTGCAAGGAGCAAACCTCCCTCCTGGTCTTCGCCATACTCGCTCACGACCATCTGGATGTTTTAGACTAACCCTAGTTTCATCTGTGAAGAAAACTGGTTTCCAATCATCCACAGACCAGTTTTCGTGATTTCGAGCAAAACGTAACCTGGCAACTCTGTTCTCTCTAGTCAGCAAGGGCGCAGTGGCTGGTCTCCTACTGTTTAATCCAGCTTCATTTAACCGTCTTCTAACTATTTTAGAAGAAATTGTGACATTGCGAACACCTTCGAGTTCGTTTCTTATTATAGAACTAGTGACAGTCCTGTTTCTTAAAGCATATTGTCTTATAAAACGTTCATCTAGGTCGCTAGTGCATCGTTTTCGCCCTTGCCCTAGCCTTCTAGAATAAGTTCCTACTTTATTCAAGCGTGTTACCATACGACTTATTGTGGAACGATATTGGCCTAACAAATTGGCAACATAACTTTGACAATATCCCTCGTCCAATAAAACTGAGGCTCGCACTACCTCGTGTTCAGTTAAATTCCTTGTTCGATTCATTTATCTAATTCTTCGGGGTCAAAAACGTATTACTTTGAAAAAGGGAACAATTTATAAGCTTACTTTTAAAGAAAATCTATCGCATTATTACAGAAAATTGTTTATCTTCTAAAAAATTCTTTAAAACTGTAAATCTAAACGAACTGTTTTGATTTCTGTCATGAACAACGAAACAAAATATGCATAGCCTACTATTCAAATACTCGATAAACTTTAAAACTGACATAAGAAAAAGATAAATTAATTTTCAGATTGTTGCGTTAATTTTGTCCAGGAGTTTATTTTATTTTAAGTTTAAGTTGTATGATTAATAATAACCAAAAAATACGTTCATCATTAAAAGAGAAAATATTTTAAGTTTTTATTGATTTCCTAATATCAAATATACTTTTAACTGTAACTAAAAAAAAATTGTCCGGCTTTTTTTTGACCACGCTTTGAACGTAAAACTGCCGGCGGCGCACTACAGCAGGCAAATTTTCGTATCTTAGAACAATTTCTAAGTAACACAGACAATGTGGTTTAGTTATTCTTACATTGAAACTTAAGGTATAATAATGATATATGCACAAAGATTTTTTTTCGGTATTGTATTTTATTAAATACTTGTAATTTATTGTATGCCCGTCAAAACCATGCAAACAAAAATTTCGTTTTAACAAATTATAAAGCAACAAAAATAAAAACTATTAGTATCATCGGAAAGGTGAAAGTCCCCTCTTCAAAAAACTATCTTTTAATTCTTTTACACTCTGAAAACAAGTAATCGCCTAGACTTTCAAATTAACCTGTTTGGCGCTCTACACTTTTGAATCACCTCTCCGAATTTTTAATAAATCTCACGCTAATAAAAAAAATCTGGAAAAAAAATCTATTTTTTTGTAGAACTTCTCGCTCTTTCACGTGGTGCTCTTAGTTTTTCAATATTTTTTTAGTTTTCGAGATATTACCGAAAAAACGAATTTTTGATCTTATTTTGGATATTGTGGGCTTCGCAAACTTTTTTTTATTGTATTCTACATCCAAAAAACTACCTGTGCGCCAAAATGCAGCTTGTTAACATTTAATGAGAGCTCAAAACCCGTGACGACTGAACTAATTTGATAATGACAGAATAAATTATAAAGAGAAGACTTACTTTTGAATCCAACACTGTAGGTTAGCGTGTTGTAATTCTTGATTTCCAGCCGACTGACAAGAGGACTGTTACCGTACAATAAAATTTCCGTGTCGACGATCTGATCTTGCTGGGTGAATTGGAATTTGTGCACGCCTTTAAAGAGTTCCTTGTTCAAGACTTTAAGAAGAGCACTTATTTCATTTTCAGACCATTTTAATGTACCTAAGCTGTCATAGTTCGATTTTCCAACATGGTAGATGACTTTTTCTTCATAGTTAAACAGCTTAAAAGCAAATTTTAATATTTTATTTTTGTTTAAGTAAAAGTTGATTAAATAGGTAAATACGAGGGCTACCTTTTAAGTTTTTAGAAAAATAACGAAAAAAAAAAAAAAATTTTGGACCAAATTGTTTTAAAAAAATATTCACCTTTAAAATTTATATACTTTTACATGCGTTCGAACCAATTCTCGAAACACTTCTTTCACTCTGAAGTTGGTAGCTCAAAAATATGATTTTGGAAGGATTCAACAGCTTCTTGAGGTGATGAAAATCGCTGTCCATGCATTTTTTTTGACATTCGGGACAAAAAGAAGACGTCAAATAATCAATTGTTTGACGTGCTGTATGAGAGCTGGCATTGTCATAATGAAGAATGATGCGACGTTTTCGGTTGTTTTTCCTGATTTCATTGATGACTTCTCACAAACAAATTGTTGTAAACCATTTAGAATTAACATTTTCTTGAAAATTTTTCATGAACGAACCACGTTTATTGGATTCAGTTCATCTTGGAACACCCAAACAGTTTATTGTTGTTTAGTTTCCGACTCGTACGAATATATCCAAGTTTCGTCTCCTGTTACGATTTTGTATATGGATTTTGCATGTCCTCGGTTCAAGTTTTTAAGCATTTCCTTACACCAATTGACATGAACCTGTTTTTGAGTTTCGGTCAAATTATGCGGAATCCATGGGAAACAGATTTTTTTCGCAGCTAAATGTTCATGCAAAATTGAATCTACTTTAGTCTTCGATATGCCTAAGATTGCTTCTATCTCCTGGTAAGTCACATGCCTCTCTCTTTAATCATGTTGCGCACAGCATCGATGTTTTTTGGAACAACAACCGATTTTGGTTGACCTTAACGAAATTCATCGCTGACGGAAGCACAGTCTTTTCTGATGGTGATTCATTACCAAAAGTTGAACGAAGCGATTCGAGGCATTGTTGTTGAGTTAGCCCCTTACTAAAATCGTAAAAAATCATCCAACGAAAACCTTCACGTGATATTTCCATTTTTTCACAAAACTATTTTTTAAACGCTTACTGTAAACAAACTACTCGGCCATTTTCTGAGCTGCCACTGTTTTAACAAAAACAAAAGTCAAATTTTATAACAATGGTAATGTCACATCTCAATAGCGCCATCTAGTGGTCGTTTGTAAAAACTAAAAAAGCGGCCCTCGTTTTGAGCAGGAATAATGAATATTGCGAAAGATTTACCATAGTTTTTTTTCAACTATTAAATTACAATTATTGTGGTTTTAAAATAGTAAATCATGTCTGACTTTGCCAGCAGAAAATAAAAATTAATTTTAGGTAAAATACAGAAATAAGTATTTAGACTTGCTATTTATAGTTTTATAAAATGTGGATATGTTTCTTGCCCATTTTAGGTAAGTTATTTGCTTGCCAACCTAATAGACTGTTTCTGTTATTATTTTACGTACCTTGTTGACTCTATCTCCAGAAAGACTTTCACTAACTTGAATATCAACGTCAAGTCCTTTACTTTGAACTGCTAACACAACGTTAACTTTGCCTTTGCTCATAGCATCATCCAAAGCTACCGATTTTTGGTAAGTTGTTACGATTTTTTGATTTTCTTGGGCAAAAATGTCAAGTTCTCCAACAACTTTTAAGTTTCCGTTGTAGGGTGTACCCTGTCTTTCGGCTTTAAAGGAAGCTCCAAGGGGCTAAAAATAACATAAAATTGTTACAGCATTTAAGACAAAGCATATAAACGAGTTCTTTTCAAATTGTAATAACTAAAAATGGGTTCATATCTACTTTGAGTGATTGGTGTGTTTATAAATTTTATATCACTTAAAACGTTGCCCAAAACTCATCCCAAAGTCGAGGCAAAAGCAGTGACAGACCTTATTGATGACTGGACAGAACAAATCAATACGACAAATAAAAAAATACCTTCGGTGGTAGTCGGCTTATTCATAGGGTCGGGGCACTTCAGTCAATGACTGCACTTCTGCTAGAGCGAAGATTAATATCAAATCGAACTCAAATAATTACGATGCCGTTCCGAGTCATCGTTCAAAAAAGATGCAGGAATTTGTGACGTCGAAGAATATCTATTTTGTAACTCTGAAACACTGGTTACCAAGTTCGTCAAGATACTTTTCCGTGTGGGGCTATTTCAAGAAATGAATTAACACAAGATGGATCATAAGAGTTTCGTCATTTAAAAAAAAAACATTAGCGATGATGTCAAGAATTTCGATAATAAGATTAATAAAGAAAATAACCGGTCAAGTGTATAGCATATCCCAAATGAGTTTTCAACATAGTTTTTTCCGATCTTTAGTGAAAAACGGATGACCTTTTTTTATATACCAGATAAATTATTAAAGGTAATACACTCGTGATAATTTTCGTTCCATCTACACCCTGTAGAGAATATTCTAGAATTTTTTCAAAATTTTTTGATCAGTACTTTTCAAGATAAGGTGGAGGGACAGCGATTTTTCGCACTTTTTTTAAAAATAATACAAAGATAATTGTGCGCAAGTATTACATTATATATATTTTTGAACTAGCCTTTTTACAAGCTTTCATTTGACACCCCACTCGATGATCTGGTGAAAAAAAAAAAAATTTCACTTCCGATTTCACCCCCCTAAACTAACCCCTTAAGTCAAAATTTAAGTTTCAAAACTATACGGCTCTGATGAGGCCCTCAATTTCTATATTAGTGCCAAATTTCAATTTTCTATTTCAAATAATTTCGGAGAAAATCGGGTGTGCCAGACGGACGGACGGACGGACAGACGGATACCGAAGTGTTCCGTACGGTACACTAAAAAAAGACCCAGCGATTTTTGATGTCGAAGCATACCTACTTTGTAAATCTGGAATGCTGTTTGCCAAGCTGACTGATAAACTTTCTCGGGTAACCCTAAAAATCGAATTAACACAAGAAGCATGACTACAGTGCGTCCATAAGATTAATGAAGCTTTGAAGACTTGGCCAAAGGTGTTTTAGGAAATATACTATAATAAATTACTTTATCTCGATTCTTATAGAACTGTTACTGTTATTGAAATTCTAATGGTTATATGATATAAATTACATCTTGAGAGTTTCTTATTTCTATCAGTGTGTCAAACTTGTTACAACAATATATATATATATATATATATATATATATATATATATATATATATATATATATATATATATATATATATATATATACATAGATTTTTATCTAGATATTGTTTATATTATTTGAAAACTTGTTACTATCTCTAGACAACTGTCAATATAATTGTCATATTAAGCACTTCTTGATAACTTTTAATCAACTATTTCTTTGTATGTCTATATCGATAATGAAGACGGAGATGGCAGCTGGGGCGGCAGAAGCATTCCTGGGTGAACAGCAGCAACAGAGGTGGCGCGAACACCATTTAATACATAGTATGTAAAATTTGCCTGAAGATGTGCCGATAAGTTTTTGTTTTTGGATTTCTTACGCCATCTAGGAAATCTTATTTCCTACTAAATAGCCACTATTTGATGAATAGCCTACATAATTCTTTAGTTTGTGGTTATAGTATTAACTAAAAAAAATAAGTTACTTCGCTCAATAAGGGTTTTTGAAATTTTCTAGAATTTAAAATTTGGAACTGTAAAATGTCAGTATGCTTATCTTCTTTAACAGATCGTTTAATCCACACTGATAAGTAGTTCTCAATTAAAATTTATTTACGCGACGCCGGCTTATTTTTAAAAAAGCCTAGAGTAAAATTATTAATTTTATATGTAGGAGCAATATATAGTCATCTAAAATTATTTTCTGTTTTATTAGCTTGATTTTTGCAGGTGATCTTGCCGATCTAAGTAAATTGTTGAATTCGGTCATTGTTCTCAGAAAATGGTAGGTAGTCTATACACACTACAGTGAGATGTGAGGACAGCACTAGGTGGAAGCTTACATAATTTTAAGGTTGCTCTCAGGTTTTCTTGTACTTGTATATAGCCTACATATATTCATGAAAAGATTTATATTAATGAGTTCTCTAACCATGTGAAAATAATGCCTAAAATAATTCTAGCTAAAACTTCTCAATTAAATGGATAAGTGACACGGTGTTATTAAATCTTACATGTCTTACATGAGAATACTCATATTTATGTTACTACAAAGCATTACGAAGATGAGTTGTGTAGACAGTGTCATGAATAAAGAAATTTGTGTGGCAGTCTACAATTATACAGTTTAAAAAGCCTTCCTGTCTATCTAATATGAAGTATTTCTTTTGTTTATTTTAAATTAAAAGACTTAAGTTGACGACGCTCAAAAAACGGTAATGATTTTTGTACGCGATATCTTTGGGTATTATTTCGGAAGACGTAACAAAACAAGAGAACATTTACTGGAATTTACGTTCGCTCGCCCTACTGGACGAGTTCATTATTAAATCACTTAAGGAAAGTTGCCAAAATCGCACGGGGAAAATAAAAATATTTGTATTTTAGTTTACACATATGGAGCAATAATAAGTTTTGCTTGAGAAACACATTTGGTGGCTTACATTCTCCGAAATTAAGTGCTGATCTTGAAAGTTAGGAAGTGTGATTTAAAAGTTGAATAAATGTTGTTTATGGATGTTACGAAGTATTAATATAAAGGAGGCATTGCTGCCTGTTAAATTCCTGACTTATCCGTTAGTATACTTACTTTCTTTAATCCAGGATGAGTAAATTTGGATTGCCCACTGATTACACCCTTAGGATCAACATCTAGCGACCAACTCAAAGCAGTTTTTCTGTTAGGATGGTTCTTCTTGTCTATGTAGAACGAGATGTCACCATTACTCCTACCTCCTTCCTTAATATTCTTTGGAGGATTACATTTGGCTTCTAGAGCTATGATTCTCTTGGGCGTAGTCAGTGATACTCCAGATTCTTGTGGATGAATGTACACGCTATATTGGTATTTGCTGTTTTCTTGATTTTGGAAGTGCGCGTCTACTGTATGGTCAATTACCCAATCTTTTCTAGTCGTGACTGCCTTTAGGCCGAATTCGTGAGATAAGCCGAGTTTGCGGAGATCCAGGTTGATTTCGAGTACTTGGTTGTAGTCTTTTACATCTGTAAATGTAAATTTAATTGAAAGGCTTATTGTGAGGTAATAACAAGTAAGTCTTTTGTTGTATATGAGTTATGCCTATTTGCTTGTCCAATGGCTTTTGTGCAGAGTTTCTATGTATTGTTGACGGTGTAAAGGATGTATTTGTATAATAAATACTTATTTATTTTTAAGCATTAGACATTGGAAGTTTGGCTCATTTTAGGCAATTTTTTGCAGATTTATAATCTTTTGGAGATATGCAATAATCGCCCAAAAATTTGTTTAAATATGAACACACATTATAAAAAACATTAAAAAAATAATTTTTTCTGGATGTTTTGAACTTTTGACATTGCTGCTTTTAACAAATGCCTACAAGAAACCGAAACCTTTGGCGGAAGTAAAAAAAATAAACACTTTCGGTAGGCTGAAAAGTTTTTGGTCTGACACATAGAGGTCGCCCTTTTCAAAAAATCCATATGATTTTTAGGAAGTACCAACCTTCAAACGATACATATCAAATGTCATTTCGACAATTAGTTTATAAGTTACAGTGATTTTAGTAACGCTACTTTTGATATTTTGTGTGTTAATTAAACACTGTGTTTTGTTGGGAAGAAAATACCGTTCAAGCAAAGCAATGGCTTGATAAGTGTTACGAGGACTCTGCCCCTGGAAAATCACTCATCATTTACTGGTATACTGAATTTGAACGCGATCGTACAGGTACAAATGGTGCTGAACGCTCTGGACGTCCAAATGAGGTGGTTACACCGGAAAACATCAAAAAAATCCATAAAATTGTTTTGGATGACCATAAAGTGAAATTGCATGAGATAGCTCACACCCTAAAGATATCAAGAGAACGTGTTGGTCATATTTTGCAAGAACATTTGAGTATGAGAAAGCTCTGTTCGAAATGGGTACCGCGTTTGCTCACAGTTGACAAAAAACAACAACGTGTCGATGATTCTGAGCGCTGTTTGGACCTGTTTAAGCGCAATAAAAAGGATTTTTTCATACGATATATGACAATGAATGAAACGTGAAACCACCACTACACACCAGAATCAAATCAGCAGTCAGCTGAGTGGACAGCAGCCGGTGAAAGCCGCCCGAAGCAACCAAAGACATAAGAGTCGGCTGGGAAGGTATTAGCCTCTGTGTTTTGGGATGCGCATGGAGTAATTTTCATCGACTATGCTGAGAATGGAAAAATCATCAATAGCAAATATTATATAAAGTTATTGGTGCGTTTGAAGAATCGCAGAAATCGCAAAGAAATGGCCCAAATGAACAAGAAAAAGTGCTCTTTCATCAAGACAATGCACCAAGTCAATAGTTACGATGGCAAAACGGCCGATCGAATTGCTTCCTCATCCACCGTATTCTCCAGATTTGGCCCCCAGCGACAAAGACAAATCCTTCTACAAGAAAGGTATAGAAATATTAGAAAAGCAATGGACTAATTGTATCGCTCTTGAAGGAGGCTATATTGATGAATAACGTCGAATTTTGCAAAAAAAAATGTGTTTTAAGTAGCTAGACCAAAAACTTTTCAGCGTACTTGTCATATAAAATCATTAGTTTACATGCAACTTACCATTGGAGTTAATTTTACTATCAATTTCAATATAGGCACACTCTTTCTTCTGTTCACAATAAGAATTCTGGAATCTAAAATGTTTGTTGGTAATCTTGAATTCAGAATCGATGGCCTCGTTGCCCAAACCAGCATCGAACGAGACCTCAAAACCAATTTCACCGTTCTTAGCTTCTTTTAGTTCTTGTACAATATATTTAAAATTACCAGATTTAGTTTCGTCTCTAACTTTAAATTGTCCAGAACCTTCTACGATGAATTTGCCGTTTTCTTCTTTAGCGGAGTAAGACGTGGTACCGGAAAGAAGATTCTTTCCTGCAGATTTTACGAGGATTTGGATTTTGCGGTCGTTTGAACTTCCTTTGTTGTGAGCTTCGAAGTTGATTTTGTTGAGATTTAGATTTGGCGAGTCGACTCTACCTTTGATAAGCAAATCGTCGAGATTTTCAGCGTTAACGGTGAGGGCGCCATCGAAGGTGAATTGTTCGGGTTCGCTGATAAGTTTAACTTCACCTGAAATGTTTTTATATTAGTTTAGAGTTAAAAATTAAATCAACCAGCAACTTAAATGGATCAGTTCATTTTCTAAGAAAGAAAAACACAGTCAAATGTCATCTGATTTAAATTACAGCATGACTAAAATTTGAAGTTCTGTGATGTAGGTTACTGAATAAAACTGGCTACCATAAAAAAGATGATGTGTAAAATGCCGAAATTTAATCATCAAAATTCTTCAAATGATTTTCATTTGAATTCAAAGTACAAACTATGCGATTAATGATGGAACACAATTTCCAAATGGCTGACTCGGCTTTTCTTACAGGTAATCATTCTTTTGGGGATGATTTTCATCACACTTTCGCACAATGGTGGCTCTATTTCTCGAATTTCTGCTCTGATATTGTCTTTAGGCGCTTCAATCGTTGCTGAAGCATTAGAGTAGACTTTAACATAGCCCCAATGGAAAAAGTCTAAGGGTCACATCATCTAGGGGGTCCCCCTTTCACCATTTCAAGAAATTACCCTACCAGGAAACTTTTCGCATAATAATCCGATTGTTTCACCACTTGTGTGGCATGTAGCACCATCTTGTTGAAAATAAAGTCATACGTATTCAAAGCATCCATTTCAGACCAAAAAATGTCAGTTAGCATATCACGGTAACGCACACCATTCTCAGAAACGGTCGCGCCGACATAATTTTCGAAAAAATACGGTCCAATGACACCGCTAGCCCAAAAAACACATAACTGTAACTCGTTGTGGATGGAGAGGTTATTCGGAGCCCCAGATGCGACAGTTTTGCTTATTTATGTAGCCAGACCGATGAAACTAAGCCTATTCACTCAGAATGATTTTCTTGAGAAAATTGGGGCCATTTTCTTGCATTTCCAACACCCAATTAACAAACGACATTATCCATGGTCTGCTAGTTTTAATTCCTGTGTCAACTAGATTTTGTAAGCCTTTAGACCGAGATTTTTATGCAAAATACGATGCAGGCATTTTCGAATCAATCACTTTCAGCTAGAGCAGCAATATTTTCGGTTGATCTGACTAGGCCAGCACGGGTTGAGTTCTTTACATCCGAAACTTGATCGAGATATTCAAATTTATCGATTAAATTCACCATTGCTGGACGAGAAAGCCGTTCATTTCGACCGAAAGTAGTACGAACTTTGCGAACTGTCTCCGCGAAAATTTCACAATTTTTGTAGTGAATTTTTACAATTTCAGTGCGTTATTCAACTGTATATCGTTCCATTTTCGTTAACCGTATAGTTTTAACTGCTCAAATGCCAAAGAATGACGGCTGCAAATTTGAAACGTGAAAAATAGCGTGCAACTTAAAATGAAACCTCATTGAAACATCCTTTTGTATCTACAATTTTATTCCGGAAACGCTTTTGTATCAGGAGTATCATTAAATGGTACAAAATCTTCCTGTAACAGTTCTATTTTTTTTTATTAAAAATGAAACCATTAGGCCTAATAAATTTAAAACCACAAAACTTACCGCTGAATTGTTTACTGCTAGCTTGAGTGCCTTTCGCATAAATTTGACTAAGCTTCCCCTCAGGATTGGTAATCTTAAAGTCAACTGAAGGAGTAATATCACTAAGTACAAGATCAGATTGTGCCTTCCACACTTTTCCTTCTAGTGATAATTCAACAGCGCTGTTAACGGATTTGTTATCCTTGGATCTCTTTGTGTCTACTCTCAGTAGGGTATTTTTGAAACCATCAACAGGAGTTTGTAATCCAGCAGTAAGTGTGTATTGATGATCCGTTGATCTCTGAAGAGAAGTATCAAGTTTGATAGTTTTATCACCGTATGTTACAACTATACTTCCAGAACCGCCTTTACTGTCTTCTAGAAGATTGTAGGATGCAGCAACAGTAATGGGATCGACTTTAGAGATTGCAATACTTCCCCTTAATTGACCACTAGAGACTCCAATATTAGCACTTCCCTGACTCTTTAAGTCTATAATTGGATCAGGGTTTGTTCCATCGTCATCAGCGAATACGTTAACCGATCCTTCAAGCTGAATGGCCTTATCGCTTGATCTAGCAAGCGATCCACGTAAGTCTAAGTTTAAAGTTTTCAATATTTTAATATATTCATTGGAGAATTGTAAGTCGATGTTTCCAGTTTTTTTTGTTTTCTTGACTTACATCGTAACTTCCTTTAAGGTCTATGGTGTTAGCAGGTCCTTCGGTAACTTTAATTTCATACTGACCAATTAATCCTTGGTTGCATTGACTAACAATACTTAATTCTAATGGCTTCTGGAGCGAACTACCATATAATTTGCTATTGTATTTCAGTTCATTAACGCCATTTTGGTCAGTGGTCTTAAGGGAAATATCGCTGTTGAGATCCTGACCGTTAGGTTCTTGCCAAGAGAATGTGTAATCTACGTCGATAATTCCTGCTTCATAGTTATTATCTCTCCAATTACCTTTATAATTAAATTTATAACCAAGCGAGTTCTTCCTGGGTCTATACTCCACGAATCCTTGAGTTTGACCGTTAAATACATCATTCTCCTCTTTATGATCGCAGGAACCTTTTAATGCTAAGTATGTTTCTCCTGAGAGTAATTCCACTTCACCATCGAGTTTGCTAGCTTTATCATCTCCAGTTCTAGATCCTTTAACGTTAATATCCAGAATTTCACGGAACAATTCGATTTGATTTTTACTATCAATGCTCGTTTCGGTGACTTGCGTTTTTGTACTGAAAGACAATTTTTGCTGTTGATCTTTACTGAAAGAAGGATACAGCGATACTGAGAAATCGTATGATTTGGTAGGTTGAATGTTAAAGTTTGTGACTCCTTTAATCTGCCGTTGAGCGTTTGGTATATTAATCAAAATTTCACCATTGCCTGCCCCGTTATTCGCGTGAATTTGTCCATTAATAGTGAGCGTGTTTTTAATATTAACTTTCAGGCTACCGTTTACGTTTCCTTTTTTGTCTGCCTTAAGGAAGGTGTCAATAATATTTTCGTTTCCTGACGAAATCTTTTCGTATAGATCCAGTTCGTCTACATTTATTTTTCAATCCACTAGAAATCTTTAGAGGTGTAGTTTCGGAAGGAATGCTTAATGTAAGATCTGCACCAATATCCAGGGCACTGGGATTTATTAGGTGCCTAATTTTACCTTCAGCTACATATTTCCTACCGTTGATTTCGAATACGTGTGAAATTTTACTTTCGTCGTTAGGTAAAACTTGTCTTTTCGATGATAATTCAAGTTTATTGCCCAATCCATAGAGTTCAAACTCAACATCGTAGTCACCGGCAGTCTTCTCGTTAATTTTAACATCTAATTCTGAACCCAACTTAAGTTCTCCATACTGGAACTCGACATCATAATCAAATTCCTTAGGAGTATGTTCTAGCTCAAATTTACCACTAAGGGATAATAGGGGATAACTAATTGAGTTTTTTCGTTTCCCATTTAAAATCTTCTGGACTTTTGTAACTGTTTGTAAAGGAATTCTTAAGAGTTAACACGTTTGTTTTTGAGTTTAGATCATTTCCGTGAATAAGTTGAAGAGAATGCTCATTTAGGTCGTCTTGTCTTTTGAATTCCCCCTTAAGGTTAAAATTTACAGCTTTGTTGATGTCACTTTCATATTTAACGTTGAATTTGATTAGGTAGGCTGAAAATTGGAATCGTCCTAAAAAAGAAGAAATATTGCTGTAATAATATCGTTCTAATGCTAACAGTGAGATGAATATTAAAGAAATATTATGTTTTTTTTCTTATTTTTATAAAAGTTATGGGACTGTAGCCAATTTCGACGATAAAAGACAGTTTTAAGGATCAGAAAATTGTTTAAAAAAAACATAAATGCAGGTTATGAGTCCCTTATCTTCCTTCGTCGAAGATTCTATTATATATATATATATATATATATATATATATATATATATATATATATATATATATATATATATATATATATATATAGAAAGTGTAGAGATTTCGGGAAAGCGGTCTTGAATAGAATTCTTATTTGTTGTTAAAGAAAAACTCTATATTTCTTTTTTCAGCTTCATCTGGAGTTAAAAACAACCAAAGTATTCCTCCATTGGGAGAGATATCACAGAAAAATACATTTAATTTAACTATATATAACTAACAGAACTACGAACAGACAAGACGAAACAACATTCTATGGCTTTGGCTGCACTGACACTAGCCATAGAGTGTTGTTTCGCCGTGGCTATTCGTAGTTCTGTTAGTTATATATAGTTAAATTAAATGTATTTTTCTGTGATACCTCTCCCAATGGAGGAATACTTTGGTTGATGAAGCTGAAAAAAATATCAGCGAAATATAGAGTTTTCCTTTAACAACAAATAAATATTTTATTCAAGACCGCTTTCTCGAAATCTCTACACTTTCTTATAAATTTTGACGGTCGAGAATATTTCCGTAAATCTGTTTAACATACAATAAATTATATCTCTGGTTCGGGCGTAAAAAAAAAATTTAGGCTTTCATGAGCCACAGATATAATTGGTTGTACCTTACTGCAATGGTACGCCAGTACAGCAATAAGTACGAGTTTTTGTTCTCTTGTCTGTTGATCCTAGCTTGGCTGATGAGCCATGGTATGGCGAAACGAGTCCCGACATGGATTAACAAATGAGAGAGCAGTGACCACTGCTGTAATCTGGACTTTCATTTTATTGTAGTTAATAGAAAATCGGTTTAAATCTTGTATAACATTAATAAAATAATTACCTTCAAGACCGTAATTGTGTTGCCCATCATTTAATTTCAAATCTGTGAAATATATACCATTTTCAAGTCCAATATTACCATTAAGAGAAAGTTGTAACTGATCATCGGAGACTCTTACATTATCGTAGATATATTTTATATTTTGACCATTCTTCTCTACAATTATTTGACCTTCAAGTTTAATAGGTAAAGGTTGTTCTCCAGCTGGTGTTCTGTATTCCAAAATGGGTTTGTACACGGTTCGTTCTGGTGTTCCAGAAATAGCTACCCCTATTTTACCGCTGAATACGTCTTGGTCATGTGTTACTTTGAGTTGTAACGATCTTTCGACATTTGTGCTAATAACTCGAGCTTCAGCAGATGCACTTTTAACAGCAGAACTGAAAGAAGCTCTAATATATTGTTCAGGAGAATGTTCAGCAGATAATTCTAGAGCAACTTTTCTTTGGTTATTTTTGCCAATAGTTTCCAAAATCAGGTCAGCGTGAGTTGGCGGGTTTCCATTGAGAATTTGTTTTATCCTATATTCGGAAACATCGTCATTTTCAATGGTTATAGCAATTTTAGCATCTCCGGCGAATGGGAATGGCAAGATAGGAATTTGCTCACCTCCAAGATTGGGATTATTTACTTCAGCACAGAAGGTGAGGCCAATGAAGGGACTAAGCTGATCCAAGCAAATGGAGAAGTCCTTAACTTGAGTGAATTTTAGAGGAAGATTATGTTCACGTCCAGCCTGCTCTCTAGAAACGAATACGATCTCATGGTTGGCCGAGATTATTTTTTGTTCTTGTACTGGTAAACCATATTTTAAGTTAAACCCAGATTGTTTCTCCCAGGAAAGGTTCAGATCGCCACCAGTGGAGGAGTATAAAGTTGATACAACTTTAAGACCATTTTCTACGAGCAAAGCATCCAAGGTGAGGCGTCCTGAAACTTCGATGTTGGCACTTGGGATCAATTTAAGTCTTAGCTGTCCATCTGTGTCTGAATTGATTAATTTACGCACATCTACTGCTCCTTCAGCTTTAACTTGAATGGTGGCGGATCCTTCCGCTGCCAAACGAAGAGGGAAACCAAGTGATGTTGGGTAGTCAAATTCGGCGTCTAAGAAGAGTATGTTTTGACGAAGGGTTTCCTAAAAAATTTAAATAAAAAAACTAGAAATTGTGTAATGTTATACGAGGGTAGATAAAACGGTCTGGTAAATTTCTACGAAATGTCGGGAAATTTTGTTAAGCGGCATGACTGTTGGTAAGCGTGATTCTTATAACGGTTGTATTCAAAATTTCAAATCGATGCATCGCACAGCTGTTTGTTGGGAGCTATCGTAAGTGAGCGATGTTACACGTTTCGTCTAGTATCGTGCACTAATAAAATATTTTTTGTGAAAAAATTGGACTGCGGCTCAGACAGAAACTGAACTAAAGGAAGTTCATGAGGCCTTTCCACTAGCAGTCAAGACCATTTAATAGTGGATAAATGAATTTAGACGTGGCCGTACAAGCACTGCACCTTCAGAACGCCCGAATAAAGTTTCTTCTGGAGCAATGATCGATAAAATCCATGGTATCGTGATGGAAGATCGTCACATTAAACTTCGTGAGGTTGCTGACATGGTAGGTATCTCATATGAATGCATACATAGCATCCTACATGAAGCTGAGAGCGCGATGAGTGCCGCGTATATTGACCCCAGACCAAAAACACACGAGGAAGGACATTCCAAAATCTTGTTTGAAAAAGTTGCAGATTAATCTGAAGGACTTCTGCCGTCGTTTTGTGACTGTAGACGAAACGTGAATCCACTATTACACCCCGGCATCAAAACGGCCCTCAAAATAGTGGGTTGACGAAAGTAAAAGTGCACCGAAAAAAGCGAAAACAGTTTTATCGGCGGGAAAAGTGATGGCAACTGTTTTTGGGGACTCACAGGGTATCATCATGATTCACTATTTGGAAAAGGGTAGGAGAATATCTGGCTCTTATTGCGCAACGTTATTGGAGCGTTTCCGTAGTGAGTTGAAGCAGAAGCGACCAAGATTAGCACGCAAAAAAGTGTTCCTTCATCAGGACCATGCACTTGCTCACATATCGGTCATTGCAATGGCTAAAGTGCACGAGCTGGGCTGCGAAATAGTTCCCCATTCCCTCTATTACCCAGATATGGCCTCAAGTAACTTCTTGTGTTTCCTATCCTGAAAAACTGGCTTGGGAGAAAGATTCTTTCGTCGAATGAAGAGGTTATCTATACTGTAAACAGTAATAATAATAATAAAAAATGGAATCTCGCTGGACCAAATGTATCGAGCTCAATGAATATTATATTGAGAAATTAATTTTTGTTTTTACAAAAAAAATGTTATTTACCTTTTTATAAAACTTTCCAATCTACCCTCGTACACTGTTTCCACTATTTCGACAATATTTGAATATATTGTACAGTCTATCAAGTAAGAACGTGACCGCACGTATTCTTGAAAAAATGTGTTTCGAGAACATTTTTTGCCTTAGTAAGTTGTCCAATAAACGCCTGGCATCTTCGAGGCATGCTGTCGACGAGATTGTCTGCATACTTTGCTGATTTTTCGAATCTCGCGAGACAACTGAGTCAAAGTCCTCAGAACCTTTCCTCTGAGCTTTCTCTATACAAGGGACTAAATGTTTTTAATAGGATTGGCGTCCAGCGCTTGTGAGAGCCACTCTAATATCCTATCGTGGGTTCAAGCGAGTCGCCTCGCGACTTAATTTTCACCCGGCAGAAATTTCTTCAACGTGCTTCGGAATTTGACATCATGAGCATGATGATGTCGTCGAATGGTCTCATGGGACATATTCAAACTCGATTTTCTTAATTTTGCCGATCCTTGACGGGGTCCCATAAAAACGAAGACACGATTCGTTTTTCAACTTTTGGAGTGACTTTGCCTATCGAGCCACGTTACCGACTTTTTAATATATTTAACGGCCGCGTAAAGTGCCATTTTAGGATGGAAACAAAGAAAGACTGCCTCGGACTGACGCACAAACAAGTGACTCATTTTGGATTTTACGTGATTTCGACGAAACATCGGAATCGACTGATAAGTTACTTTTACTAAAATGCGTCGTAGATAAAAGTTTCCTCTACCAACTTTTTGTTGAATGCTAGAATCGCATCACCAAAAATGAATTATCGCGGACACGTTCTTACTTGACAAACTGTAGATATGATAATACCAAGAGAGCATACAATAAATAATTTAACGAAATTATTAGATAGCTGAATAGGACACAATTTCTTAAAATTTTGTATTCAAGACCGTTACTAAATTCAGCTTTTTGATAAAAAAAAGTAAAAAAATTGGTAAAATTACTAATCAGATGCTTTAATATGAGTGCCTATTGAAGACAACTATGAAAAAATCTTTAAGACCACAATTTGAATTGTTTAACAAGTAAAAAACGATATAGCATTTATGGCGAGATTAAAAGAGATTATAGAAGCCAATAAGGATTCGATAGATTTATCCACCCCGTATATCAGAAAAGTTCATTGATGTCACATTAGGAAGAATCTTACGGAAATGATTCAATACTTTTCTAATATTGTCTTCAACAACGCCTAAAAAATATTAATTTTGATATCTGTGACGGCGTGTTATGTTAAAAAACATCCTAAACTCATTCTAAATTAGTTCCTTACCTGGAAACCATTGAGTCTATCCAATCCTTGATTTAACTGAGAAACGATATCGTCAATAATCGCTTCAGGTGTAATTTTCTCAGCGTTCTGGTTAAGATTTAAGAAAAATACTTCAGAACCAAAAGCCTTTAGGCTTACATCTAAATCAAGATCCTTGTTAAGCTCGCTCGTTTTAATTTGTACTTGTTTAGCGATATGTTCAATTTCAGCCTTAGATACATCACGTTTAGCTCTCTCTTGAAGGACAGCGTTCAGTTTTTGTTCGGCGTATTCAGAAATTTTATCGAAACTGCTCTGGGTTTTTCCTACAACGTCTTTGAATTGTGAACTTTGCAAAACTCCTTTTGGACCAAAATAGTGTTCGACAAGACGATCCAAGTTTTCCTGCCTGGTTTCAATTTCTAGGAAGTTGAAGTTGTGCCCGAAAATTTGAGCGGTGAGATTCAAGGAGGAAGATCTTGGCAGCCATGAGTTTTGAGAATAAATGACAGTAGCCTCAGAGGAAGCGCCGAATCCGAGAGTGTCTACGGCATAAGAAAATTCGCCGTTGAATGAGTACTTGCGAGGATCAATTGGGAAGCGCTTTTTAAGGCTAAATCCTAGGTGTTGTTGAGCAAGGGCCTTGTCTGGATTGGCAGAAGCTTTGAGGCTGCGAATATGAGAGGTTTTTAAAATCCACCGACTTGAATGCTTGGTTCCTTTTCGAGGAGGGTTTTTACGGCGTTACCTAAAAATATACAATATTTAATCTCTGTTTACTATATAGTGCAGTAAAAAAAGCATTTGTTATTGCAGAGTTCAGATACAGCAATATTATGATTTTATTTTTTCAGGGGCATCACCAGGAGTATTATTCTGAGTTTTGGACCTCAAAACATTTGTGCTCTTCAGTTTATAAATAACCGAAGTTTTCAAAACCCGTTTTTAGTGTTCCGTACGGAACACTTATAAAATCACTTCGGTGTCTGTCCGTCTGTCTGTCTGTCTGTCTGTCTGTCTGTCTGCCTGTCTGTCTGTCTGTCTGTCTGTCTGTCCGTCTGTCACACCCCCGATTTTCTCCGAAACTATTTGTCATAGAAAGTTGAGATTTGGTAATAATATAGGAATTGTTGGCCTCATCAAAGCCATGTAGTTTTGAAAGTTAAATTTTGACTTAACGGTTAGTTTTGGAGGGTGAAATCGGAAGTGAAAAAAAATTTTTTTTACTAGGTAATCGAGTGTGATGTCAAATGAAAGCTTGTGAAAACACAAGTAAAAATATATATATAATGTAATACTTGCACGCACTTTTTTTTGTATTGTTTTTAAAAAATCGCGAAGAATCGCTGTCCACCCGCCTTATCTCGAAAAGTACTTATCAAAAAATTTTGAAAAAATTCTGAAATATTCTCCACGGGGTGTAGATTGAACAAAAATTATCACGAGTGCATTACCTGTAATAATTTGTCTGGTATATAAAAAAAAATAGAAATTTCAAGGTCATCAATTTTCAGTAAAGATTGTAAATAAACTTTGTTGAAAACTCATTTGGGGTGTGTTTTGTGAAGTCACTGATCATTTTATACTTCCGTTACAACATTTTTTATTTTAAAAGCAATCAACGTACGGAATACTAATTGCGCAAGTTCAACTTGCACTTGACCGGTTATTTGATTTAAAAATGCGAATAACTCCGATTATATATGTCGGATCGAGACAAAAATAGTTTCGGAGAAAATCGGGTGTGACAGACGGACAGACACCTAAGTGATCTTATAAGTGTTTCGTACGGAACACTAAAAAAACTCTTCGTAGTGAAATTTCCAACAAATCATCGCTTAAGTGCGTACATAACCTACAAAATTGAAAATAAACGGCCAAGTGCAAGTTGAACTTGCGCAATTAGTGTTCCGTACGTTGATTGCTTTTAAAATAAAAAATTTTGTTACGGAGGTATAAAATGATCAGTAACTTCACAAAACACACCCCAAATGAGTTTTCAACAAAGTTTGTTTCCGATCTTTATCGAAAACTGATGACCTCTCATTTTTTTTTATATAACAGATAAATTATTAAAGGTAGTGCACTCGTGATAATTTTCGTTCAATCTACAGCTCGTGGAGAATATTCCAGAGTTTTTTCAAAATTTTTTGATCAGTACTTTTCGAGATAAAGAAGGGGACAGCGATTTTTTCGCAATTTTTTAAAAATAATGCAAAGAAAAGTGTGCACAAGTATTACATTATATTAATTTTTGAACTCGTGTTTTTACAAGCTTTCATTTGACACCCGACTCGATAACCTGGTAAAAAAAAAAAAAAAAAATTCCCCCAAAACTAACCCCTTAAGTTAAGTTTAACTTTCAAAACTACACAGCTCTGATGAGGCCATCAATTCCTATATTAGTAGCAAATTTTAACTTTCTATGTCAAATAGTTTTGGAGAAAATCGGATATGACAAACAGACGGACGGACAGACACCGAAGTGATCTTATAAGTGTTTCGTACGGAACACTAAAATTATAAAAACTGTTTTTTTTTTCTTCATTTTATTGTACAGGTCGACTAAGTGAATCGATCGGCTTGAAACTTTCAGAAAATATACCTACCTGAAATTTCAAAAATATTGAACCCAGTGGGCACAATTAAATTTGTTATTTAAAATTTGAATTGCTCGCCATTTTATGCCATTTGGTACAAAATGGGTCCTTTTTTTTTTCAAAATTTATGCCTTGACGCCAGCGTTCCGATGCCATTAAAAAATTTTTTTTGGAGTCATTTTAACAGTTTTTTTACATTTGTTTATTAATCAAATAACAGCAGATGTGCTTTTTTCGGTCATTTTGAAAAAAAAAAAACGAACAATTTTTATCACATCTGGTAGAGAATCGCGAGACCTTTATTTAAAAAAAAAATTTCGTTAACTTTTTTTTTTTCAATATAACAATTGTTTTCCAAAATTCGTGCAGTAGGTTTTAACTGCGACACATCTAGTCAAGCAATAAGTAGCAGTAGCCTAAAATTCCTGCTGACTAATTCATTTAGTAACTATTTAATTATTCATTTTCTGGATAGCCAGGCAAAATCACAATATGTTTGACCAGACATTTAAAGTAGAGGAGAGGAGAATGGTATTTTGTGAGTGTGTGTGTTTAATTGATTGCTTTACGTTGCAGGAATATATAGGATGTATAAAATACGTAATATCTTTGATTGTTTTTATTTGATTAATACTCCAAAAAAAATTTTTAATAGCTTTAGAAGCTGACGTCGAGACCTAAGTTTTGAAAAAAAAAAAAAGATCGATTTTGGACTAAATGGTATAAAATGGCGGGCAATTCAAATTTTAAATAACAAATTCAATTGTGTCCACTGGTTTCGATATTTTTTGTACCAAAATTTCAGGGTATTTTTGCTATGACAAAACGTATATTTTCTGAAAGTGATAAGCCCATCGGTTCACTTAGTCGACCTCTACAATAAAATAAAAAAAAAAAAAACAGATATTTGCCCGTTTTTTCAATTTTGTAGGTTATGTACACGATTTAAAACCAACGAGGATTTGTTGGAAATTTCATTACGAATTCGTTTGTCTCGATCCGACTTATATAACCAGAGTTACTTACATTTTAAGCTCAAAAAAAACGTGTATTTTAAAAACTTAAATTGTTATAAACAAAAGAGCACAAGTTTTTCAAGGTCCAAAACTCAGGATAACACTCCTGGTGATACCCCAGAGAGGATAAAATCATAATATTGCTGTATCTAAACTATGTTTATCTCATCATTATTTTGACCTTTTTTTACTGCACTATATAATAGTAGTAGACCTTTGATTTGCCAAGTTAGCAAAAAAGAGCTGTTATATTAGGAACAGGTGGCAGAGAAGCTGCAGAATAAAAAGCTATAGCAAACCCGTAATGAGTAACGTTTCCTCTTTGTTTTTAATATTCAAATTATTATCGGCTTAAGATCGCTAATTTGGAGTTAATAATGACTTAATAAAAACTGTAATAACCCGTTTTTAGAGATTACTAAGATTGTTTTTTTATATGTAACAAACAAAGCATAGCAAACTACCACTATAACATTTAACTTTGTAGTAAAATTACCTACCAATTTTGGCATTCGGGCATTGGGCAAGAACAAGATAAGCCTTGATTCTTATTTCTGAGTCTTGTTGGATATCTTCCAATATGTTCAGTGCGCGGTTTCGGAGTTTGTCTTTGCAGGGATCAGCTAAGAATGTTTCTAGTGCGGCTACTCTTACTCTAAAAATAAGTTATATAGATTAGTTCCTGAAATTACTCCTGGTCCACTAGTTTTTGCTAGAGCAGTGTATAAATAAGCAAGTATTAATAAGGCAGAATCCTAGTTTTGAACCGCATGATAATATATATAAAAATGCCTCATCACAAATAATGCTTGAAGAAAAAACAAATAAAATCAAGAATAAAAGAGGAATTAGACACGGAGACTCAATGTCCCCAAAGCTGTTCACGTTGACTGTAGAACACATGTTCAAATTGTGAAAGTGGGAAAATAAAGGAATACTAAGGGTCGGTGAACGATTAAATCACTTAAGGTTCGCAGATGACGTCACTCTGATCGCCAACACATGAGAAGAATTACAAGAAATGCTAATGGAATTAAGTAACAAGTCTCGAAAAACCAAGTATTTGAACAACGAAAGTGAAGATAACAGCCAGGAACTATTAATATGGTGAAAGAATAGGAAAGGACAAACAAATAAACTCCAGGTAACCGAAAGAACAATGGAGAGGAGAATGCTAAATATTAGACTCCAAGATCGTATTCCTAACATCGAGATACGAAGAAGATCAAAAGTGACAGATGTAATACAACGAATATGTATGTATATTAAGGTGGAATTGGGCGGGGCATATCACAAGAATGAATGATAACAGATGGACACGCCGTATAGTTGAATGGAGGCCTAGAGAACATAAAAGATGCAGAGGTAGACCACAGACAAGCTGGACGGACCACATAAAAAGATTAGCGGAACACGAGTGGATACAAAAAGCAAACAACAGAGCTCATTGGAAACAGCTTGGGGAGGCTGACATCCGACTCTGGATGGAATAAGCTAATGATGATGATGATAATGTTGTTATGATAGGTGTCTCCTTAAAATAATTTTCTATTCAAAAAAGAGGTAAACACCATAATTATCGCCAATCGTAACTTCAAGAGCCCACGCCTGATTTTAAAGTAACGTTTAAGCATTCATTTTTCTAGTCCGAGTTAAGATAAATTATAACAAAGTTAATGCTCGGCGTAATTTATGGAGAAATAAGGATATGTGGATCTTTATCATCACCCTTGAATTCCATCATTGGTTGAATTGGTAAATAAATGGTTTACAGTGGATGTGCTGACATTAGTAGTGGAATAATCAATCTTGAAATCTAAAGAACTCTTTGATGAAAAGAGGTTTGATAAATATAACCTCTTTTCATGTTTTTGTTCCATGACACCAATTATATTATTCTTTTGTATCCATTTTAAAGTTGATAATAAAACTTAAAAATGACAAAGTTTCTAATTTGCTGTTATGTTTTATCTCCCAAATCATCAAATATAATGGAAACTGATCAACCATCACTAGAGGGTTGATGGATGCAACACTAAATTTAAAAAAAAAACATGTTGCGATGTTTTAACTAATTTTCGTTCGTTCATGTTCGGAGATAATCGAAATAATTCGATTGACTTAAGTTTTGTGTGCTGTTTTCAATTCAAGTGAGGGGCGTCTAAGATGGCAGATGGTAAATTGTAATGGGCATTAATGTTAATGTAAAGAACAAAGCCTTATTTTTTAGTACATTTCAATATTGTTGATTTACTTAAATTAGTTTAAGGGAGTATTCTGGTCTAGCGGGTTGAAAAAATCGATTTTTTTACATATTTTGCAATTATTTAGTATAGAGAATATTTTTGCAAAACCATTTCGCTCAATTCGCAACATTAATAAAGTTATAGCACTACATAGGGAGCGGCATCCGACATGCTTAGGGCTCGAGTCGGGGGTACACGTCTTCATTCGGTCGGAGTGGTGTTCGTCCAACTTCACTCGAAAAGAAAGAGCACAACATAGGGAAGAATATCAGCTCTGCATGATTTTTTTGCGCAACAAAAAGATTTATTTCACGGATCTGAAATAGGTGATCGCTCATAAGTAAAAGTATCTCTTTTTTTTATGGGTCTAGCACACGTGCTGCAGGGAAGTCCCTAAAGCGCTAGAGGAGCGTCACGTGTACGGAAAAAGCGATTCACGTTGTTCTTGAATAGCTGTAAATTGTACTCAGTGGGAAACACAGTCCTGGGTAAGCCATTCCAAAGGGATGATGTTCTCCATATAAAAGACTGCTTGAAAAGCGTTGCACGAGGAGTAACAAGCTGAACCTCATACGGATGTGAAACATCAGCGCGACGTGTACTTCTCACATGCACCGCTCTGGGAGGAATTAAGCGGGCTATATCCTTCGAACACTCTCCATGAAAATACTAGAATAGACTCAAGTCGCCAACCGTTCTTCGATGTTCCAGCGAATCAAGGCCGCCGGCCAGTTCTGGGTCTCCAATCAGACGAACAGCTCTTCTATGAGCATAATCCAACAAATGCAGTGTATGTTTGGGAGCGGAGCCCCAAACATGGGAGCAGTATTCCATAGTTGGTCGAATTTGAGCTTTGTAAAGAATTAAACAGTTGTTGTGGAGAGTAAAGCATTCTGGTTCGAAATAATATTCCCAACTTTTGAGAAGCTCTCCTTGCTATGCCTGCAACATGTTCATGCTAGGACATATTTGCTCCCAAATTAAACGCCCAACAAATTGAGTGACGATGCTAGGGGAATGGAGTGCCCCGACATAACTATGTCGGGTTTAGTAACGTTAACTCTATTAGAAAAAACTGCCGCCTGGGTTTTTGTAGCAATAAATTCCACTTGGTTACTGTCACCCCAAGATAGAATTTCTTCTAGGTCTTTGTTAAGTTGAATGACTTCCTGCTGTCTGCGGATATTCGCCTGACCAGCCGATGTCCGAGCGTTCAAAGTAAATGAAGAGATAAGCGTACTGTCATCTGCAAAGCTGTAGATTGGATTCTCGGTCTTTTCCAGCAGATCGTTAATGTAAATGAGAAAGAGAGTAGGAGACAGTATGGAGCCTTGGGGCACACCGGCGTTAACAGTTAAGGTGTTAGAAAGAAATCCGTCGACTGCGACTCGTAAAGAACGCTCTCGGAGGAAACATGAGAGCCACAAACAGAACTTTTCAGACATACCGTAAGAGCGTAGCTTAGCCAACAGTCCATCGTGCCAAACACGGTCGAATGCCTTGGATATGTCAAGAGCAACCACTCGAGATTCTCTGAAGTGTTCAATTGCGTTGTTCCAAACATGTGTTACATAAGTCAGAAGATCTCCTGTTGATCTATGTTTACGAAAGCCATATTGGTGATCTCTAATAATGTTGAATCCTTCAAGGTATTTTAGAAGATGCTGATTGACTGCCTTTTCCATGACTTTCGATACTATTGAAAGCAGTGCGACTGGTCGGTATTTATTTGGCAAGATCTTCTTGCCTTTTTTAAGTATCGGCTGAACTGTGGCACATTTCCAGCAGGAAGGAAATATTCCCTTTCTGTAGGATAGGTTGAAAAGTCTACAGAAAACTGGTGTTAGTTCCCTTGCACAATTTTTGAGAACTATGGCAGGTATTCCGTCAGCACCAGAAGCTTTTTTGGTATCTAGCTTCATTAAAATACGTTTTTATGATACGCTGTCTGAAGACAACATCGGGCATCCTTGACTGCACTGTGGGAATAGTAGGTGGTGTTTTTCCTTGGAAATCGGCAGTAGATTGTGAAGCGAACAGTTCCCCCAACAAGTTTGCTTTCTCAACAGGTGTCGTTGCAATAGAAAACTATCTGGCCGTGTGAGTGGTGGGTATGGTGGATTTGGTGAAATTTTGACTAACTGCCTTAACGACTGACCAAAAGGACCTGGAATTGTTGTTACAAGCGAGAAGTTTGTTTCTAATTCGCTGATTGTGTGCCTCCTTGGTTTCGTCGATAATTTCTTTGCATCTGTTCCGGACACGAACAAAGGTGTTACGATTTATGGTATTAGGATTTTCACGCCATTGTCGGTAGGCAAGATGTTTAGAAGCAAACAGCTTCTTTGGATTTTCGGTCAAACCAAGGCTTGCCGGACATTTCTTCGAAAATGGAATGTAAGCCTCCATACCAGCTAAGATAACATCGGAAAGCTCCCTGATGCAGTCAGATGGGTCGTCGGATTGAAAACAAACGTCTAACCAACGGGAAGTTCGAAAATATTCCGTGAGATCTTCCCATTTAGCAGATTTGTAATGCCAAATCTTGCGCGGTTTAGGCGCCTCTCTGTCACTCACTGGTAGGACACTCGATGTCGAAAGCAGGTTATGGTCGGAAGGACCCGACAGCGGATTTACGGTGACTTTGTAAATCTCCGGATTGGTGATTAAAAACAGATCAAGAAGACTGGCGAACTGCCCGTCTCTATCAGGATCCGTGTTCGTTCGTCAATAAGCTAAATTAAGCCACAACTGATTGAGAATGATTCAGCTTCACGACCTTGTTTGTTCGTAGTATTTGAATATTTAAGCCACTTGATGTTGTGGACATTAAAGTCGCCCAGGACGGCAATTTCCGGCATTTGGATAGTTAATTTGTAAATGATCGATGGTGTCTGCAAGAGAAACGAAAAGTGTTCTAAAGTTAGTATCACTTGGCGGTCGATAGAGAATGCAGATGAGCCTTGTGGTTTGTTGAGTCGTTATTTTTAACCACATAACATCAAAGTTAGGGGACTCCAGAGCCTCTTCTCGTTGGCAAGAGAGGTCGCTTCTAACAAAAAGACAGATTCCAAAGTTACGCCTAAATCGGGAATAGAAGTTGTACCCAGGATAAAGATAATTGACTGTGCTGATCGATGAACTGACCTTGGTTTCACAGAGAGCGAGTACATAAGGATTATTTAAATTGCAAGTGTTAGTGTACTGAATTTATATTCGAGTTTAAACCTCGTATGTTATAAAAATCTATTTTAAAATTATGATCTCTGCATGTCGACGCCCCTGAACCAGCCCCCAAACGGAGATCCGAACGGGGGGGGGCTGTTTTTACATCCGGAATTTTTTGTGGTGGAATTTGGTGGCTCAGTCACTGCTGTCTGTTTGTTGTACATAGCTCTTCGGTAGAACTGTTTTTCGCTTCTTCGGAAGAGGTTGTTGGTGTCTTTCATCTCGTTTGATTCTTTATATCTACGAAGTTTTGCGGCATATACGGATAGTTTTTGCTCTGCGTAATCAGGATATAAAAGGCGTTTTTCTCGAAATCACTTTTTTCAAATTGGCGACCATGATATCTCAAAAATCAGATGAGCAATTGAGTCGTGTTTGTGCACAAGTCTTCAACATATATGAGGGCTATAGCTCCTACCACGATGAAGTCAAAATTTGTGTTTTATATTTTTACAGCCCTTCAAAGGTGAAGAAAAATGGTCAAAGATTCAATTTTCTATATGGCGCTCGATATTCATTTTTTACATTTGCACGATTTTTTTTCACTTTGATACCGACTATAGCGACATCCCTACTAACTAAGAATCTCTTTGATTTTTTTATTTTGAGTGAATAGAACTGCTGAAATCATGGTCGCCATCGTCCACTGCTTTTTTCTTCGCGTTCCTTTCATATATTTTTAACATTGATTACACAGGTATACAAAAAAAAATTCTGTCTTTTATGTGACACAAGGATTGTATTTTTTTATGCTAAATCCAAAAAAAAACTGATAAAAAAGAGACATCTATCGTGAGGGTTTTTCAAAAAACACACTTAAAGTTGCCAGAAACCTATTAAATTGAAAAAATTACATTTCAATAAATAATGTAAAACCGTATAATCATTAAAATTATGGAATAAAACTGTTATTTCGAGCATCTTTAAATGTTCTGAATCTACATTTATCATAAAAATTTAAAAATATTACGTTTTAATGTTCGTATTTAACAAAAACACGTATATACCACCTTTAACTAAGCTACGTTGCAAAATGCTGTTTAAAATAAATATGTGCAACCGATAAATTAAATAAAAACCGGTCAAGTGCAAGTTGGACTTACGCAAATAGTGTTCCGTACTTTGATTGCTTTTAAAATAAAAATTTTTGTTACGAAAGTATAAAATGATCAGTTACTTCACAAAACACATCCCAAATGAGTTTTTAAAAAAGTTTTTTTCCGATCTTTACTGAAAACTGATGACCTTGAAATTTCTGTTTTTTTTTAATAAATCAAATAAATTATTAAAGGTAATGCACTCGTGATAATTTTCGTTCAATCTACATCCTGTAAAGAGTATTTCAGAATTTTTTCAAAATTTTTTGATCAGTACTTATCGAGATAAGGGGGGGCAGCGATTTTTCGCACTTTTTAAAAAATAATACAAAGAAAAGTGTGTGCAAGTATTCCATTATATATAATTTCGAACTCGTCTTTTACAAGCTTTCATTTGACATCCCACTCGATGACTGGTAAAATATTTTTTCACTTCTGATTTCACCCTCCAAAACTTAAACCCTTAAGTCAAAATTTAACTTTCAAAACTACATCGCTCTGATGAGGCCATCAGACCATTAGTGCCAAATTTTAACTTTTTATGTCAAGTGGTTTCGGAGAAAATCGGGTGACAGACAGACAGACGGACACCGAAGTCATCTTATAAGTGTTCTTCCATACGGAACACTAAAAATTGTTTTTATTTTTATTAATATTGTACAAAACTATTATTTCATTGCATTTATTTACTTAAAAAAGCTTTTTACGAAGCACTAGCACCCTTGTAAGTGTTAAAAGCGAGTTTTTTTTTTGAAACCGAACATAAAACTTTATTTTTTGATGTTAAGTCAGGATTAAGAACTTCAAAAAATACTGGAAAATAATTAAGAAAACACGTGTCTCACTTAAAAGACAGAGATTTTTTTTGTATACTTGTGTTATTTGTAGTTGTTTAGTAGTATAGAAATTTGCAAACATATTTGACACATATATAAACATATTTCAAAAAAGCTATTTTGCGATAACGCTTATAACAGCAGGTTGAAAAGTTTTTGGTGTAGCTACTTAAAACATATTTTTTTTGCAAAATTCGAATTTATTCATAAACATAGTCTCTTTCAAGAGCGATACAATTAGTCCAACGCTATTCTAACATTTCTATACCTTTCTTGTAGAAGAATTTATCTTTGCCTTCAAAATACGCCTCAGTTTCGGCGATAACTTCTTCATTGGAGCCAAATCTCTTTCCCCTCACGAGCATTTTTTTTTTGAGGTCTGCGAATAAATAATAGTCGCTGGGGGCCAAATCTGGAGTATACGGTGGATGAGGAGGCAATTCGTACTTCAATTCATGCAATTTTGCCATCGTAGCCATTGATGTGACACGGTGCATTGTCTTGATGAAAGAGCACTTTTTCTTGTGTTCATTTGGGGCCGTTTCTTTGCGATTTCTACCTTCAAACGCACCAATAACTTTATATAATATTGGCTATTGATAGTTTTTCCCTTCTCAGCATGGTCGATGAAAATTATTTCATGCGCATCCCAAAATACAGCCGACTGTTGTGTCTTTGGTGGCACCAGGCGGTTTTCACCGGCTGCTGTCCATTCAGCTGACTGCTGATTTGATTCTAGTGTGTAGTGGTGGATCCATGTTTCATCCATTGTCACATATCGCATGAAAAAATTCTTTTTATTGCGATTAAACAGGTCCAAACAGCACTCAGAATCATCAACACGTTGTTGTTTTTGGTCCACTGTGAGCAAACGCGATACAAATTTCGAACGAAGCTTTCTCATATAATATATGCAACACGTTCTTTTGATATCTTTAGGGTGCCAGCTATCTCACGCAATTTCACGTTACAGTCATCTAAAACAATTTTATGGATTTTTTTATGTTTTCCGTTGTAAATACCTCATTTGAGCGTCCAGAGTGTTCAGCATAATTTGTATCTGTACGACTGCGTTTAAATTCAGTATGCCAGTAAATAATAAGTAAATTTCCAAAGCAGAGTCCCCGTAACACTCGTCAAGCTATTGCTTTGTTTGAACGGTATTTTTTCCCATCAAAAAACAGTGTTTAATCAACACATGAAATTCTATTTTTCCATTGTTTTGAAAATATCAAAAGTAGCGTCACTAAAACCACTGTAACTTGTAAACTAATCGTCGAAATGTCACGAAATTTTGACACGTATCGTTTGAAGGTTAGAACTTCTTAAAAATCATACGGATTTTTTTAAAAAAGCGACATGTATGTGTCAGACCAAAAACTTTTCAGCCTACGTGTTAATTAAGAAAACAAGTGTCTCACTTAAAACACAGTATACTTGTGTTTTTTGTAATTGTTTAATAGTATAGAAATTCGCAAACATATTTCAAACATATATAAATATATTGTAAAAAACCATTTTGCAATAACCCTTATGTTTTTCTTCCAAAAAATCTCAAAAATAGCATAAAATCTCGACCGCCAGACCAGCACGACATAATAAAAACCCAACTTTTGACAACACAGTAAAAAAAAATAAACATAATAGTTTTAAAATTGGAAAATTTAAATACTTCTTTTCACTTTATTGTTTGCAGAGAAGTTAAAGGGTGTTTTCTTAATATGTGGTAGCTCCTTACCTGCTTGGATACTCTTTGCCTTGAGCAATACTGATCAATTTCTGCAAGACGTTATCATTCAAATGATGGAAGTTTGCTAGACCTTTTAGGGTATAAACTAGGTCATTTTCTTGTTCTCTGGTAGTAGCTTTGGTTCCAAGTTTAGCCAAGAATTTATTTGTCAAAGTTGTGATGGCAGCATTATTTTCGCAGGAATGTTGACGACAGTAATGACCGGCAATGTTACCGATACCCAAGTAGGTTTCACGCGGTAGATCTTTCCTGTCCAAAAGAGGCTGAAAATTTTCTCTTGTTAGTTCATTTAGAATTAGCGTACACAAATTTTCAGACAAGTGTCACTTCTATTTCATTTTCAGATCTCCCTGACATGCTTTTGGAGTGTAAGTAAAAACAAAAATCCTTTAGTTAATCAAAATTTTTTACAAGGTTATGAAATGAAACTGTTTGGATTTTGATATTTCTTAAGAAAAATACAGGGTGCCCCATATGTATGGAATAATGATTCCACAGCATTTATTATTCAGTGTATCAAAAAATGTTTAAATAAAAATTATAGGGTGTTATACGACGCACATGCTGACGTTGACAGTAAAATGTTTTGAACGAAGAGATTACGCCATTTTAAATTTTTTTAAATGGAAAGCCCTGTGTATTATTTTATTTTTGAGTTCTACTAAAAATTCTAGATATTATTTGTCCAACATACTATATGTCTAAATTGAACTGTTTTGGAATTATTGATATTTGAAATTAAGAAGATTAAATAAAAAAAAAACTAAGCTTTCTTGTGTCAAATATTTACTGTTAGGGTAACGACTTAACGCCTCAAAAAATTTTATTTTATCGACGAAAACGTACATTTAACAGAAACTTTGTTAATGATGGTTGGTTACGGAAACCGTAAGAGAACATAACGGGAGGTGTGTGATCTTTTTAACGCAGAATATCCGAATCGAGAACCTATTACCCAATCCGTAGTTAGCAAAACTTTAAAACGATTTAGGCAATCAGGTCATGTTAAGGATCGTTCTAAATCTGGACCTCCAAAAGTTAAAAATAAGCGATGATAAAAAGTTAGATGTTTTATTGGAAATTACAGAAAATCCCCATACAGCCACTCGTCAGCTTTGCTTAGACCACAACATAAGTAAAGGTACCTTAAGTCGTATACTGAATGAAGAAAAATTGCATCCATACAAACCCATTCTATTGCAAGAATTATCTGACGGTGACTACGATAGACGCATTGAATTTTGCCAGATCATGAAGGAACGAATCAATAATGATCCTAACCTAATTCATAATACTGTTTTTTCTAACGATGCCCCATTTTGTCTTATCGGAAGAGTTAACGAGCATAACTGCCGGTACTGGTCTACTGAGAATTCCCACTGGATAATCGACAGTCATTCTCAAAGTCCACAAAACGTGTGGGGAGGGATTTGTGGATGTCATATCATTAGTCCCTTTTTTATCGGTGTAAATCTTACAAGACAGCGGTATTTACAGTTACTCCAAGAGCAATTGATTCCAACTTGTACAAGTCTTTTTTTCCGATGAACATAATTTGGATATCCCTAACAGGAATCTTTGGTATCAACAGGATGGAGCACCTCCTCACTATGAAATCAATGTTCGTAGATATTTGGATGCGATTTTTCCTAATCGCTGGATGAGCAGAAGAGGTGCTGTAGAATGGCCTGCAAGGAGTCCCGACCTTACGCTACTCGATTTTTTTTATGGGATCATTTGAAAACCAAAGTTTACCGAAGTCAGCCTGAAACTGTAGAAGATTTACAACAAAGAATTCAATATGAAGTAGCACAGATCACCCCGGATTCTCTGCAAAACTCTGTTCAGGCTGTTTATGATAGATCGAGTCATTGCCTCACAGCTAATGGTAGACAAATAATATCTAGAATTTATAGTAGGACTTAAAAATAAAATAATAGGGCTTTCCATTTAAAAAAATCAAGATGGTGTAATTTCTTTGAACTGACAGTTCAAAACATCAGCATATCCGCCGTATAAACACCCTATAACTTTTATTTAAACATTATTTTTATACACTGATTAATAAATGCTGTGAAATCATTATTCCATACATATGGAGCACCTTGTATAATGCAAATTTTTCTGTTTTTTTTTTCAATTGTCGAGCTCATTGTTTTCATTTCGCGTGATTTCATCCTCATACTTTCAACATGCAATAAACAGGTAATGACTTGGTACTTACAACAGCAGCTTTTATTGCTCCTTCCGTGGCATGACGTACGAAATTAAGTCCAAGAAGCGCTAATCTGGCATCGGTTTCACCTAGTTCGTTTTGTTTGAGAAGTTCCAAAATAGCTTCAACACTGTCTCCATTTCCGGACCTTAATAAAGCATCCAAAAATATTCTTTTAGCGGCATCCTTGTCACCAACACCTGGAAAGAAAAGGAGGTATTTATTTCTTTATTATTTTAGTTCCCTTACTAAGAAAAGTGTTATATTTATGAAAAAATCGCCCTTCGAGAATTTTGCATTTCTTATCATTCCAGTCGGACATCAAACAGTTTTCAACTTTCGCCAGTTAGCCTGTTTGTCTGTCTGTTCCCATATGCCTTCAATAAAATGAGATATTCAAGTTTGGTGCACATGTACTACTGGATAGAAACAGAACCTAAAAATTTTGAGCCATATCGCTTCAGAGGAAAACGGTGAAAAGGGTGGGACCTGTCAAATTTTTGTCAAGTTTCCATAATATTAAGAAATTTTTTTTTTAAAATAAAGAACAAATTTAACCAAAATTATATATATAGTTATATATACAGTCTGTCAAGTAAGAACTTGACCTTTCGTATTCTTGAAAAAATGTGTTTCGGGAACATTTTTTGCCTTCAATGTATTCTTTGGTGTGCTAACAACGGCGCAATTACCTTTGCATGTTAAGTTGTCCAATCGCCTCCTGCATCAATAATCGCCCGACATCTTCGAGGCATGCTGTCGACCAGATCTTCTGCATACTCTGCAAATTTTTCAGATATCGCGAGACAACTGAGTCAAAGTCCTCAGAGTCTTTCCTTTGAGCTTTTTCTTTACAAGGGACCAAACCTTTTCAGTAGGGTTGGCGTCCGGCGACTGTAAGGGCCACTTTAGTATCTGATCGTGGGCCCAAACGAGCCGCCAGCAAAGGTTTCTTCAACGTACTTCGGAATTTGACATCATGAGCACGAAGATGTTGTCGAATGGTCTCATGGGATACATTCAAACCCGATATTCTTAATTTTGTCGCTCCTTAACGCAGCGTCAATTTCAGGTCCCATGAAAAGAAAGACATGATTTGTTTTTCGACTTTCGGAGTGACTTTGCCTACCGATAAATGAAATCTTTAGTTGAATCGTTTTCATTAGTTTTTAATTGTTTTGTAATCTATTTTTGGAGACAATAATTTTTCAAATAATAGTTCTACTTACCGATGCCACTTTTAACTTGGTTGTAAACGGCTAACAAGTCGCTCTTTTTTGCTGACTTTAACAATTTTTTAAAAGGTTAACGAATTCTCTAGCAGTAGTTTCACCAACCACTATGTCGATAGTCTGGGCAACTTCTTTAACGGCGCTAAGGATATTCTGAACGTTGTTGTTAGGGGCGTTGATGGGATGGGGATTTTCAAAAATGATGGACCTAAAATGGATATATTTTATAAATATTTGCGTAAGTGCAAAAAAACAGAGGTCATTCTGATTGATTTCTGTTCCACCACATATAAAATGATGTTAACGTATCTTTAATCTCCAGCCAATTAATATTATTTTAGAATTCTGCATATTTGCTTTTGTCATGGACCGGAGGTATTGACTTTTCTTTATTAGACGAGAAATACAGCCTTGGCCAAAAGTATTAGGCACCCCTAATAAACACGTGAAAACTCATAAAATATTAAAAAAAAGACTAATTATTTAAACAATACTATAGGCGACGCTGTCAAAAGCTAACTTAAACAATAGACAATATATTTTACAGGTTCATAAAACACCTAGCCCACAAAACTGCAATAATGAGGTTTTTTTTGAAAAATATTTTTAATGTTTTATCAGTCTCTTTTTATTACTTGTAGTGTCAAGAAGCTTCCGTGCGTGTTTTATTTGTGAACTGAACATTCGTATATTTGAGAAATGCCTAAGAAAAGTGAGCTTGGTATCGAAAAACGAATTAAAATTCAAACCCTACATGAACAAGGCAAGTTCCAAGTAGAAATAACCAAGTTAGTGAAATGTTCTCGGTGCGCAGTGCAGCGTGCTATTAAAACGTTTGTGGAGACTGGCTCCCATGCCAACAAAATGAGAACGGGTAGAAAACGTAAGACTAATGAACGACAGGACAGAAAACTCATCCGCGAGTCTATTAAAAATCGAAAAAAAAAAAAAAAGCATCATCTGAGCTCGCTGCAACTCTGTCGGAAGAGATTGGGATGCCGATTAGTTCTCGAACGGCAAGGAGAAGACTGACAGAGGCTGGATTAAGAGGGTGCAAAGCTAGAAAGAAGCCTTGGCTTTCAGAGACCAATAGGAAGAAACGCTTAGGGTGGGCTCTAAAGCACCAACATTTTAGCGAAGTGGATTGGTCTAATATTGTATGGTCCGACGAATCCAACTTTGAGGTAAGTTTTTATATGATTTATTTTAACAAATAACTACATACAATTACTCTTGATTTATTCCGTTTTAGTCAAAATAATAACTATTTTTTTTTAACTGAGTATTTTTTCTATTCTTACAGCTATTCGGAACGTCAGGTATGACATTCGTGAGGTGGCGTGTCGGCGAGGAATACCATCCAGATTGCGTGGTACCTTCTGTAAAATACGGAGGAGGCAGTATTATGATCTGGGGCTGCATGGCTGTTAAAGGTGTCAGCGAAATGTTCGTTTGTGACGGCCGCATGAGCAGTCAAAAGTACATAAATGTACTAGAAACTGTACTGATACCTTCGCTAACGCGTATTTTTGGCGACACTAATTTAGACGACATCAAATTCCAGCAAGATAATGCACTTTGTCATAAATCAGCGGCTACGATGCGCTGATTTAGAGACAATAACATTGTCTCGTTGGATTGGGCGGCGCAGTCTCCAGATCCTATCGAGCATCTTTGGGGTATTTTTGAAGCACAAGATACGGGAGCATAGCATAATATCAATAGCAGCGCTAAAAAGCGCTTTGATGGATGAGTGGGATGCCATAAGTGCAACTGAATCTAATAGGATTGTACGCACAATGCCTCAAAGAATTGCTGCTGTAATTAGAGCTAAGGGCGAACACACCAAATATTAATTTATTTTATAATTTTACCTCAATATACGATTTTACAAAACATACGAATTTAATTTTTTACCCTGAAACACAAGAAATGAAATAAATTGTAATGTGCCTAATACTTTTGGCCAAGGCTGTAATTATCCTTAGGGTTACATACATATCGAATTTTCAAAAATTCGTTTTTTTTTTACGGATTTTCATTCTCCATATTTCTAAGTATTATTAAAAAAAAAATTTAAATTCCATTCCATTAAAAAGTGATAGCATTAAAGGTGACCTGGCGTCGGATTGGGGCCGCTACCTGTCTCAATCCAATGTCCGCAATATTGCTCAGTCAAATTTTAATATTTTTTGACTTTGTTTTAAAAATCTTAATAATTAGTTTTTCTACAAAATGTCGAGAGGTGTTTTTTTTAAATTTTTCTAATAGATAATTTTTTATAAATCTTCTTCTTACAGTGCCTCTTTGGTTCGAATGTTGGCAATCATTCTGGCTATTATTACTTTATCCACTACAGCTCTGAAAAAACCTGTAGTATTTGTTGAGAACCAATTTCGCAGATTGATTAGCCAAGAAATACGTCTGCGTCCTGGCCCCCCTTTTCCAAATACCTTTCCTTGGAGTATTTGCTGTAGTAATCCATATCTGTGGAGATTTCTCATTATGTGTCCCAAATACTCCAATTTTCCTACTTAATAGATTTCATAATTTCCAGTTTCTTGTTCATGCAACGTAAGACATCCTCGTTGGTAATATGGTCAGTATAGGAAATTTTCAAAATTTGGCGAAGAGCCATAATTCAAATGCATCAAGTTTCTTAGAAGTGGCTTCAGTCAGCGTCCAAGATTCCACACCATAAAGAAAAACACTGAAGACATAACATCTTAGAAGTCTCATTTTCGTGCTCAATTTTATTGCTGAGCTTTTGCAAGATCATGTCATTTTGAGGAACATTGCTCTAGCTTTTTCGATACGACAAAGAATTTCCTGCGAATGATCCCATTGTTTATTTATCATGGTACCTAGATATGAATATTGTGGAGTTCTTTGTATTTGTTGATTGTTAACCGTCAACAAGGTAGCAGGAACCGGAGACTTGCTAATTACCATGTATTTTGTCTTGCTGATATTAAGTTCGAGGCCGTATCGATTACTGACTTCGTTTATTTTCGTCATAAGATGTTGTAGACCCTTTAAATTATCAGCCATAACCGCCGTATCGTCAGCATAATGAATGTGATTTATTCGCTCCCCCATTAAGCAGTATTCCTTCATCAGCCTCTTCCAGTGCCTCTCTGAAGATTTGCTCAGCGTGTATATTAAACAATAGCGGAGACAAAACACAACCCTGCCTTACTCCACGCTCAATCGATATTGCTTCTGAGCGCTCCCCTTCTACTTTAATAAATGGCATCTGGTTCCAGTAGAGTGTGCCAATAATCCGCAGATCCTTTCTATCTAGCCGAAAGTCTTTCAGAAATTCGACCATTTTGTAATATTGGACTCTATCAAAGGCCTTTTGGTAGTCGATCAAGCACAAATATACGTCACAATTGACGTCTCTACATCGCTGAATCAAAACCTGCACAGAAAACAAAGCCTCTCTGGTTCCCATGGCATCACGAAAACCGAATTGTGTAGCTGACATGTTTTCTTCACATAACTTGTATATTCTTCCGTGAATGATTTTCAGAAATGTTTTTAGTCTAATTGTTGCGCATTTTTTAGCGCCAGCATTTTTTGGGATCGTTATAAACTCAGACTTTAACCAGCTCTCTAGGATTCTGCCCGAATCATATATTTTAATGTAGATCACCGTAAATCACTTACTCTCATCCTCATCCAAGAGCTTAAGAAACTCCCCATGGAATTCATCGGGACCGGTGGTTTTCCATTTTTACTTGATTTAATGCAATGCGCCCTTCATCGGTGGTAATACAGGGCCCAAACAAGTCTATTGAGCATTGTGGCTGATCTGGTCTTGCATCAGAAAATAACTCTGTAATATAGTCTTGCCATATCTTCAGTTTCTTTTCTTTATAAATAACAACGTTTCCTTGATGATTTATCAAACGTCTATTTGATTTCGTTCTCCGTTCACCAGTTAAGTCTTTGATTTTTCGATAAATATTAAAGTAAAGTATACTGCAACTCCTCTATCTCTTTACATCTTTCACCATTCCACCTATCTTTAGCTGTTCGAATTTCTTTCTGTATTTGTCTGTGTAGTCTGATATATATTCTCTTTTGTTACCTCTGGTTTTGTGTAACGATCTTTCCTCCATTAGTCTTAGAATGTCATCTGCCATCCATTCCTGCCTTTTATGTGTTTGTTTCATAGTTAGATACTTATTCTTTAGCCCCCTTGTTATCCTATGTCTTCGTTTAGATCTGTGTCTCGAAGTTCTTTATTAAGATCTTTTTTAATTCCGTTTGTTACATTTTCGTCTTTAAGCGGTCGCATATCGTATAAATTTTTCTGTTCTTTTTAACTTTTTCAAGATAATTCTTAGAAATCCCTACTAAGACATTGTGATCCCAGTTTATATCAGCACTGGAATATGTTTTGACAGATACAACACTATTTCTAAAACGTTTTTTCACTAGAATATAGTCTATATCGTTTCTGGTGATATAGTCTGGTGAATCTAGTGGGGACTTTCACGTGTATAATTAAACATAATTTTTTTTGTCAAAAATGGCATACTAAACTTTGAAACCGTAAATTTTTTATTTTGGAACAAAACACATTCGACAATTTTTAACTACTACATTATTTTACAAGATTAATTTTTATTTTTGCACATTGGATTATTTTTTTGAAATTATCCTACAGACCGTTTAGAAAATGAAAGTACAAGAACTTTATATAATTATAGATTAGATCAAAAATTACTACATGTTTATGAGAACAGGTCAACAGAATCTCTACTTAAAAATGTAACAGATGGAATATACCAGGCAGCCATAGAATCCTTAGGAATTAAAGAAACATATCACAAATCTAGGAAGTACTGGTGGAACGATCAACTACAACAACTTAAGAACAAAAAGCAAAAGCTCTATGAAAAATGGATGAGTATAAAGAGGCATGAAAACAGACAGGAATACAAAAAAGCTATGTCATATTCAAGCAAGCTATAGTTGTTTGTAAAACAAATGCCAAGAATTAGTTGGTGGACGTAAATCTAGAGAATCACAGAGATTTATTAAAAATCTAAGGACACAAACGAGAGATGAAATAAATATAAACTCAATTACAGCCCAATAATGGGAAGAACACTATAAATCACTCCTGGTGGAGCAAAGATCAGAATATATAAACAAATCTCACAAGAAAATTCCAATTGTTGGAGAACCCATAGCTCTTGATATAGACAGGACAAAGAAAGCCATATATTTACTAAAAAACAATCGATTCCTAGGCCCTGAAGGTATTCCTGTAGAATTAATAAAGAATGGAACTGAAAAACTATTTAAGATCTTAACAGAAATTTTAACCGATGTTTAAATGGGGAACCAATTCCACAATGCTGGAAAGAAGGCTGGATTACATCTATACATAAAAGGGGCAACAAAAAGAACTGCAGTAACTATCGAGGTATAACGGTGACAAGTACATTAAGCCGACTCTATGGAAAAATATTAAAAGATCTCATATACATATGAAAAGTATCATCTCTACGAATCTGAAGAGCAAAACGGTTTTTAGAGCAGGTCGATCAACAATTGACAATATTTTTTGTTTAACACAAATCATCGAAAAAAGAACAATACGGTCACAAGATGTACACCTACTTCTAGTACATCTGTCAAAAGCATATGATACGGTCCCTATTGTTAAACTATGGAAAGTCCTAGAAAAATCTAATATTAATGTGACTATTACGGATGCCATTAAAGAATTCTATAGAAACACTACATCTAGAATAAAAGTAAGAAATAAACTTTCAAAGGGCTTCAATGTAACTAAAGGCCTACGCCAGGGATGTTCTTTGTCACCCACCCTATTTAATATATACATCGATGAAGCTCTGAGAATGTGGAAACGGAAGTGTAATGGCATGGGAATAGCAATAGGGGACACAACTCTATACACATTACATTACGCAGATGATGAGATAGTGGTGGCTCAAGATAAAGAAGACCTAGAATACATATCCCGGAAACTATTTGAAGAATACAGAAAATGGGGATTACAAATAAATACAGAGAAGACACAATATTTAAGCATTGGACAAGAACCGCCACCAGGAGATCTGATTCTAAACAATGAAACTATCAAGTGCTGTGAAGAATACGTATATCTGGGCACGAGACTCACCAAGACTGGCCGAAGCAACGAAACAATACAAGACAGAATAACAAAAGGAAAAAAGGTTATTGGGGCATTGAACTCAATACTATGGCAAAAAAAATATTAGAGCGGAGACAAAAAAGAAAATCTATAACTCTATATTACAACCCACACTGACTTATAGCTCGGAAGTATGACAGCTGACAAATAAACAAAAAGACAGCCTACTTGCAGTGGAAATGGATTTTTGGAGAAGATCTGCAGGTAAATCTAGACTCGAGCATTTTAGAAATGAGGACGTAGGGAATTTAATGAAGGTGGAACGCACAATAATTGACGATATCGAAAGACAACAACTAGCTTGGTATGCACATGTAAAACGAATGCCAAGGGAAAGATTACCAAAAAAGATTTTGGAGCGAATCCCTACAAAAAAGAGAAAAAGAGGACGACCACCTACAACATGGGTGCAGGAAATAACAAGGGCAATTTATGCAAGGAATCTCTCAGAAGATGATATATATACACATATATATATATATATATATATATATATATATATATATATATATATATATATATATATATATATATATATTTATATATATTTATATATATATATATATATATATATATATATATATATATATATATATATATATACAGTCGACACTGTTTATAGTGAAACTCTATATAGGGAAAAACTTTCCATAGTGAAATTTCGGTCAACATTTTGGTCTTTCACTATATAGAGTGTCGACTGTATATATATATATATATATATATATATATATATATATATATATATATATATATATATATATATATATATACATACACACACACACACACACAGTCGACACTCTATATAGTGAAAGACCAAAATGTTGACCGAAATTTCGCTATAGAAAGTTTTTCACTATATAAAGAAAAAATCCGTATATATTGCTATGTATGTAAGATATTCTAGGTCTTGAAAAAATTGCACTACAAAGAGTTTTTCACTATATAGAGTTTCACTATAAACAGTGTCGACTGTATATATTCTGCAGACAAGGAGGATAGTTTTTATCAGTGGTCCATTTAATCCGAACAAAAATAATGTTAACATTTGAAACATATTTAAAAAAAAATTGTTATAATTTAAAGTACAATTAAAATATATAATCGCTATTCTTTTGTATTATTCAATTAATAAAGTTTAAAATATTTTTTTTAAATATACATACTTTTTGCAGCGTTCACGTGTATGTAACCCCTTAAGATTGGACCAAATCAAGTTTAAATTAGTTTCCCAAATCTCCCATTTTTCCATGAATTACAAATAAGTCCGGAAAAACATTGGACAAATATTTTGCCCGGCTAATATTTATCGGGCCCTCTTCCTCACTAATCAAATGGGAAAGAATGTAACTTACCTTGGTTTTGTAACAGGTGCTGGTGCGCTGTCCTTGGCGGTGCCACTGTACTGCAATTTGCTTACAATATGAGCTTTAGCACCATTTTTGCCAACAGAGAACGGGACGTAGAGATAGTCTTCTTTGATTGTGGCTTGCTCCAAAATGCCGTTTTTGACTCTTAAGGTGGCGCTGTATTCGCCATTTAAAAGAGGACTGGATTTAATTTCACTGTCAAGGTTGAAGGCTGTTGCCAAGAAGTCTTGTTGAATGTGTTCTCTGGAAATGAGTAAAAATAATTTTAGACTATACTACTTATATAAGTGATATTTGAACATCAACATAAAATAACAAAGAGCATCACTAATTTTTGATGAATACAGCACACGGATCCAAATTGTGACAGGAGCGGATCATGTAATACAAAGAATTATCTAATTTATGGTATCTTCAAGAGAACGGGAATATTAAACAAGAAAAAACAACCTGACCATTATTTTGTCAAAATCCATTTAACCGTTTTTTTTTTCTGATATCGGACAGACAAACGAGCAGACAAAACGTCCAGAAATGGTTTTCATATCTATACACATTGAATAATACCTTCCTCTGTTTGTAAAACATACTTATTACAGTCTGTCAAGTAAAAATGTTTTACAAGAAAAATTTTTCCCATCAGCCAAAGAATAGGTGTGCTAACAATGGCGCAATTATCTTCGTAAGTTGTCCAATCGCCTTCTGCATGAATAATCGCCTGGAATCTTCGAGGCATACTGTCGACAAGATTTTGTGCATACTCTGCAAATTTTTTCGAATCTCGCAAGACAACTGAGTCAAAGTCCACAGAGTCTTTCCTAGAAGCTTTCTCTTTACAAGGGACCAAACGTTTTCAATAGAGTTGGCATCCGGGGATTGTGAGGGCCACTCTAGTATCTTATCGTGGGCCCAAACGAGCCTCTTCGCGACGTAATTTTTCCCAGCAAAAGTTTCTTCAACGTGCTTCTGAATTTGACATCATGAGCATGAGGATGTTGTCGAATAGTCTCATGGGACACATTCAAACTCGATTTTCTTAATTTTGTCGCTCCCTGACGCAGCGTCAATTTCAAGTCCCGTGAAAACAAAAACACGATTTTTTTTCGACTTTCAGAGTAACTTTGCCTACCGAGCTACGTTTTGGCATGTCGTCGACATTTTTCATCTCGTTAAAATGATTTACCCACTTCTTCACAAACAATATCGACTTTTTAATATATTTAGCGGTCGCCCAGTCATTTTAGGCCCCTTTGGATGGGAACAAAGAAAGACTGCCTTGAACCGACGGGCAAACAAGTAACTCATTTTGAATTTTACGTGATTTCGACGAAAGTTCGGAATCGACTGATACTTTTACTCAAATGCGTCGTAGAGAGAGGTTCCCTCTACCGATTTTTTGTTGAATCGCGGGAATTGCATCTACCAAAAATGAATTATCGTGGACATGTTCTTACTTGACAGACTGTATATAAACCCAGCTTCTATTGAGATTTTACCATATGTACGGATATAACTATAATTGTTTCCAAGATAAAGAGAAGTCTAGTGAGTTCTATTCCTAATTCCTTATGCTATTATAACAAAAAGTTCTTACCTGTAAGAGCATTTGTTTGAGGTTTCTAGACTTGGTCACGACCAGGATGTTTCCTTCTTTGTGTGACGACGAATCAGTTGGACAAGTACCAAAAACATCAGTTTCATAACCAGATTTCAACGATGCTTGGAAAATTGAAGCTATCGCTCTCTTAACGTTGATAGAGTTCTGGTTGTCTCCGTCAACGACGCAAATACTGTCATCCAATACTCCATCGTTAATGTTGATTCGAATAGGTTTTTCGATGTCGGGGATAGATCCTCCAACTTTCTGTAAGGGAAGAAAGAAAAAAGTTTGTATCAGCTTAACAATCAGAAATAATTTAGATAATTCTGTAACGATGGAAAGCTTTGTATTTATATATTCTAAAGTTTCAATACTTTTGTTACTTTCCGGGGCTATATTCTGAAATAATGTACAATATAATGCTTATACTGGATAATATCAGGTTAGTCAATAAGTTTTGAAAGCGCCAGCTAGGGAGCATCACTTAAACCAAATATTGAGCACCATTTTGAAGCTTCATCTGTCACATGAACACACCCTAAATTTCAGGTCGATCTGTCAAGTCATTCATTGTTTAGCACCTGATTCAAGTAGACGTGTTTAAGTATTTTATAAAAATGGAAAAAATTGAATATCGCACAGTGATAAAATTCTTTGTTTTGGAGGGTTTATGCATATTTATAGTTTAAAAGTGATCGTACAAGCATCAATGATGATCAAAGTTCAGGACGTCCAAAAACTGCAACAACTGAAGAAACTGTTGTGTAAACACAAGATATGGTAATGAAAGACCGTCGATTAACCATAGATGATTTAGCTGAAGCTATAGTCATCTCACATGGACCAGTACTTGAGATCTTAACCAGTGTTTTGGATATGAGAAAGCTATTCACAAGATAGGTGCCGCATTTGCTAGCATCGGAACAAAATCTTACTCGAGAAAAATTTTTTTCTAAAAAACATTTGGCTCGTTTCACAAAGAATAAAACTGTTTTCTGCGTTGATTTGTAATTATGGATGAGACTTGGGTTTACCAGTATGATCCTGAACTGCGACATCAAACTGCACAGTGGACTGAACCCGGTTGTTCAGCTCCAAAGCAGCCAAAGTGGGCAAAGACGTCCAAAAAAATTATGGCATCAGTTTTCTGGGATGCAAAAGGAATTTTGTTAATTGATTACCTTCAAATCGGTAAAACAATTACAGGAGAATATTATTGCAATCTTTTGGACCAGCTGGATGAGAAAACTCATGAGAAAAGGGCCGGTTTCCAAAAGAAAAAAAAATCGTATTTCATCATGACAATACACCTACTCACAGAGGTGCTTTGCAACTGGTCGGATTAAAGTACGAATTAGATCTGTAAAATGATGAGGTAATAGCATCCGTAGGTAGGTATTTTAAAGGTTATCCGGAAAATCACTTCAGAGATGGGGCAAACGAATTGGAAAATCGCTGGAAAAAAATGTATTGAGCTTAAGGGAGATTATAGAATAAATGTATTTCGACTCATAAATTCAGTTAAGTTTGAAATGTCTAATTGCTTCCCACGCCGACCTAGGGGAGTACTAGATGGGTAACCGCTTGGGCAGGTCAAGTGCTGTTGTTAAAACAGGAGGTAGTTTTACTGTAGCAATTTAATAACGCCAGTGGCAGCGCTGTCCCCTTAAAAAAGGGTTAAGACGGGACGGTGAATAATAAAAGAAATAGGTATCCAGATTTTAATGTTCTGTGCGGAACATTTATAAGATCACTTCGATGACCGTCCGTCTGTCTGTCTGTCACACCCGATTTTCTCCGATACTATTTGACATAGAAAGTTGAAATCTGGTACTAATATAGGAATTGATGTCCTCATCAGAGCCGTGTGGCTTGTAAAAAATAGGAGTTAAAACATACATATAATGTAACATTTGTGCACACTTTTCTTTGTATTATTTTTAAAAAATCGCGAAAAATTGTGTCCACCCCCCCCCCGTATCTCGAAAAGTACTGATTTTTAAAAAATTCTAGAATATTCTCCACAGGGTGCAGATTGAACGAAAATTATCACGAGTGCATTACTTTTAATAATTTTTCTGGTATATAACAAAAAAACAAAAATTTCAACGTCATCAGTTTTCAGTAAAAATCAGAAAAAAACTTTGTTAAAAACTTATTTGGGGTGTCTTTTGAGAAATCACTGATTATTTTATACCTTCATAACAATAATTTTTAGTGTTCCATACGGAATACTTATAAGAACACTTTTCTCCGAAACTATTTGACGTAGAAAGTTGAAATTTGGTACTAATATAGAAATTGATGGCTTCATCAAAGCCATGTAGTTTTGAAAGTTAAATTTTGACTTAAGGGGTTAGTTTTGGGGGGTGAAATTGGAAGTGAAAAAGAAAAAATTTTACCAGGTCATCGAGTAGGGTGTCAAATGGAAGCTTGTAAAAACACGAGTTCAAAAATATATATAATGTCTTACATGCGCACACTTTTCTTTGTATTATTTTGAAAAAATCGCGAAAAATCGCTATCCCCCTCTATCTCAAAAAGTACTTATCCAAAAATTTTGAAAAAATTCTGGAATATTCTCCACGGGGTGTAGATTGAACGAAAATTATCACGAGTGCATTACCTTTAATAATTTATCTGGTATATAAAAAAACAAAAATTTCAAGGTCATTAGTTTTCAGTAAAGATCGGAAACAAACTTTGTTGAACACTCTTTTGGGGGTGTGTTTTGTAAAATCACTGATCATTTTATACCTCCGTAACAAAATTTTTTATTTCAGAAGCATTCAACGTACGGAACACTAACTGCCCAAATTCAACTTGCACTTGACCGGTTATTTTTATTTAAAAAGCAATCAACATACGGAACACCAATTGCGCAAGTCCAACTTGCACTTGACCGGTTTTTTAATTTTAAAAATTATTTTTCCAAAAGAATTTAAATATCGAATAATTATTGATTTAACATTGACTCTGAATAACGCTGAGGTCAAGGCAAGTTCAGAAGTAATAAAAATTACGACATAAATCGGTTAATTTGACCTTTCTTTCATTTCACTAATTAATATTTGTCAATAACATCAACAATCTTATCATTAAATAACTAAAATGGCAAATAAAAGCCAAGAATAATTTCTTGGTAGAATTATATTTATTCTAGTTTTTTGGAGTTAGACTGTGTCTAACTGAAGTGACTTTTCTACCTTTTACATACCATTACACTAGAAATCTTTACATGTCAATATTTAAACACCAAATGTACCTGAAGAGAGGCCAGGTATTTTATATCCGATTTCGGTCATTGGATGAGACCCATTGCAGTTTTTTTATGGACACAGCACACGTGCTGCAGGGAAATCCCTAAAACGCTACAGAAGCGACGCGTGAGGTTCACGTTAGTCTTGAATCGCTGTAAATTATACTCGATGGGAAACACCGTCCTCGGCAAATTATTCCAAAGGGATGAGGTTCTCCATATAAAAGACTGATTGAAAACGGTTGTACGAGGAGTAACAAGCTGAACTTCATACGGATGTGAACTATTAGTGCGACGTGTATTCTTAGCATGCACCGCTCTGGGAGGAATTAAGCGAGCTACATCCATCGAACAGCGAACAGCTCTCGTTTGAATACAATCCAACAAATGCAGTGTATGTTTAGGAGCAAAGTCCCAAACATAGGAGCAGTACTCCATCGTTGGTCGAATTTGAGCTTTGTACGGAATTAACAGTTGTTATGGACTGTAAAGCTTTTTAGTTTGAAATAATAGTCACAGCTTTTGAGAAGCTCTCTTTGCTATGCTTGCTACATGTTAATGCCAAGACATATTTGCTCCCAAATTAACGACCGGCAAATTCAGTGTCGATGATAGAGGAATGAAGCGCTCCGGCATAACTATGTCAGGTTCAGCAACGTTAATTTCTTTAGAAAAAACTGCCGCTTGAGTTTTTGTAACGTTAAATTTTATATGGTTGCAGTCACCACAAAAAATAATTTGGGCCAGGTCGTTCAACGACTTCCCTATTTCTGCGGATATTTGCATGGGTAGCCGATGTTCGAGAGTTCAAAGTGAATGAAGATCTTTTCCAGTAGATCGTTAATATAAATGAGAAAGAAACCTTGTGGCAAACAGGCGTTGATAGGGAAGGAAATCCGTTGACTGTCACTCGTAAAGAAAGATCTCAGAGGGAATACAAGAGTTACAAACAGAATTTTTTAAACATACCATAAAAGCGTAGCTTAACTAACAATCCATCGAGCCAGACATGGTCGAATGCTTTGGATATATCAATTCTTCAAAGCTTTCAATTGTGTTTGTTCCAAATATATAGTTAGAAAATCTCCTGTTGATCTTTGCTTACGAAAGCCATATCGATAGTCACTAATAATATTTAATCCTTGTAGATATTATAAAAGATGCCTTTTCCATAATTTTCCATATTATTGAAATCAATGCGACTGACCGGTAGTTGTTTGGCAAGGTATTCTTGCCTTTTTCGGGTATTAGCCTAGTCGCTCGGGGTTTGAGCGCTCATTAAATGTAAACAGGCTACATTTTGGCACACAGGCAGTTTTTTGAACGTAGGATACGATAAAAAAAAAGTTTGGTAAAGTTTGATGTACGCTAAGCCCACAAAATCCAAAATAAAATCAAAAATTCGTTTTTTTTTCGGTAATATATCGAAAACAAAAAAAAAATCGAAAAACCAATAGCACCATGTGAAAAAGCGGAAAATTTTGACCAAAAAATAGTATATAGATTTTTTTTTTTTTCTAGATTTTTTTTTATTAGCATGAGAATTTATTAAAATTCGGATAGGTGATTCAAAAAGTGTAGTGACCCAAACAGGTTAATTTGAAAGTTTGCGCACACCGCTCGAAGGTTAATCGATAGTATTTGTTTTCAGAGTGTAAAAAAAAAAATAAAAGATAGCTTTTAGAGGAGGAGACTTTCAGCTTTCCGATGATACTAGTAGTTTTTATTTTTGTTGCTTTATAATTTGTAAAACTTAAAACGAAATTACTGTTTGCATGATTTTAACGGGGATACAGTAAATTAGAAATATTTAATAAAAATATAGTATTGAAAAAAAAATCCTTATGCACATATCATTATTATACCTTAAGTTTCAATATAAGAATAACTAAAAATAGCCACATTGTCTGTGTTATTTAAAAATTGAGTTTTAAAAAATACTGTAATGCACCGCCGGCAATTTTACGTTTAAAAGCGGTACGAAATGGTCAAAAAAAGTCGAACAATTTTTTTTAGTTTACAGTTAAAAGTGTACTTGATATTAGAAAATCATTAAAAACTTTTTTGTAATTTTGCTCTTAAAAAAGTGTTCATGATTTTTTGCTTATTATTAATCTTAAGCTTAAATTTTAAATAAAAAAATTATTTAAAGGTGGGAAATGAAAGATAAAAGTCTAAGCTTTAAGTATAAAGTATTTATATTTCATTTAAACATATAGGTACAAAGAAAACAGTTATTGAAAACACAAAAATTCTAAATTACTCGAAGAAATTAAATGAATTACGTACTCTCTGGCTGCCATATTGGATCCGCCACTTTGAATTTTTTAAATCTGTCATCCGATTCTTAATCAGCACTCCGAAAAACCCCTTAATAGCCAATTTCAAAATATTTAGCGGTATACAGAAACGTTAATTTAATCATAAATGAGGTTGGAAGCATAATTCCCACTACAACTGAACGGGTTAAACCAGCCATTTTATTTAAAATATTTTTTTAAAAATTACTGTAAAACTAAAAGAAAGTAATTTATATAGTATTCTCTGTAAAATTTCCCGTTCTTTCACGTGGTGCTATTAGTTTTTCCATATCTTGTTTATTTTTCGAGATATTTGCAAAAAACCGAATTTTGCATTTTATTTTCGATTTTGTAGGCTTAGCGTACACTTTAGAGTAGCAAACTTGTTTGTATCGTATTTTACGTCCAAAAAACTACCTGTATGCCAAAATGCAGCCTGTTAATATTTAATGAGAGCCTTTCATCAAAATTTGCCTCTGACTATTGGGCTATATCGGTTGAACAGCAGCGCATTTCCAGCAGGAAGAAAATATTCCCATTCTGTAGGATAGGTTGAAAAGTCTACAGAAAACTAGTATTAGTTCTCTCGCGCATTTTTCGAGTAGTATTTATTTATTTATGATATTAGGGTATTTCTAAATTTCGTTGGTTCTCTACTCTCTTGTTTACAGAATTTGGTAAGCAAAAATCTTGGGTTTTTTCCACATTGATGGTGTGCTGTATAGATTACTGACGTTTATTTATTAGCTGATTATTCAGTTCGCCTTTTCATTCTACATTTACATACATCTTACTACAAGAACAGGGCATTTTATTAACACCTTTTCAGTTTGTAAAGAAAGCATATATATATATATATATATATATATATATATATATATATATATATATATATATATATATATATATATATATATTTCATATGTGTTAAAAATTGTGCGAAGTTTAGATCTTTGAAATAATTTAACTGTTTTGTTACTATTTGAAATGAAAATACGAGTGAATTGGAAAATCAATGTCCATTAGAATGATGCAAGCCGTGAGCACCTCCGTCCCATGTTAAGAATTGAAAGTAACAAGTGTAATAATTGATCAACTGAATGTTCGATCTTTCAGGGAAGTACCTAGAAAAATAAGTTTTCTTTCAATTAGTGTTTGAATATATACCTTTCCATTAGATCCAATAATCTGGACATTTTGTAACCTTAAAATTTGGTTGCAGTCTCCCTGTTGTGTCAGTAAAACATCGGCTTTAACTTCTGTACTTGTAACTTGTCCTTCTGCTGAAGATAATGATACTTCGATTTTTCCATCGTAACTGTATTTGTATGTTGTTCCTACTGCGTATTTAAACGTCTGAGCAGCTGAAAAATTTAAATACAGAGTAAGTTAAATGACACAACAACTTCAGAAATTAATCGTAACCGATTTTCAATTTTTTTTTTTTCGTAATCTACTAAAAAGTCGTACGGTCAACGACGTAAAGCAATTTTGGAACAGTCTTTATCGAGTCCATTTAGTTTGTAAGTTACTTATAGCTTCTTATTTTTCAGTATTCAATCAAATAATTGAATCGAAGCTACACAAAAAACACGTTCTCACGCTTATGTCTTTCCCCCCTCCCCCCCAGAAACATTTCTATGTTAACTAACTTCTCTACTGGACCACCAATTGTCTTAAGCGCTGAGTTTGTCCCGTCGGAAAAACACAGAAAACATGCGCCAGATATAGGTATCTATGTGCCTGTCACTGATTTTGATAATGGAATCCCGCGCCTAATTAATTGCTACTGTCGAGTATAAAGGATTTCTATCAGGCTAAAGATTTCTTAACTTACCACCGATATAAACACGTGTTGACCACGTGTCCATCTATGAAATATCGAAAAACGTGTTAGGAATGGACCCCCTCCCTATTAAGCAATGTTGACAATTACAAGCACGATTTTTTTTATTCTATATAAAATTTGACAATTCATTTTGAGTAGGTTTTAAACTTATGTACAATAAATTAGTTCTAATTATATTAATAGCATTCCAACATCTTTTTACATTATGTTTACAAATATCTCCATAGTTGTATTTTTTCGTCGTTTTTCAGTTAGTGAATTATTTCTTAGCGAAATACAAGAATTAAAATGTACTTATGTACAGAAATTTTAATAATATTTGAAACAATATTCTTACACTAATACTGTTCAAAAATACTTATTCATAGTAAAATTGGAAATTTTTACTCACCACCTCCCTTGCAACCAGTCCGGCAAACTTCTGAAAAAGGAAAAAAAAAAGCGTATTATTGAAACCAGTCAATTTATAAAAATACGTTTTGAGAAAAAATTATGCCATCGTTATCGTATCGCTAAAGAAACTTTGTAAAAGTATTTCTGTTCAGTCAAGCATGAATTTTGAGAACAAATCGGTCATTTTGTAAAACTAGTCTGTTTCTATGAATTTATCTAAATGTTCCTTCTTATTAGGGAAAATTGAAGGGAAATTTACCCAAATATTCAAAAATAAATAGTCATTGTCTCCTCTTAAACTTTAAGCTTGAGAGGACTAAAAAATGGAGGTCTCTACCGTATAATACTTTTTTCAGCTTAGGCAGTTCTACCATACAGCCAGGCGCTAATTGAAAAACTTTATAATCATTTTTCAGTGAATCAAAAACTGTTCGCAGAGATTGATCTGTTGCTACTTATACTTTATACTAAAAAAACCGGTCAAGTGCAAGGCCGACTTGCGCAGTTAGTGTTCCGTACCGTGATTGCCTTCAAAATAAAATCCTTACCTAGGCTAAGTTAATTAGGTCCCTGATTAAGATATATACATCTTAAGATCCAATATGTATTTTCACGTTTTTTTCTTAGTCAGTAATGTATAATAGTTATAGCATCTTAGCTACCAATAAATCAATCTAGCTCAGAATCAGCTAGAATCTAGTAATAAAAGTGTAAAACAAATATTTACTACCTAAATATTTATTTAATTATAAACAAATAAAAAATAAAGTTCTTTTGTCTGGGTACAGACGCGCGCGAGCAGTAATATACTGTAAAGTATATTAACAAGAGCTCCACCATATTGACAAGCAAAACTATGAAAACTATGTTTTCATGATTTTTTTTTATACCAGATAAATCATCAAACGTAATGCACTCATGATAATTTTTGCTCAATTTACACTTAATAGAGACTATTCCAGAATTTTTTCAAAATTTTTTGATCAGTACTTTTCGAGATAGGATGGATGGCCAGGGGGTTTTTGCCCATTTTTTTAAAATAATACAAAGAAAAGTAGGCGCAAGTATTACATCATATATATTTTTAAACTCGTGTTTTCATAATCTTTCATTTGCCACCTCACCCGATGACTTGGCAAAAAATTTTTTTTCACGTCCGATTTCAGCCTCCCAAAACTAACCCCTTAAATCAAAATTTAAAGTTCAAAACTACACGGTTCTGATTGGGTCATTAATTCCTATATTTGTGCCAAATTTCAACTTTCTATTGCAAATAATTTCGGAGAAAATCGAGTGTAATAAACGGACAGACGGACGGGTAGATAGACACCGAAGTGATCCCATAAATATTCCGTACGGAACACAAAAAAGAAAAGAAAACGACATATAGATAGGGTTATACTCTTCTCGCTCTCGGCGAATCAGAACATTTTAAAACAAGCAGATAGTCCCGGAGTAACACATAAATTTGGGCTTGCATAAAGATTTTTACAAGAAAGACAATAGTTTTTTCCAGAATATAAACTATATTGGGAATGTGGAATCTTTGGTACAATGACACAACTCAGTATATATTACCACTACACCAAACAATTCATTTTTGTACCCGACGCGCGTTTCGCTAGCCATGTTAGCTTCATCAGGAACAATCATGGACTATCATCAATCACCGTCAATCATCGCTTCTGATGAAGCTAACATGGTTAGCGAAACCTGCGTCTAGTGCAAAAATAAAGTGTTTGGTGTTGTGGTGATATATACTGAGGTGAATATAAAGTTTAATATTGTTTTCGTGCAAATACATGACGATTCTTTGAGTTTGAAAATTGCCTAAACGCGTGAGTACATATACAAAAATTAACAATATTTCTTTAATCATTACCAATAGTAATGCTAATATTCTTCTTTTATTTTTTGTTTTCAGATATGTAATATAGAAATTAATAGTTACAATTTTATTAGCCATCGTAGACATGGGTGCTGCAGAGTAGTTAGAGAAAAAAACGGAGACACAATACATACACATATCTGAATGTGAATTTCTGCAGGTAAAATAAATAAATAAGTAAATTCAAATAACATATTGCTTACACATATGAAATATTACTATATGATTAGTACTTGGTACCTTTTACCCGGCCCTCCCCTTCGCCACAATGTATGTAATTCTATTCATATGACGGTTTTATTGTTAATTCAAAGTGATAAACTGAGTCCGACAAAATGTTCCAACCACGGAGACGTTTTTGGGCACTTCGATACTGTTAATTTGAGAATATTATCTATAATATGTATAAAATGCAACGTCTCTCTGTCTGTCTATCTGTCTGTTAGTGCGCTTATCACTGGAGAACCATTCATCCGATTTACGTACTTTTTTTCTTAAACATACATATGTTCTCTGACCAGGTTATAAGCTATATTCTATTACGTTAGGTAGCATAAGGAATGACGATAATAGTGAATTAAGTCGGAAAAAAATTTGCCGCTAGCGCGTTCTCTTGTAATACACAGCCTAAACCATTAAATATGGAACAATATTATGTAGCAGAGAATATTTATAATCTATAATCTATAATATATATAAAATGCAACGTCTCTCTGTCTGTCCGTTACTGCACTTATGATTCGAAAACCACCTATCCGATTTACGTGTTTTTTTTTTTAATTCATACATAGGTTCTCTGGTCAGGTTATAGGATATATTTTATTACGTTAGCTAATATAAGGAATAAGCAGTGGCGATTTTTTTTTGTCGCTCACCTCCCCGCCTCAGTAGGGATTTTACCCTTTTTCCATATCCCAAGGATATTGGCGAGGATGTCGTAATACCCATCAACGTTGTCCAAGTGCCGAAACATACATTTTTGTATTTCACGGCACCTTTCAAACAACGCGGTAGTGCTGCCACGGACGTTATTTGCATTTCTGCAAACTACTACTACCTATGTACGTGGCCAAGCCAAATATACTTAAATAAATTAATAAATAAGTATACCGATCTGCGGGATTGAACCCTCGATCTTCTGCACAGTAGCAAAGTACTACGCTACCGAGCCACGGCCAGCCACAGATAGTGAATCAACTCCCCGCAAGCGGAGCCGTGGGCACGGCTAATTAGACATAACATACAGATATTATATTCAACATGTTGGATCAATATATCAAACAATAAAACTCAATATGACACCCAAGTAGAAATCGAACTTCAGTAAATTTGTTACTTTTATTTAACTCCCTCCCTCTATTGTAATTTGATCATTGGGAGCTTAGAGCACCGGTCTATCTTTATTAGCGATCTTTTTACATTAATTCACATGTTTAATTACTTTTACTCTATCCGCTATGGCCGATAAATGATGATACATTGTATTTAAAATACCTTTTACACACTTGCACCGATCCGCTTCACTCTATTAAGATCTGTTGGGAAATAGCTATTACTTCAATTATTTTAAGTGGATAATAGCTGTTGACTATATACAAACGTTTATTATCGTATAACTCTGCGAGACAACGAACAAAGAACTAAATTTGGATTTTTTTATAAGGAAACTTTTTGTCTTTTTCTCGTCAATAACGATCTTCTTGGAATGTCAATGATTTATTAGGAGTTTTTTGATTGTCGTTAATGTTGTTTGTATGGAGGAAAAGGACTTGAACACGGAAAGATCCATATCAATTCGAGCGTCAAAAACGATTCAAAGAGTTGGTGAATTTATGGCAAATCATCACAGTGAATCATTGAAAATGATGGAAAAAGCGGCAATAAGTCATCAACAGTGGGACAATTTATACCATTTTGAAAGGCAAGACAACGATGTACGCAAAAATTCTTCGAATACTTTAAATGAAAATCAAAAGTTATTGATTAATTGTCCAATATTCCAAGGATCATACGAGCCTCCCAACTAACTTTAAGTAAATTATTACTGGTAACAAGATGGTGGTTTCAATGTGAGCCACAAACAAAACATCTAAGTACAGATTGAATGTCAAAATTATCACAAGCCAAAAACACAATCCCAAAAGTCCCATCAAAATTCAAAACAATGTTAATGATTTTCGACGATAGAAAATGTATTATTTATTTCAAATTTTTACCAGACGATCAAACTGTTAATAGCGAGTATAATTTCGAAGTATTAAAGGGCTCGATGAGTAGAATTCGTCATGTTCTACCTAAATATCGTGGTCTCTAATGTTGGAGCTTCGTTCACGATAATGTGCCAAGTCACGCTTGACTTATCGTTCAATAATTTTTGACTCGAAATCAAGTCTGTAATAAACTGTACACCGACTTCATCTGATTTACAACCTTGTGACTTTTTGCTGTTCTCAGAAGTTAAGATAACTTTAAAATGGTGCATATTTTTAAAGCTTGTTCTAGGTAGATCTTAAAACAGGGTTGACGAGAGGCAGCATCCCTGTTTGAGTCCCTTGTTAACTGTACATCTCTTTGATAGTTTCCTTCGGACTTTGATCTTTGTGGTATTATCTTCGTGTAGCGATTTCACAGCTTTAACCAAGTTAACATTGATGTTTATTTTTCCTAGTGCCTCCCGTAGTTTTATTTGAGGGACGCTAAGGTCAACTACAGCACGTTTATTTCTTGGTCTAGTGCAATCTTTTTCTCTATAATCTGAATAATACCAAAAAAGTGGTCGGCGTGGATCTTCCAGCCCTAAATCCAACCTATTCTTCTGCTTCTAGGTTACCGTATTTATTTTCTATCATTCTAACCAGTATATTCTTGAGATGGAGTTAGAAACAGCGATTACTCGGTGTTATCACAATTTTCTTTACTTCCTTTCTTGTGAGTAGTGGACATACAGTATTTTTTCCACTCTTTTAGTATTTTAGCTCCGTTAATGCGTTTCTGGAATATTTGAGTAAAATGTTCAAATTTTTGTGCCGTGCTTCATAAGCTCAGGTAAGTTTCCGGGTCCCATTTTTTAGTTTTTAGCAAATATTTTTTTATCTTTGTTGTTCTTATTCTAACGAGGATGTTGTCGTTTTAATATTCGGGGTTTGTTTTTCTTGGCCCAAAGACTATATCCTCTGTTCTGTTAGTAGTTGGCTAAAATATTCATCCCATTTTTCCAAACTTATTGGTGACATGATTTATTTTTTAGTATTTTACCTTAGTGACTTTAATAGTCTCTAACTTTCCGCCGTTTTGCTTTCCCCTATGTACGCGTTTATTCTTACACAGTTTCTCTCACAAGCTTCATTTTTCTTTTTTGTTATCATTCTACGGACCTGAGCTTCTTTATATCTTGTTTTATCTTCGTCCAGTTTTGATCTTGGGTATTGCTTGTAAGTTTTTTTTAGGTCAATTTTTGTATCGGTTTCCTGGACCCACCAATAGGGTAACTCTTTTTCTATGGGTTTTCATTCGCCCAGTGCTTCATAAGCTGCGTCGTATATGCACTTCTTTATATGTGGGTAGTGTTCCTCCGAATTGTTGAAGTCTTCTTGGGGTAATTTTTCGTCTAGTCTTCTCTGGTATAGTTCTTTTATGCTCTGATGATCCAAGCTGGAGAGATTGTATTTGATTTCATCTATTTCTTCTGGTTTATCATCTTTTTTTTGTCCGGTACTGTGCCTGATCTCCATGGGAATATAATTTTTGATTGTACCAAGTAGGGATCACTGCCGTTGCGTTGGTCCTCTGTAAGCTCGAACATCATTAAATTTGATTTTTTGAGTATTAAAATATAGTCTATAATTGACTGTTGGGTTTTTTGTCTAAGTATATTTATATATTAGTGAATTTAGTATGAGAAAGTAGAAAACTGAAAAAAAACATTTTTTCTTTAATTTTCACAGCACCAGTCCGGAAAATTATGTTCGCACTGGATCTTAAAAAAAAAATAAGAATTACACGAAACACTATCAATCATAGTTTTTCGACCTCTTAATCATAAGTCAAGTTCAAGATTTAATAATAGCAAAGAGTTATCAGGATTTACGCTAACTAGGAAACAATATCAATTTCGTTTCAAAAAATAAATTTTTGTTATTAGAGAACTACTAAAATAAGTAATCCTAGGTCAAATATCTTTGCTTATTTGTATAATTATATATTAGCCTAAAAACTTCAGTATCACGAGCCCTTTATAGGCAATGGAACTTAAAACGTCTTCACTATATAATATATGATTAAATAAACAGTCGAGTCAATGAAGAGGAAAAATCGTTGAAACTTCGTAATTCTCAAGAACAGTCGCGTGGTGGGTAGTTATCGCAGTCATTTCCACTGCAAAGAATGCATGCAGGTGAGCAATACAGACCACTCTTTCTACAGTAACATGCTGCACCGCATCCTGTTTGGCAAGAGCAAAATATTATTTTTGCGACGTTGTTCGGTACAGTTGCGTCATTTTTACTGGTATCAAATAATTTTCTCTTTACCAATCTCATTGTTCGGGAGGTATTGGAGAATTATTTTTCCATTGCGGTACTTGTACATAGACTCTTTTAATATGTTGTTTGGCTGCATCTATTGTCGGTGGTAGTGAACTAAGTTATATGCTTTTATTCTTCGAGGCTATCGTTATAAAAAACGTTTATATCGCAATTCATTTAAACTTTTGGCCATTTTAGCGCCCTACAGTGTGAGAATACAGAAAACACCTTCTTCACTTTGATTTTCAACTATAAAAGTTTCAGCTGCTGCACATAACTGATAATCATCACTGAAAATTTTAACAAATTGACTTTTACCTTTTCTATAAATAGCCGATGTAGTATCATATCCTGTGAAGGTATGAATAAAGAAAAGATGCTCTTTTTTGACATTTACCAGCTGGTTTAAATTTGTTTTCGATGTAAGACATTATTTCATGGTGGTTTTAAGAAATACAATTCTTTATCATTTGGTGATAAAGCCATCAATAACACTAACACATTAATGTCCTCTGCTACAACAGCTACATGAGGAATGAGGCAATTTAGAGCTGATTGTACAATTAAACGGTCAGCATCACTTTCCTCTTGACTACACTCAAAATTATTTTCAGTCAGCTTTTCGAGATTAATAAATCTATTTTTATTTTTGCTGTTTGCTAAGAACTTTTCCTTAGTAGTCTTTAAAAGCATGTCTTCATCAAATAAATAATCAATTAAAGTATTATCTATGTATCTACGATTTTTCTCAGATGCTATAGGTATTATGTACATATCTGTTATATTGTTTACAAATGTCGGAAACCTTTTGACTTTGTTCCCATTTTAATCTGTGAAGTAATATATCACCATCAGTGATATAGAACAACTTATTTAACATCGCTAATAACCGTTTCACAATGTTGTTTTCCTCATTCCAGCATTATCACAAAGAGAAAGACGATAGGGGGCCAACTTGTAGTCAAAATACTTCCTAAGTTCGTTATTAGTTTTTCTCAAAAAACATATACGTTGAAAAATTAAATTTGGATATACATATAATATATATACGTAATGTATACATATTTCTGGACTCTCATTATACCGGATATTTATGTTTTAAAACTTGAAAAAATCGAATTTTTGCTACAAATTTTTGCTTAAAAACTATCTGTTATACCACAGTTTTAACAAAAAAAATAATTTTTTAATACATATCGTGAAAAAATGAATTTTTTCCATAAATATAATTGTTATTGTTTAAACAATATAAATATTTACGTCCTCCCACTACAATATTTCTGATTTCAAATAATATATTAAAACAAACATTTTTTAAAAAAATGATCAAAATTTGAACTGTTCTTGAGGATTACAAAATAAAAACCTTCATTGATTCCACTAACTGAAAAGGCAATGTCGATCTCTAATGTTGAAAATTTACAAGGTTTCGCCACAATGCCTTGAAGAGAAAAAGATAGATGTTAAACTTTAATCAAGGTGATTGTTTAAATTCAAATAATGAAATTCATGACAACGTTGCTTCCTACATGTACATTAAATTGCTCTTTTTAAGTTAATAAATATTGTCTATTAGGATAGCAACAACACTTTGACCTTTACAATTATTGAGTTGTATTGCGAATTTTGGTTTATCTCTATAAATTTAAGTTATCAGGAAAATAGATACAGTCATTTTTTGTAGCACCAAACTGAACCTTTTAGAGATAATATTGAATTTATTTACATAATAGTATTATATATATATATATATATATATATATATATATATATATATATATATATAAACACACATATATATATATATATATATATATATATATATATATATATACATATATATATATATATATATATATATATATATATATATATATATATATATATATATATATATAATCGGATGAGATAGATGAAAAAATAAAAGACAAGTAAAAAGCCTACAAAAAATGGTTCTCAAAGGGGATCCGGAAAATAGAAAAACTATACGCAAAACATAATCTTCTTCTTCTTACATGTGCCATATCAGGTCCCCCGACGCTCTAGCGGATTCATCCCTGCTCCCTGCGACTCGGAATAACTCTTCGGCTATGGATTCCCGTCCAATCTCGTCTGTTTCTAAATCAAGAGGCCTGCTTTCTACCAACACCGCGCCTGCCCTCAATCTTTCCCATCATTATGAGCTGCAATAACTCATAATGTTTGCCACGAAATATATGTCCCAAGTACTCCAGTTTGCTGCACTTTACCGTTGACAACAATTCTCTGCAATACTTCCTGATTGGTGACACAAGCTCTCCCCGGAATTCCGAGAATCCTTCTATGCAGCCACATCTCGAAAGCCTCCAAGCGGTTAACTATTGTAACTTTCAACGTCGGCTTAGGAGGGACGAGAGTTTCAGAAGCCTGGAAGACAATTAAAGGTATAAGGAAAACAAACATTATTTTGAAGTTGACACACGTGCGTATTTATTGTCAATTGTGAGAATTGCGGCGCCCATCGTGCGGAAAGCTTTCTCATATCCAACTGCCTTGTAAAAAGGTTCTGCACCCGTTCAGTTGAGATGCCCATAGTCTCAGCAACTGCACGCATTTTCACTCTCCGATCATTTATCATTATACCCTAGATTTTTTCAATTTTTTTTGATGTGAAGGCCTCATTTGGACGACTTCATCAAAAATGCTTGTACGTCCGCGTTTCAATACAACCGTCCAATATTTTATGGACGATAACGAAGGTGCAGGATCCCTATAAACTTCGCTCTGTTCTGCCTTTATCTCATGATTCGTTTTCTTGCTCAAAACCAAATATTCTATCACTGCTCGATATTCAATTTTTTCCATTGTTGCAGAATCACAAAAGTTGTTCTATTTAAATGGCTGCCACTCACAAATTAAATTACGCAGCGACTTGAAAATTTGACAGAATTCTTTTGAAAGGTTATATTTACGAAAAAATTTAATTTTTTAAATAGTAGTAGCGCTATCTCTAGTCGAGGGCAGATACTTATCATACAACCCTCGTATATATATATATATATATATATATATATATATATATATATATATATATATATATATATATATATATCCAGTGGCGAACAAAAGTATGGAAACATATAAATTCCCATCTCTAGTCTTAATATTTAAACGGTTTACAATTACAATATTTATTTACTAATCATTGTCATGCTAACAAACATTTTGAAGGCTAAAACAGACGATTAAGTTGTCGAAAATATTTAATATTTAGTGGGATATCCTTTTGCGTCAATCACTGCCCATAGAGTCAATAAACCTAGCACAAAAATCGGGTGGTATTTTTTTCCATTCTTGTTTTAATGCGATCCAAAGTTCGTCCTGGTTTTTTATATCTCTTTTCTTAATTTGTTTATCCAAAAAGTGCCACAGATTCTCTATCGGGTTCAAATCAGGTGATCGTGAAGGCCAGCGCATCACCCGAATCCTTTGTTTAGAAAACCAATTCTTGGCCAAGCGAGATTTGTGTTTTGGGTCATTGTCTTGTTGAAAAATCCATCTTCATAAGGAATCAAATTATTTTCCAATATGTCAAGATACATTTGGGCATCCATTCTGCCATTTATCTTTGCCAATGGCCCCGTACAAGACCCTCGAAAACAACTCCATACCATGATATTTCCACCGCCATGTTTGACAGTAGGTACAAGGTACTTTGGGTCATATCTTAGACCAACTGGTCTTCTTACATAACCAGTAGAATCACTTCCAAAGAGATTGAACCTACTTTCGTCACTAAAGATTATTAGAGACCACTGATTTTGAGTACAGTCTTTATGTTCCTTAGCAAATTTCAATCTTTCTTTTCTATGACACTTTGTAAGAAGTGACTTTTTAACAGCACGCCTACCATGAAGATTTTCAGATAACAGACGACGCCCAATAGTCATGTCTGACACCAATACACCCTGATATTCCTGCTTTAGTTCTTTATTAATATCAACAGCAGTTATCTTGGGATCATTTTTCGCTTTTCGAATTATAATTTTGTCTACTCTCTTACTTGTTTTTCGAGGTCTACCACTTTTAAATGTCGGATCAACAGGGCTCCTTCTCGAGAACTTCTTAACAATTTTGCTGACAGTGCCCCTATACATGTTTAAGGATTTTGCTATTTCAATTTGCTTCTTTCCACTTTGATACAGAGAAATAATTTTATGTTTCAGATCTGAACTGTAATATTTGCACTTTGGCATTTGGGCAAAAGCTGCACTTAAACAATGCTACTAAATTACTTTGTATCAACAATAACGTACTCTTAAAGCAGAATGATAAAATTATTTCAATGCTTTCGATAAGAACAAAACGCGTTTCTTAAAAACTATATCTACCAGAAAAGGGAAACAAAGTCAATAATAAAATTCTGTAATATATATATATATATATATATATATATATATATATATATATATATATATATATATATATATATATATATATATATATATATATATATATATATATATATATATATATATATATATATATATATATATATATGTATATATATATATATATATATATATATATATATATATATATATATATATATATATCTATATATATATATATATATATATATATATATATATCTATATATATATATATATATATATATATATATATATATATATAATATATATATATATATAAGAAAGAGGAAGGACAGTAACAGGGCACTGGCAACAAACAATCCTAAGTTTAACCACTGGGAAACGCCCTTATAAGGAGAAGAGATGAGCAATCAAAGATCTAAAGGCTCTGGTATCTGCTTTTTATTTTTATTATCGAGCTTTCGCTGCCTAATGGTAGCTTCTTCTGGATTCTAAAAATGCAAACCAAGTACAGAAAATAAACCAAAACGTTCATTTTTAAAATGTGATTAAATGAATTGTAAAACTGTATGTGAAATTACTTACAAAAATTTTAGCAGTTAGTTCATCTCTGGTGAAGACAATGAAATTTGCATTTTTGTTGGCCAGGTAGTATGAAAGATTACACAAACATGATTAAAAGACACTTAGAGAGTTACACAAATATTGAAAATAAAACTTTGTCAATAAACATTAGTTAAAAACACTTTTTGAAAACCGAAACATAACTGCAAGAAACACCATGATGTTGAAATGGTACTCCATTTTAAAATTTTTTGACGTCGAGTTTAGTAACTATTTAGTGATATTTGAGTCCGAAACGGATGTTGTTGGTAGTCTATTTCGTCATCAGGTCACACATCCCTAACTTCAGTGCTTTTTATGGTTTTTTGTCGACCTGATGACGACATAGACTACCAACAATATCCGTTTCGGACTCAAATATCACTAAATAGTTATTAAACTCGACGTCAAAAAAATTTTAAAATGGAGTACCATTTCAACATCATGGTGTTTCTTTCAGTTATGTTTCGGTCTTCAAAAAGTGTTTTTAAACTAATGTTTATTGACAAAGTTTTATTTTCAATATTTGTGTAACTCTCTAAGTGTCTTTTAATCATGTTTGTGTAATCTTTCATACTACCTGGCCAACAAAAATGCATATTTCATTGTCTTCACCAGAGATGAACTAAACTGCTAAAATTTTTGTAAGTAATTTCACATACAGTTGTACAATTCATTTAATCACATTTTAAAAAATGAACGTTTTGGTTTATTTTCTGTACTTGGTTTGCATTTTTAGAATCCAGAAGAAGCTACCATTAGGCAGCGAAAGCTCGATAATAAAAATAAAAAAGCAGATACCAGAGCCTTTAGATCTTTGATTGCTCATCTCTTCTCCTTATAAGGGCGTTTCCCAGTGGTTAAACTTAGGATTATATATATATATATATATATATATATATATATATATATATATATATATATATATATATATATATATATATATATGTATATATATATATATATATATATATATATATATATATATAATATATATATATATGGTTGCCGACAAAGTGTCGGATCTATATAAGTAAAAAATTCAAAGAATTTTTTTCATATTTTAAATGAAGTTAATTAAATCAAATTAGTGCCGTTTTAATCAACTACTTATTGCTATTTCTCTATTAGAATCATAATCCCGCCACTGTAGAATTTCCGGAATTTCTTGGTAAGGAATTAAAGTGATTTTCATAAGCCTCTTTTGAAGGCGTCTTTACACCATTAAAAGAATTCTGCAGAGATTAAAACAAATGATAATGTCTCGCCATAAAATACATGTTTTCATTATTTCTTAATATTTATGGATCTTGTTTTGGTACAAAATGTTTTGAAAATTTAATGCAGGGTCCCTGTCCATATCTTATCATTTTGTTGATATTAATGAATTTATCTTATTATTTATGTTAAAAGAGAAACAGTTGTTAATATTTCAAAGTAATTTGACTCAAAATATTCCTAATTGAGTTATCTACAACTATTTGCCTAATTTAATTAGTGATTCAGAGAAATAAGTACTTTTCCTATTCTGATATAATCTTCTGTAAATATTTTCCTGAAGTGGACAGAAAACATGGCTGATATAATTTTGTTGTTATACTTGTGTCAAAGTTCCAATTCCCTTTTGAACTTTGTTGACAATTATGTGTTATTTATTATAGTTTTTGTTAACATATAATTGAATTTTTGTTTATTTATCAAACTGCTCTTTGAAACAATATCAAAGCAATGGTGCCTTATCTATAAGACTGACAAATTTATTCTCTAGAAATAATGTATACAATTTTGTAATTTCTTGCTAATGTTAAAAGTAAAACACTTTACTGACAAGAGTAACATCGAGATTTCCATGAAAAAAATTATCTTATTGATTTAATTCTGCAGATGTGCAAATTGTGTTTTCGTAGAAGTCGAACAATAAAATCATCGCTCCCATATCCAGAGGACAAAGTAAAGCTAAAAAATCAGGGCGTATACATCATTCTAGGTGGTAATTGCAATATAGTAAGGTCTACATCTACAGCTAGCATCGATTTTAATAGTTAGCAAATAGCCACCGTACAACACTACAAGACAAGTTTTATCCGGAAAGCGATCGAAATTGAGCAAAATTACATCTTAAACAAAAGAAACGATGCCTTCAATTTCCCAGCACCGTGGAAATTCGTCATAACACAACACCAATGTATCAGCAACTAACACTCTACTGAACAACGTTGAGCCCTTCCAAGTGAGCTCAAAAAGGACGGCACCGACCAATCATCGCTACTTCTTAATCAGAGGGCCATCGCCATCGAATCGCCTACCTGAACAATTCCAGGGCCTTTTGGTTGGTCACTAAGATTATTGATCAAAATTTCACTAAATCCGCTATACCAACATTCACGCGACCAGATAATACTTTTGCAACAACACCAATTGAAAAAGTTTAGTTGAACTTTTTGCTTGACATTCTACTGTCGATTTCTAACGAAAAACACCACCAACTATTCCGGTGGTGCAGACAAGGATACCCGATATTTTCGTCAGACAACGTATCATAGAACGTATTCATTTTAATGAAGCTCGATCCCAAAAAAGCTACTGGCGCTGAGGGAATACCAGCCATTGTACTCAAAAAAACGCGCGAGCTAACTAACATCAGTTTTCTAGAGACTTCTCAACCTTTCATACAGAAGAGGAATATTTTCTTTTTGCTAGAAATACGCTACAGTTCAGCCAATATCCAAAAAAAGGCAAGAAGACCTTGCAAGTGCAAACTACCGACCAGTTGCACTGCTTTTAATAATATTGAAAGTCGTGGAAATTGCATCTTCTAATACATCTTGAAGGATTAGGATTAAATATTATTTGGGGACCAGCAATATGGCTTTCTTAAGCAAAGAGCAACAGGAGATCTTCTGACTTATGTAACGATGTTTGGAACAACGCAATTGAACACTATGGAAAATCTCGAACGGTTGGACTTGTTGGCAAGCTATCGTGTTTGACACGATGTATTGTTGGCTATGCCTCGTTCTTATGGTATATTTGAAAAGTTCTATTTATGGCTCTTAAGTTCCCTCAAAGAGTGTTCTTTACGAGTGGCAAACGACGGGTTTCCTTCTAACACCTTAACTATGAATGCTGGTGTGCCCCAGGGCTCCATACTGTCTCCTACTCTCTTTCTCATTTCCATTAACGATCTACTGGAAAAGACCAGGAATCTAATGTACAGCTTTGTTGATGACAATACGCTTATTTTTTAATTCACTTTGAACACTCGAACATCGGTTACTTATACAAATATCCGCAGACAGTAGGAAATCTGGAAGAAATTGGGTTATTGTAACCAAGTAGAATTTAATGCTACAAAAACCCTAGTGGCAGTTTTTTTAAAAAAGTTAATGTCGCTGAACCCGACATAGTTATGTCAGGACACTCCATTCCCCTAGCATGGATACTCAATTTACTGGGCGTTAATTTAGGAGCAAATATGTCTTGGCATGAACATGTTGTAAGCATAGCAAAGAGAGCTTCTCGAAAGTTGGGAATATTATTTCGAACTAGAAAGTTGTACACTCCACAACAGCTGCTAATTCTGTATAAAGCTCAAATTCGGAATACTGCTTCCATATTTGGGGCTCTGCTGCTGTGTTTGTTGGATTCTATTCTAGTAACAACGTGGTAGTTTAACATAAAAATGCACTTCGCATTTACTCGCTAAAAATGCCGTAAATATTAGTACACCCTTGTTCTTCAAAAGATTGAAAGAAAGATCAAATGTTAAAATTCCGTTTTTTAGAGTATAATACAAAATTTATTAATTCTAAAAACTAAATTTAGTACAATTTAGCAAAAGGAACCAATAAATTGTTGAAAAAATTACCCTCCTAGATTTTTGCATTTCTATACGTTTTAGGATTTCTAAATCACGAATAACATAATCTCACATTCCCATTGCCACGATAACTGTCGAACAAAATGAGATATTGACCTCAAATTTGGTACACATTTAATACTTGACGTAAGAAAGATACCTATATTTTTTAAGCTATAAGGGTCGGAGCCAATACATTTTGTACACTTTCAGAATCTTTAATGGTTTCTGGTTGCGATAATGAATAAATTTTAAGTAAAATTACCAGTGGCGTAGGGTAAAGGAGGGCATATAAATACAAAGAACGTTTCTTTAAGAAAAAAAAAGAAAACACTAAAGGCGGAGCTGCTTATAGACTGGGGTATCAATCGACAAACTGGCGGCAGCAACCCCGTTATTAAAAAAACACTCCTTACGACACAGTAAACTAAAAATCGATGATCGAGGGAGGTCGTAAAATACAAATGTATGTTTCGGCACTTGGGCAACGTGGACGGGTTTCATGGCATCTCTGTCAATATATCTCATTGGAGATATAGTGAAAAATGTAAAAATTCCTATCGAGGTGGGGAGGTGAACGATAGAGAAAGAACATTTTTCAAAAAAAAACACCCAATAAAAAAAATTCTCGTCTAAGGGGCATAATTTTTACTTTCATAAGATTGTGGGAGCATATGCCCCACTATTTACGCCACAGCTATAAACATATATTACTTATAACTATATAACACTCAGTACAAATGTGTAAAGTATTAACAGAGTAAGAGTTAGAGGGAGCGCGATGTTATACGTCTATTTCAGGGTTCTCGAAGAGAGGGATCGAAAAATAATGACATTGTTCTATTATTTTCAACTTTACCAGAAATGGTATCTAGAATAAAATCTCAGTTTTCAATTCTAAATATTGCCACCACATGGCATATGTTCTCTGTTTTATTTCATTGCATTCTACTTAAAAATTTAATATATCAGCGACTTGCACAGTGATAAAAAGTATAAAACCTCATTAAAATCAGATTAGGTTATATCGTTTAGGCCCTAAGTAGTAATAACTGAACCATGACGGTAATGGCCGGGTAATATTGGATATTACTGTTATAAGTTAATCTATTTTCGGCTGGCCTTTTTACTGCCCTCTTTAAAGTAGGAACAGAACCTGCAATTTTTGAGTAATATCACTTCAGGAGAAGGAGGGTGAATGGGATGGAGGTGGTTAAATTTTGTATGATTTTTTAGTCTTGAGTTTTATTCCTGGTTTTTGGTTGTGATATTAAACACATTTTTGTATAATTATCTACACATAAGAAATTATGGTGGCAGGAGAGGGTTAGCGGGGTTGCTTCAAATATCTAGTAAAATATGTCCTTTTCAGGGATCTTAGAGTTGAGAAAACCGAAAATTATATTTTTTTTAACATAACTAATATTTAGAGGGAAAGAAGGATTTCAGTTATAAATATTCCTGAGGCCCGTCTTGAGTTAAACTATTTTTTAATAATTAGCATATCGAGTTCTTCATGTTATTTTTTCTTGTGAAAATGTCAAATTCAGTATTTATTTTAGAACTGTATGTTTATGAGAGAGTACTGGTTAAATCGCTTTCCTGATTTTTGTAAATATGTCGTTTTTAATTTTTTGGTTCTAAGTGAGTTACAGCTCGTTTGTTGGAAGTGTAATACACAAAATATATAAAAAAAAAAAAACGGTCAAGTGCAAGTTGAACTTGCGCAATTAGTGTTCCGTACGTTGATTGCTTTTAAAATAAAAAATTTTGTTACGGAGGTATAAAATGATTAGTGACTTCACAAAACACACCTTAAATGAGTTTTCAACAAAGTTTGTTGCCAATCTTTACTGAAAATTGATGACCCTGAAATTTTTGTTTTTTTTATATACCAGATAAATTATTAAAGGTAATGTACTCGTGATAATTTTCGTTCAATCTACACCCCGTGGAGAATATTCCAGAATTTTTTCAAAATTTTTTGATAAGTACTTTTCGAGATAAGGCGGGTGGACAGCGATTTTTCGCGATTTTTTGAAAATAATACAAAGAAAAGTGCGCGCAAGTATTACATTATATATAAATTTTTTACTCGTGTTTTCACAACCGTTCATTTGACACCACACTCGATGACCTAGTAAAAAAATTTTTTTTTCACTTCTGATTTCACCCCCCAAAACTAACCCCTTAAGTCAAAATTTAACTTTGAAAACTACATGGCTCTGATGAGGCCATCAATTCCTATATTATTACCAAATTTCAACTTTCTATGACAAATAGTTTCGGAGAAAATCGGGTGTGACAGACAGACAGACAGACAGACCGAAGTGATCTTATAAGTGTTCCGTACGGAACACTAAAAACGGCCAAGTGCAAGTCGGATTTGCGCAAATAGTGTTCCGTACGGTGATTTTTTTTTTTTAAATAAAAATGTTTACTATGGAGTTGTAAAATGATTAGTGACTTCACAAAACACACCCCAAAGCTGATGCACTCGTACTAATTTTCATTCAATCTACACCTTATGGAGAATATTTCCGGATTTTTTCGAAATCTTTTGATTAGTACCCTTATTTTTGGCAGTTTTTAGCTTTCGTTTTGATACTCCACTCGATGACCTTGAAAAAATTGTTTTTCATACGTCAGATCAATTGTCAAAGGTAATGCACTCGTGATAATTTTCGTTCAATCTACACCTTACGGAGAATATTCCAGAATATTTTCAAAATTTTCTGATTAGTACTTTTAGAGATAGGGTGAAGCGACAGCGATATTTGTGACAAATTTCAACTTTCTATTAATCAAATCAAATAGTTTCGGAGTAAATCAGGTATGACAGACAGACAGACGGACACCTCGTAAGTGTTCCGTACGGAACACTAAAAAGAATTTTATTTACTTAAAAAGGCCTTATTTTCTATGCAGGTTTTGAATCAGCGATATAGATACGTCAATTGTGACGTATATCTGTGCCTGATCGACTACCCAAAGGCCTTTGATAGAGTCCAACATCACAAAATGGTCGGAATTCTGAAAGGCCTTAGGCTAGATGATAAGGATATGCGGATTATTACCAACCTCTACTGGCACCAGAAGGGGAGCCTTCAGAAGCACTATTGTTTAATATATACTCTGAGCAAATCTTCAGAGAGGCATTGGAAGAGGCTGATAAAGAAATACTGCTTAATGGAGAACGAATAAATAATATCCGTTATGCTCACGATACGGCGGTTATGGCTGATAACTTAAAGGGTCTACAACATCTTATGACAAAAATAAACGAAGTCAGTAATCGATACGGCCTCGAACTTAATATCAGCAAAACAAAGTACATGGTAATCGGCAAGTCTCCGGTTCCTGCTACCTTGTTGATAGTTACCAATCAACAAATACAAAGAACTCCACAATATTCATATTTCGGTTCCATGGTAAACAGTGGAATCACTCGCAGGAAATTCCTTGCCGTATCGAAAAAGCTAGAGCAGTGTTCCTCAAAATGACATCCCTTTTCCTCGACTAAGATGTTATGTCTGCAGTGTTTACGGTGTGGAATCCTGGACGCTGACTGAACCCACTTCTAAGAAACTTGAAGCATTTAAATTATAGCTATATCGCAGAATTTTGAAAATTATTACCAACGAGAATGTATTACGTTGCATGAACAAGAAACAGGAAATTATGGAAACTGTTAAAGTAGGAAAATTTGGAGTATTTAGGACACATAATAAGAAATGCCCACAGATATGGATTATATAGCAAATACTCCAAGGAAAGGTTTTTGGAAAAGGGGACTAGGACGCAGACGTATCTCCTGACTAAACGGTCTGCGAAATTGGTTCTCAACAACAGATACTACCGGTCTTTTCAGAGCTGTAGTGGATAAAGTAATAATAGCCGGAATGACTGCTAACATTCGAACTGAAGAAGAAGTCTTAGACAAAAACATTACAACAAAATACAAAAGTTGTTTTATGCTTGGATTCTGTAAATTGATATTTATTTATTCTATATTTTTCTTATATATTTTTCAAAATTAACCGAAGTTTAAAAATCAAATTGCTGTATAAACTTAGATACATTACGGATCGGTTACATTAATAACCATATCAATTTGCTGCAGAATGAATTGTCTCCAAACAGGATTGGCGTCGAATTACATATAAATACCTAATTAAGAAAAATCAACAGTAATTAAAAAATCATCAACCTTTATCACTTATGTAGTTTGATCAGTTCAAGAAGTTCATTAATTCATATAAATACATATACAGTGAAAACATGATACCAAAGTTATTTAAAGCATTTTTTTATCACATGTTTATCGTATTGTGGTAAAAATATATTGATTCACTCACTTTTTTTTAACAGATAGGTCGTAACCCCGTGTTTATTTGAATTAAAGAAATATCTAGAAAGTTGAAATCTCCCTTGGTAATTTGATGATAAGAAATTAAATGATTTATTACTGCTGTCTCACGAAAAAAATCAATTTTTTAATTATTTTGCGCAATTTTTAATCTTAACAAACAAATCGAGGATAGATAGATACAGAAACATATTTAAATAGCAAAATTTTTCATTTTTTTTTATGGGCCTAGCACACGTGCTGCAGGGAAATTCCTAAAGCGTTACAAGAGCGGCATGTGTGCAGAAAAAACGATTCACGTTGGTCTTGAATGGTTGTAAATTGTACTTGGTCGGAAACACAGTTCTGGACAAATAATTCCAAAGGGATGAGGTTTTCCATATAAAAGACTGCTCGAAAAGGATTGTACGAGAAGTAATAAACTGAACCTCATACAGATGTGAAGTATTAGAGCTACGTGTATTTCTAGCATGCACCGCAAGTGCTGGATTTGCCTTTCTAGGCTACTTTAATTTCTTTAACACCAACTAGATTAAGCATTCAGATACAACCGACCAACAATACAGCTAACCTGAATCATTTGCAATTAGTTTTGATCTTACTCAGCTTTTTGCGAATTTAAACTTGTTTGAATATCGAGTATTCTACTATTTGGTGGCAAAGAAACCCCTAAACCTCCCATAATAGAGTACTAAAAATCTGGAATTCAAGAAATATTGCTTTTTATTGGCAAAACGTTTGTTTTACCTCTAACGACTTTTTAATGTTATTTTGGCTTAAATTCCTTTTTTGAAGGAATACTCTTTTAATGGCCAGCTTTGATTCGGTCGAATATCCAAGGAACCTATTGCTGTCAAGTAATACAATTGAACATTATGAAGAGCCTCGAGCTTGCTCGATCCAAAGCCATCGATCGGCTTTGACATGACGGATAGTTGGCTTAGCTGCCTTCTTACGACACGTCTGAAAGATTTTGTTTATGGCTTTTGAGTATCTCGAAGATGGTTCTTTGACAGTGATAGCTAATGGATTTTTTTCCGACACCTTTACTATCAACGCCGGTGTACTCTAGAACTCCATACTGATTACCCTGCCTTTCTTCTTCATATTAATGATCGAATGGAAAAGATTAGAAGTCCAAATTATAGCTTTTTGCACGCTTATTTCTTCATATATCTTTCGAACATTCGAGCACCAACTGCTTATGGAAAGATCCACAGACAGCAGGAAGTTATACAACTTCACAAAGACCTGGAAGACATTCTGTCTTAAGGTAAAAAGGAACAACAGTCGTTTCCAATCTTAGCGTGACAGAACTCAACATAGATATGTTGTTGTTGTTAGCATCGTCTTTTAATTTGGTATGCGTTAACTTAAGAACAACTATACCATGGCATTATCGTGTTGCATTCACAACAAAGGCAGCTTCTCAGAAGTTTGAAATATTATTTTTCGCTGAAAAGCTGTATATTTCACAAAAAAAATTATTCCTGTAAATAGCTAAAACCATAAATACTTTCAATTCCATGTAGTCCACTTGATTCCTGCCAAAGCGAGGCATGGTAGGAATAATACATTATATCTGTATCGAATTTAACTGATCATTCCTCGTACCACCTACTTCAAGAAACTCATCTCTTTGAAATGAAGTACCCAGGACCGTGTTTCTTACCAATGGAATTGATACTTTCTCGCAGACTTTAAGGATTATCCTACAATGCGTGTGTTATTTTACCATTTGTGATGTTTGACGGTTATTAACGAAAAATAGTGGATTTATGTTGTGTAAAAAAATATGGCAGCAAAGTTATATATATATATATATATATATATATATATATATATATATATATATATATTATATATATATATATATATATATATATACGAGGCTGGTTTGAAAAGTCCGTGCAAAATCCGAGAGATGGCACCACCGGCGTGTATCGAGGTCATGTTTAGTTAGTAGCATCTCTTGAATGAACGCACACCAAGTTTCAGCCATATTGGTCTATTTCTTTGTGTTTGGCATTCGTGTGAATCCAGGAAGTCGAGTGATTTTCAAGAAATGGACGAAAAAGAATTTCGTGTGGTGATTAAACATTACTTTATGAAAGGCAAAACGCCTCAGGAGACTAAAGAGAAGCTTGATAAACATTATGGTGACTCTGCACCTTCGATTAGAACAGTTTATAAGTGGTTTCAAAATTTTCGGACTGGCCATATGGGCACAAGTGACGCTGAACGTTCTGGACGGCCTGTGGAGGTTACGACTCCAGAAATCATTGATCAAATCCATGATATGGTGATGGATGACAGAAGAGTTAAGGTGCGTGAGATTGCTAGTGCTGTGGGCATCTCGACTGAACGGGTACATAATATTTTGCATAAACATTTGGACATGAGAAAGCTATCCGCAAGATGGGTGCCGCGATTGCTCACGCTTGACCAAAAACGGAATCGTGTGAAGTGTTGCACGGATGGTTTGCAGCTGTTCCAGAAGAATCCGGAGGACTTTAAGCGTCGTTTCGTCACTCTGGATGAAACATGGATACATTATTATACTCCTGAGACCAAACAACAATCTAAACAATGGGTTACCAAGGGGGAATCTGCACCAAAAAAGGCGAAGACCGTTCCTTCGACCGGAAAGGTTATGGCGACTGTCTTTTGGGATTCGCAAGGGATAATCCTCATCGACTATCTGGAAAAGGGTAAAACTATTACAGGTGAATATTATTCATCGTTATTGGACCGTCTGAAAACAGAGCTGCAAGAAAAACGCCCGCGATTGGCCCACAAGAAAGTTCTTTTCCATCACGACAACGCACCAGCACACACTCAGCAGTTGTTGTCGCAAAATTAATGGAAATAGGATGCCAACTCGTTTCACATCCCCCCTATTCTCCAGACTTGGCTCCCTCGGACTACTATTTGTTTCCCAATTTAAAGAAATGGCTGGCGGGACAAAGATTTTATTCAAACGAGGAGGTGATTGCAGACACTAATGGATATTTTGCAGACTTGGACAAATCCTATTATTCGGAAGGGATCAACAAACTAGAACATCGTTGGACGAAGTGTATAAGCCTAAAAGGAGACTATGTCGAAAAATAAAAAAGGTTTACCCCAAACACATAAGTAGTTTTTATTTTTGCACGGACTTTTCAAACCAGCCTCGTATATATATATATATATATATATATATATATATATATATATATATATATATATATATAATACATACATACATATATATATATATATATATATATATATATATATATATATATATATATAATACATACATACATACATATATATATATATATATATATATATATATATATATATATATATATATATATATATATATATATATATATATATATATATAATACATACATACATACATACATATATATATATATATATATATATATATATATATATATATATATATATATATACGTAGACTGAAAAGTTTTCGGTCTGACACATATATGTCGCCCTTTTCCACCACCTTCAAACGATACGTGTCAAAATTTCATGACATTTCGACGATTAATTTACAAGTTACAGTGCTTTTAGTGACGCTACTTTTGTTTGTTAAGTAAACACTTTTTTAAGGGAAAAAATACCGTTCAAGCAAAGCAATGGCTTGATAAATGTTACGGGGACTCTGCCCCTAGAAAATCACTCATCATATACTGGTATACTGAATTTAAACGCGGTCGTACAGACATAAATGATGCTGAACGCTCTAGACGCCCAAATGAGGTGGTTACGACCAAAGACACAACAGCCGGCTGGGAAGGTTTTGGCCTCTGTATTTTGGGATGCGCATGGAATAATTTTCATCGACTATGCTGAGAAGGGAAAAACCATTAATAGTGAATATTATATAAAGTTATTGATGCGTTTGAAGGCAGAAATCGCAAAGAAACGCCCCCCAAATGAACAAGCATCAAAACAATGCATCGTGTCACAAGTCAATGGTTACGATGGCAAAATTGCATGAATTGAAGTTCGAATTACTTCCTCATCTATCTTATTCTCCAGATTTGGCCCCCAGCGACTATTATTTATTCGCAGACTTTAAAAAAATGCTCACGGAAAAGAGATTTAGCTCCAGTGTAGAAGTAATCGCCGAAACTGAGGCCTATTTTGAAGGCAAAGACAAATTCTTCTACAAGAAAGGTATAGAAAAGTTAAAAAAGCGTTGGACTGATTGTATCACTGTTGAAGGAGACTATGTTGATGATAAAAACAAAATTTTGCAAAAAGAATGTGTTTTAAGTAGCTAGACCAAAAACTTTTCAGCCTACGTGTTTTATATATATATATATATATATATATATAATATATATATATATATATATATATATATATATATATATATATATATATATAAATATATATATATATATATATATATATATATATATATATATATATATAATAAATATATATATATATATATATATATATATATATATATATATATATATATATATATATATATATATAAATATATATATATATATATATATATATATATATATATATATATAACTTATTAAGAAAAAGACCTAGCAAATATAATGTTCTTACTTTATTAAAAAATATTTTGAATCAGTATATTATTAGTGTCCGTACAGAATACTTATGGACAGACAGACAGACACCGAAGTGATCTTCACTTCGGTGTCTTTCTGACCGTCTGTCACACCCGATTTTCTCCGAAACTATTTGACGGGGAAAGTTGAAATTTGGCACTAATATAGGAATTAGTGGCCTCATCAAAGCCGTGTAGTTTTGGAAGTTAAATTTTAACATAAGGGGTTAGTTTTGTGGGATGAAATCGGAAGTTAAAAAAAAAAAAATTACCAGGTCATCGAGTGGGGTATCAAATGAAAGCTTGTAAAAACACGAGTTCAAAAATATATATATAATGTAATACTTGCGCACACTTTTCTTTGTATTATTTTTAAAAAATTGCAAAAAACCGCTGCCCCCTCCTTATCTCGAAAAGTACTGATCAAAAAATTCTAGAATATTCTTCACAGAGTGTAGATTGAACGAAAATTATCACGAGTGCATTACCTTTAATAATTTAGTTGGTATATAAAAAAAAAAAAATATTTCAATGCTATAAGTTTTCAGTAAAGATCGGAAAAACTTTTGAGGCGTGTTTTGTGAATTTTTATTCCTCTGTAACATTTTTTTTTTTATCTTAAAAGCAGTTAACGTACGGAACACTAATTGTACAAGTCCGACTTGCACTTGGCCTTTTTTTTAAATCGCATAAATCTAAAATTAAAATGTAATTATAAAAAATCGTACTAAAAATTTTATTAAATTTCTTTAAAAATAGTACTGTTTCCGTAGTTAAACCGAGGTATTAACGAAGTTACGCCCTTATGTTAGAGCCGTAAGTGTATAAATTGTTACGCTTATCTATTTTTCAATTTTGCTTCTCTATTTTCACGATGTGAACATAATGTTAATTATAACTTTTTGTAGGTTTATATATCAATAAATCGAAAATATACGACATTATGAGTTATGCAAAGCATCGTATTTTTAAATTAACATCTCTAACCAAAACTCTTATTTTGATAAAGTAAGAAACAGTCACATATTCTGTTTTTTAACTTTAGTAACATTTATAATTTTTTCCATTTTAGTTGAAACCAGCTCTCGATCAGAATATAAATTAAAACTCAGTGTTACATTAACAGAAAAAATATATAAAATTAAATTTTGAAAATTTTTCAGACTTTTATGTCTATAAATTAGTGTTCCCAAATAAAACCCAATTTAAAAAAAATAATATGGATTGTTTGTTTATTACGAAGTTTTAATAAAAACAGTATAAATAGGGACTAAAAGCACGAAGAAAAATTCTCATTTTTTTGAGACTAAGTTACCAATCTAATTTACCGTTTTTTATTCGTAAAAATTTATAAGTAACGACAATCCACTGCTAATAAGAATAAAAAGGTGTTCCCGGTAACCAAAAATGTCCATAGTCCACCACTAATTATTAACCTACCTTCACCCCGTACATTTCCAATCACAAAAAGCACTAGGCACACTAGGCCTAAAGAAACCCGTCGATACCGCTCTCCACAACAGCGGTCCATCCTGGCAGAGGTCGGCACTACAATAACTAGAGATAATTACCCCTCAATCGTTTTTATAGTCGCCTCTAAGTTTAAATGTTCACTTGTGATAAGGAGATAATCTGAGTTGTTGGTTCTTTGTCTGACCGGTTTGTTAGTTTTGCTGACAATGAATTTTCGCTTTTTCTGTAAGGGTCAGCTAAATATCTGCTCCTTTTTTACAACAGACTAAAGCATAAGCCTGGAGTTTTGTGCCGAGTGAGAGGAACATAATGCTTATCCGCGGCGAGCAGGAATTTTTACGACTAAAACAATTTTTGTTTTCGGGTGACAGTAACCAAGTAGAATTTAGCGCTACAAAAACTTAGGAAGTAGTTTTTTCTAAAAATGTATCTTCCCAGAGTCCGAAATAGTTCTGTCGGGACGCATACTCTTGCTAACATCATTACTTAACTTGGCTAGATATTAACTTGAGAGGAATTATATCTCAACATCATCATGTTGTAGATGTAACATGAAGAGCTTCTTAAAAGTTGGGAATATTATTTCGTACTAGAAAGATGTTTACTCTACAAAATCCTAAACAAAGCACCCCTTCCACGCTTGATGTAGTACAGATACCATGTGTGCTCGAAGTTGTTATATGCTATCCAGAAGAGAGCTATTCGCCTAAGTAGAGATCCAGATCTCACCCGGAACCTTGCGTCTTCCGAACATCGACGAAAATTTGATGACTCAAGTAAATACTGGTAAGTGTTGGATTGATGTAACTCTCAGAACAGTACACGCTGAGAATATATGTCAGACTAATACATCAAATCCGTAAATTTACACCATCACTGCAATCCTCCGTTGGATTGTTCTGACTATCAACTGGTTTCAATATCGAGTGTTCCATAAGCTCGTTTTAAAGAAGTACCTAAACCGCGCTCTAAAAATCTGCTAAATAAAAATATTTTCGAACTTTTCCATAGCTAGGCGTTTATCTTAGCTCTAACAGTCCATCTAATTGTACTAAGGACGTTATTTTGGTTGGGATGGAAATTTATATCCTATTTTTGAAGAAATGCCTAGAAACAGAAACCTTGGTTGGGCAAGAAGTTGGTGCTTCCCAGAACTTGCCCAGCGACAACGGCTTGGAAACTATAACATCACGAAGCGTAACATGTTTGTTAGAACTTGAAACAAAGGCACCCAAATAATATACGAAACTAAGGAGACACTTACTAAAGATCTTAAAATAGGCTTCTGGCCAATAAGCTAAGGTAGTTAGTCAAAATTTTACTAAATCAACTATACGACTGGTTTCACCCGTCAGATAATATCTATTAAAGTTTAACATTTTACTTCACATGCTACTGTCAATTTCAATTTTATTTTTTTTATTGGTCTAGCACACGTGCTGCAGGGAAGAAGTCCCTAAAGCGCTACAGGAACGACACGTGTGCGGAAAAAGCGTTTCACGTTGTTCTTGAATCGCTGTAAATTGTACTCGGTGGGAAATACAGTCCTGGGCAAATTATTTCAAAGGGATGATGTTCTCCATATAAAATACTGCTGGAAAAGCGTTGTACGAGGAGTAACAAGCTGAACCTCATACGGATGTGAAGTATTAGCGCGACGTGTACCTCTAATATGCACCGCTCTGGGAAGAATTAAGCGGGCCACATCCTTCGAACACTTTCCATGAAAATACTTGTAGAATAGGCTCAAGTCGCCAACCGTTCTTCGATGTTCCAGCGAATCAAGGCGGCCGGTCAGTTCCGGGTCTCCAATCAGACGAACAGCTCTTCTCTGAATAGAATCCAACAAATGCAGTGTATGTTTGGGAGCGGAGCCCCAGACATGGGAGCAGTATTCCATAGTTGTTCGAATTTGAGCTTTGTAAAGAATTAAGAGTTGTTGTGGAGTGTAAAGCTTTCTGGTTCGAAATAATATTCCCAACTTTTGAGAAGCTCTCCTTGCTATGCCTGCAACATGTTCATGCCAGGACATATTTGCTCCAAAATTAACGCCCAACAAATTGAGTGACGACGTTAGAGGAATAGAGTGCCCCGACATAACTATGTCGGGTTCAGCAACGTTAACTTTTTTAGAAAAAACTGCCGCCTGGGTTTTTGTAGCGTTAAATTCCACTTGGTTACTTTCATCCCAAGATAAAATTTCTTCCAAGTCTTCGTTACGTTGAACGATTTCCTGCTGTCTGCGGATATTCGTCTGAGTAGTCTATGTTCGAGCGTTCAAAGTGAATGAAGAGATAAGCGTACTGTCATCTGCAAAGCTATAGACTGGATTCTCGGTCTTTTCCAGCAGATCGTTAATGTAAATTAGAAAAAGAGTAGAAGACAGTATGGAGCCTTGAGGTACATGGTGAAGGTGTTAGAAAGAAATCCGTCGACTGACACTCGTAAAGAACGCTCTCTGAGGAAACATGAGAGCCACAAACAGAACTTTTCAGACATACCATAAGAGCATAGCTTAACCAACAGCCCATCGTGCAAACACGGTCGAATGCCTTGGATATGTCAAGAGCAACCGCTCAAGATTCTCTAAAGTGTTCAATTGCGTTGTTCCAAACGTGTGTTACATAAGTCAGAAGATCTCCTGTTGATCTATTTTTACGAAAGCCATATTGATGATCGCTAATAATGTTGAATCCTTCAAGATATTTTAGAAGATGCTGATTGATAGCCTTTTCCATGACTTTCGATGTTAATAAAAGCAGTGCGATTGGTCGGTAGTTATTTGGCAAGGTCTTCTTGCCTTTTTTAGGTATCGGCTGAACTGTGGCACATTTCCCGCAGGAAGGAAATATTCCCTTTCTGTAGGATAGGTTGAAAAGTCTACAGAAAACTGGTGTTAGTTCCCTCGCACAGTTTTTGAGAACTATGGCAGAAGCTTTTTGGTGTCTAGCTTCATTAAAATACGTTTTATGATACGCTGTCTGAAGACAATATCGGGCATCCTTGAATGCACTATGGGAATAGTAGGTGGTGTTTTTCCTTGGAAATCGACAGTAGAATGTGAAGCAAACAGTTCAGCCAACAAGTTCGCTTTCTCAACAGGTGTCGTTGCAATAAAATTATCTGGCCGTGTAAATGGTGGTATGGTGGATTTGATGAAATTTTGACTGACTGCCTTAGCGACTTACCAAAAGGACCTGGAATTGTTGGAAAAAGCGAGAAGTTTGTTTCTAATTCGTTGAATAAGAAACATCCCCCACAATTCCCAAACCGTAGTTAAAAATACCGGATACTATTTCCGGTCAACTTATCATAAAAAATATTTTAGTGTGTGCCAGCTATTTAGCACCAGTTTCCTATAGATTTTTCAGCTTGCTTCAGAAATGCTTTGTCTCCATGGACACAATTCTCCACTTGTCGGAAATAAAAATTTCTGGGGAAAAGTTCACCATTTTTTTCCGAAAATTACAGATTTTCTACTCTTATGTGCCTAGTATGGGAAAACCGTCCACTGAAATAAAAAGAAATGATTCCACAGCTATTTTTTAGTGGAAACCTAAAGTCTGCAGCGTAATTGAAAATCATTAACTAATGAATTTGTTGTTTTGGTAAGTCTGGGCTTTAATAATGGACTTCACGTTAGTAGGCCGAAGCATCAATGATTTACTTTTGCAATTTGTAGTTGGAAACTGAATTTCAACAGCTAAGAATACACAGAATACAAATAGAAAGACTCTACCCCTTTAATTATCTAACAGATAATATTTTTATTCAAATATCAATAGATTTAACTAGAAATCTAACTAAAGAGAATATAGTAGTAACTATCTTAAAATTATTAAAATATTTTTTTGGCTCTCGCTAGACAGTCAAAATAAAAATAACACAGGCCGACATTTTTCAAAACCTGAGACCCAACTATACTTTTTTAAAGGTTTTTGATGTGCTGAATCCAAATCCGACTTCAGAATTACTCCACACACATCAGGTTTTCGAGATATCCTCCAGAAAACTCGTTGCGGCATCTGAAAGTACTACTCTTCCCCCTTCAAAATGCATTTGAATTTTTCAGATATTTTATTTCTTCTCGGAGAAATCGTCCGTTGAAATTAATTAACGTAGTTTGGTGTTTTCGTTACAACCATACTAAAAAAAGGGTGATCCGGCAGGCGAGACTACTAAAGGGTGTTTTTTATAGAGGTATAGAACTTTGAAATGGAATAAAACAAAGATGAATTTTTTAAATTGACATGAAATTTACTTTATTCGAAAGATAATCTTCTGGCATTATAATTTAAATATGACTTCTGGCATATGACCGCCACGGCTGGCTCGGACGTAGTCTAATCTGGAGGTCCAATTTTCGATGACTTTTTCCAACATTTGTGGCCGTATATCGACAATAACGCGGCGAATGTTGTCCTCCAAGTGGTCAATCGTTTCGGGCTTATCGGCGTAGACTAGCGACTTCACATATCCCCACAGAAAATAGTCTAGCGGCGTTAAATCGCACGATCTTGGAGGCCAATTCACGGGTCCGAAACGTGAAACTATGCGGTTACCAAACGTTTCCTTCAATAAATCAATTGTGGCACGAGCTGTGTGACATGTTGCGCCGTCTTGTTGAAACCACAGCTCCTGCACATCATGGTCGTTCAATTGATGAACGAAAAAGTCAGTAATCATGGCTCTATAGTGGTCACCATTGACTGTAACGTTCTGACCAGCATCGTTTTTAAAGAAGTACGGACCAATGATTCCACCAGCCCATAAAGCACACCAAACAGTCAGTTTTTCTGGATGTAACGGTGTCTCAACATACACTTGAGGATTATCATCACTCCAAATACGGCAGTTTTGTTTATTGACGTATCCATTCAAACAAAAGTGAGCTTCATCGCTAAACAAAATTCGCTTATGAAAATCGGGATCAACGGCAATCTTGTTTTGGGCCCATTCACCGAATCTACGCCTTGCTAGGTGATCGTGTGGCTTCAATTGTTGCACGAGTTGAATTTTGTAAGCACGCAAACCAAGATCTTTCCTCAAAATCTTCCATAAAGTGGATGGACACATATCCAATTCCTGTGCACGATGGCGGATAGACTGATTCGGGTCTTCCTCTACGCTACGCTCTACAGCAGCAATGACTTCTTCTGTACGCACTGTACGACGTCTCTGTGGATGCGTATTATCATTTAGAGTAAACGTGGTGCAAAAACGTTCCATAGTTAATCGAATTAATTGCTCTGATGGACGATTATGTTGACCGTAAAATGAACGTAGTGCGCGATACGTATTTCGAACAGAACCATGATTTTCAAAATAAATTTGCACAATTTGGAAGCGTTGTTCAGGCGTCAGTACTATTCATGTTGAAATGCCAAACCAAACTAAACATAAATTACTTGACAGCTGACAAAATGGCCTCCAGTTAAAAAAGTGTTGCCAACTTAAAGTTTTATACCTCTATAAAAAACACCCTTTATAATTATATGATTTTTGGGGCGCTAAATCCGAATTCGTTATCGGTTTAACCCCAGCGAGTCAGTTTGTCTCTAACCTTAAGGAATTCAAAATGGCGGATCCGATATGACGGGTCAAAAAAAAAAGTTTCTTATAAAAGTGCTTTTCTACTGAATTTAATTTTGATTCGTTTAGTTATGTATGGTTAAGAGTTTGGGATGTTTGCCATTATGTTGTGTTAAATACTGACTCATTGCGAGTCGCTTGTTTAAGAGCTTGAGGTGTGTACAGGGTGGTCCAAATTGGACACTTTTAAAGGTAAACCCCTTTATCTAAAGGAGATAGACGAAAACTGATGTCGGTGTCTGAGGCTCAATTTTTATGATAAACTCAATGGTGAAAACCGCATATCGATATCTAGTACCGTTTTAGATATACAGGGTATTTTTCAAAAATCTCCATTTTGGAAAAATGTTTATAATTCTTTTCCTATTGAAAATTTTAGATTTCTGTAAAAACATTCTCAAAGCACATTTTCACGTGGATTTCAACAGTGTTACATTTTTTTACAATAGTATTTTAATAGTTATTAACGCAAAAATGTATTTTTTAAATGGGATGCCCTGTATATTTTTCCTTATCGGAATAGAGCTTTAAATTACCATTCTAAAAATATAACACACTTTATATTTTGCTTAAATCTGCTTCAAAATATAAAGGCTTTCAGTTTTTACGCGAATTTTAAATGCACATTTTGTGAAGTAGCCTTTGGACGGAAAGGCCATATGATTTATTTCAATTGTTTACTCGTAGTTGTCAGGATCAGGTATTGAATTGTCAAATAAATGGCAATGAAGTTTGAAAATTACGAAAAACGGGATATGATAGTGTGTTTCATACAAATCGGAGCAAATTTGGAAGCGGCAGGTAATTTGTACCACGAACGGTATCCAGAGAGGCGTCAACCCTTCAAGGATATATTCGCTCCATTGCGACATAACCTAGTTAATAGTGGCCAGTTTAAAAAGAAACGACCCAAAAATTATGCATCAAACAGGGATAAGGAATTAGAAGAAATAGTAGTTTTAGGAACTATCGGAAATAATCCCAACACTTCAACCCGGCAGTTAAAAGAATCCACTGGACTACCAAGAACTAACGTAAGTTGTACTTTGAAGAAGCACAAATTCAGGCCATAAACGAGAACAAAAATTCATTATCTTAGAGACGGAGATTTTCAATGGCGTATGGATTTTTGCCTCTGGTTTCTAGAAAATTGTAACCATGTTCCGAATTTTTCATTAAATTGGATTTGGACAGTTGAAGCTTATGTAAGCAATGCAGGTATTTTTAACGTTACAATTGTTATACGTGGGCACAAGATAATCCTCATTTAGTTGTGGAGCAAAGAAATCAAGGCAGATTTGGATTTAATGTGTGGGCAGAAATTTTTAGAGGCAGGGTTATAGATCTATTTATTTACGAAGGAACACTCACCTGTCAAGAGATAATTAGAAATTTTAAGGCAGCAAATAGAACCTCTTGTTGATGAACTGCCGTTAATGGACCTTAGAAATATATTTTTTCAACACGACGGGGCACCCCCTCATAACGCTGCAGTTATCAGTAATTTTTTATCTGTCAATTTCGACAATAACTGGATAGCCAACCAAGGTCCGAACCGTTGTCCGGCAAGGTCACCGGATTTAACACCCATGGACTTCTATCTCTGGGATCTAATTTTTAAAATGCCGACAAACAGCAGGTAAGAGCTAGAAGTCGCGGTGATACAAAGTTTTGCAGCTCTCGCTCGTCTTGAACTAATCAACTCGGTAAGAAGTGTCCAGAAAAGGTGCCGCCTATGTGTGAATGTAACTGGTCAACATTTCGAACATCTCTTATAGAAAATTGCTTTTTTTTAGTTTGCTCTACTCGGAATAAATTGTTTTATTGTTGTTTTATTTTATTTTCTACATAGTGTAAAGTATTATAACATTTAGTAAATTTCATTATAGTTATGACTCTTATGGGAATTTTTTTACGATTTGACTGCTATCGGTAAACAATTGATATTGCCGCTCCGTTCAAAGCCACACACAGGCACAAAATGTGCATTTAAAACTCGCGTAAAAACTGAAAACCTCTATATTTTGAAGTAGATTTAAGCAAAATATAAAGTGTGCTATATTTTTAGAATGGTAATTTCAAGCTCTATTCGGATAAAGAAAAATATACAGGGTATCCTATTTAAAAAATATATTTTTGTGTTAATAACTATTAAAATATTAGTTGCAAAAAAATGTAACTTACACTGTTCAAATCCACGTGAAAAAGTGCTTTGAGAATGTTTTTACAGAAATCAAAAATTTTCAATAGGAAAAGAATTACAAACATTTTTTCAAAATGCAGATTTTTGAAAAACACCCTGTATATCTGAAAGGGTACTAGATATCGATATGCAGTTTTCACCATTGAGTTTATATAAAAATTGAACCTCAGAGACCGACATCAGTAGATCAGTAGATAAAGGGGTTTACCTTTAAAAGTGTCCAATTTGGACCACCCTGTACATTTCTGCTGTTATTAATTTTAATTCGTTTAGAGTCATTTGGTTAAGAGTTTATTATGTTTGCCTTTCTGTTGTGTTAAATTTTGACTCTTTTAGGATTTGAGAATGTAATATCTTTTATCAATTTTCACACGACGCCTGAGGTTATATTAAGTTCATCTGCCTTTATTGTTGTTTGGGGATTAAGAGTCTAATGTCTTTTATCAATGAAGTATTGAAGAATGGAGTATTATCGAGAAAAAATTTTCGAGCAAAAGTTGTGTATTTTTGCTAGAGAAACATGATACCGTCATAAAAAATATGGGTTCCCATTTAAAAAGTCAAAATTGACCTTAAAGTGACATACAAAATAAAGATCATCACAATTATGTCATTTTATTGCCCCTTCAAAACCCTTCAACTTTTGTCTGAAACTTTTTTTACTAAAAATTGACACAAAAAAAATTAAGAATCCTGGTACATTAAAATGGGTGCCCCATGTATCATAACAAATAAACAATGTTGCTACTAGAAAGATGATTTTTCCGAGAAGAAATAAGATATCTGAAAAATTCAAAATGCATTTTGATGGGGAACAGTAGTACTTTCATATGCCGTAATGAGTTTTGTGGAGAGAAATTAATTCGCGGTGTAATAGAGTCCCGACTATAACGAAAAACCGTGTTTTTTGCATTTTTCGGTTAGGATATCTCGAAAACTTGATGTGTTGGAGCAATTCTGATATCGGTTTTGGATTGACCGCACCAAAAATCTTTGGGAAAGTATACTCTGGTCGCAGGGTCTGGAGTTTCGTCCAATTTTGTCGGCCTGTGTAATTAGATACTAAAGACAAATTCCTGTTCATGCGTTACAAAAAAGGAAATAAAGTCATATTTACTACTCAGTATATATCACCACTACACCAAACACTTTATTTTTGCACTCGACGCGCGTTTCGCTAACCATGTTAGCTTCATCAGGAGCGATGATTGACATCGCTCCTGATGAAGCTAACATGGTTAGCGAAACGCGCGTCGAGTGCAAAAATAAAGTGTTTGGTGTAGTGGTGATATATACTGAGTAGTATCATTGTGCCAAAGATTCCACATTCCCAACTTAGTAAAGTCATATTTGTTATTAGATCAGGAATATATGTCTTTTTTTATCGTCAAATTGTGATGGACTCAGTAGTACATTTATATGATTGGGATTCGACCCGTACCATTACATTTCCAGATTGTTGAGAAAATAAAGATATGAATTTTGTCATTTTTAGAAGAATTTGTTGCGGCCTTACTGGAGATGCGGTCGAATTCAGCTGATAACAACAAAAACACAATGCCAAACAACTACCGACCGGTCGCATTGCTTTTACGAATATCGAAGCTTATGTATAAAACTTTAAAATATCTGGAAGGATTTAACATTATCAAAGACCACAAATATGATTTTCGTAAGCAAAAATAAACAGTAGATCTCCTATATCACACTTCTTTGAAAGAACACTATAAAACATTCGACCGTGTTTGGCATGACTGCATATTGGCTAAGCTGCGCAGCATTGAAATGCTTTGTTTGCTGTGTTTATAAACCACCAATTCTGGAATTACAGCAACATAATCCGACATTTTTCTCTGTTTATTTCTTGGAATACGCATTTTCAAAATCTCCACTTCTTTTAGTTAACCAACCTTCAAAAAAAAGACGAAATAATGAGACGTCCTTTGAAAAAATGCAAAGACCAGCTTTCGAACGTTTCTAGAAAAAAAAGGTATGTAAATTTTGATGTGTATTGTAAGCGTTTAGTTGGTAACCTAAACCCACTGCATACACAGAACTTTAAATCAAGCCAGTGGCGAGGCTGGTCCGTGCAAAAATAAAAAACTACTTATGTGTTTGGGGTAAACCTTTTTTATTTTTCGACATAGTCTCCTTTTAGGCTTATACACTTCGTCCAACGATGTTTTAGTTTGTTGATCCCTTCCGAATAATAGGATTTGTCCAAGTCTGCAAAATATCCATTAGTGTCTGCAATCACCTCCTCGTTTGAATAAAATCTTTGTCCCGCCAGCCATTTCTTCAAATTGGGGAACAAATAGTAGTCCGAGGGAGCCAAGTCTGGAGAATAGGGGGGATGTGAAACGAGTTGGAATCCTATTTCCATTAATTTTGCGACCACAACTGCTGAGGTGTGTGCTGATGCGTTGTCGTGATGGAAAAGAACTTTCTTGTGGGCCAATCGCGGGCGTTTTTCTTGCAGCTCGGTTTTCAAACGGTCCAATAACGATGAATAATATTCACCTGTAATAGTTTTACCCTTTTCCAGATAGTCGATGAGGATTATCCCTTGCGAATCCCAAAAGACAGTCGCCATAACCTTTCCGGCCGAAGGAACGGTCTTCGCCTTTTTTAGTGCAGATTTCCCCTTGGTAACCCATTGTTTAGCTTGTTGTTTGGTCTCAGGAGTATAGTAATGTATCCATGTTTTCATCATCCACAGTGACGAAACGACGCTTAAAGTCCTCCGGATTCTTCTGGAACAGCTACAAACCATCCTTGCAACACTTCACACGATTCCGTTTTTGGTCAAGCGTGAGCAATCGCGGCACCCATCTTGCGGATAGCTTTCTCATGTCCAAATGTTTATGCAAAATATTATGTACCCGTTCAGTCGAGATACCCACAGCACTAGCAATCTCACGCACCTTAACTCTTCTGTCATCCATCACCATATCATGGATTTGATCAATGATTTCTGGAGTCGTAAGCTCCACAGGCCGTCCAGAACGTTCAGCGTCACTTGTGCCCATATGGCCGTCCGAAAATTTTGAAACCACTTATAAACTGTTCTAATCGAAGGTGCAGAGTCACCATAATGTTTATCAAGCTTCTCTTTAGTCTCCTGAGGCGTTTTGCCTTTCATAAAGTAATGTTTAATCACCACACGAAATTCTTTTTCGTCCATTTCTTGAAAATCACAATCACTCGACTTCCTTGATTCACACGAATGCCAAACACAAAGAAATAGACCAATATGGCTGAAACTTGGTGTGCGTTCATTCAAGAGATGCTACTAACTAAACATGACCCCGATACGCGCCGGTGGTGCCATCTCTCGGACTTTGCACGGACTTTTCAAACCAGCCTCGTATAACTTGGGGAGAAATAAGCATTAAAAGTAGTTTTACTGATACCAGTTACTTGTCCAAACCAATAGTATCTCAGGAAAAAAATTCAAACAAGACATAATTATTCTCGAAATCTCAGGAAAAATGAATTGTTGCGTGATGTACTATCATTCTATAATTGCCATAGCATTGACAACCAGCCTTAATGATAACTGACTTTTTTAATATTATATTTTATTATATTTGTGGCACCCCTCTGTCTGGTTTTCTTTATTTCTAATCTAAACTGATTAAAATTTGAAATGTCGACTGAATTAATAACTTTCATTTACTCTGAATCAACTTTTTTAGGCTAGCTAGTTTTGAAATCGAATCAATATATGAGCATTTCCGTAAATTGTTGGTATGTTCCAGTTCAAAAAAAAGATTTTTTTTTAATTAACACTCATTACACTCGAACAACTACGGAACATTTTATTTAGAAGTTACATCATTGTTATAAAAATGTAAACAAAATTAATGTCAAAAAAGTCTCCATACACTCAAGAACTGCATCGAAAAAAACACGTTATAATCAGCCTCATTTTATCAAGCTCTCTATTGCTCGCTAAACTGAAAACAAATGAATAATTTCCGGCCATACTTTATAATCTATCACTTGTTGCTAGTAATTATAGCAGTGGGTTTTCAAAATAATTAAAAATGAGCGAGAGAAATTGTGAAATTCCATTTCAAGTTCGAAAGATCATAATTGATTTGTGGAAAGATGTAAAATCATACAGAAATATAGGAAAAATGGTTAAAAAGTCGCATGTACAGTACATTGTAAACCAGTATAAATCAACAGGTTCCTATAAAATTCGACCACGCTCCGGTCATCCCAAGAAACTGACTCCACGTGAAGAGGCCAGTATTGGCTGATTGCTATTATAGTTTCCTATTAGTTATAGTATGTAAGCAGTGGATGTCTTTTATTTCTATCACGTCTTGTTTTTAAGGTACACACCGATAACCTTTTCTTAACCTACCCTCATATATTAATAAATGTAATCGCTAGATAATCTATTGAGAGAATATGTTGATTTCTTGTTAGTTTCTTTGAGATTACCTGATTAAAAGTGTAATAATACAGTTTTAAAGATGAATACTGAAAAAAGTAGTCGCCGTCAGTGCAAAACTTCACCAAACAAGTTTTGTTACATGTATGGACAGTACATTCTCAAGTCTCAAGGAAAAAAAATATCTGAAAAAAATGTACTGCGTATTTTCTATATTTTGGACGTACTGTACATCAAGATAAACCCTGGATTCCGCAACTGTTTTGTGTATCACGTTATGCTACTCTCCTGTCGTGGTTGAACGGAAACAAGACATCTATGCCATTTGCAGTACTGACTGTGTGACGCGAACCTAGTAATCATTTTAACGATTGCTACTTCTACATGACTGATGTACGAGGATTTTCAAAGAAAATTAAGCATAATATCGAGTACCCTTCTGTGAATTCTGTATCAAAACCAATACCATATAGTGAAGACATGACTCCTCCTTTGCCTCCTAAGAAAAGTCAAACTGAAGAGTTAGATATACCAAGCAATGAAAATAACGATGGACAAGACTTGGAAGTTGACAAGCAAGATCCAGATTTTTTACCCTCTTCAAGTGATCTATGCCAACCGCATTTAATTAAACGGGAATTAAATGATTTGATACGGGACTTGAATTTGTCTGTTAGACAAGCCGAATTACTTGGATCAAGACTACAGGAATGGCACTTGTTGGCACCAGATACGAAAATATCTGTACAACGAAAACAAAGTAAAGAAATGGCAACTTTTTACTCTAGTTCAGAAAACATATGTTTTTGTAATGACATTGTATCTTTGATGAGTGAGTTAGAAATTCCCTATGATACAAATGAATGGCGTCTTTTTATTGATGGTTCGGAAACAAGTCTGAAGGCAGTTTTACTTCATAATGGTAATAAATACCCGTCAATACCAGTGGCTTATTCAACTGTTTTAAAAGAGACATACGAAAATATGAAATCAATATTGGATTTAATTAAATACAAAAATTTTAAGTGGAAAGTGTACGCTGACCTCAAAGTAATAGCTATGTTACTTGGTTTGCAAGGTGGATTTACTAAGTACTGCTGCTTTCTTTGCATGTGGGACAGTAGAGCTACTGATAAGCACTATTTGATCAAAGACTGGCCAAAACGAACGGAATTTGTGTGTGGGAAGTCAAATGTAAAATACTTGCCTTTAATCAACCCCAAAGACGTCATTTTACCTCCTCTACACATAAAATTCGGCTTAATGAAGAATTTTGTGAAAGCGATGGATAAAAATGGCGAAGGATTTTTATATTTAAAATCTATTTTTCCAAGATTAAGTGACGCAAAGTTGAAAGAAGGTATTTTTATTGGTCTACAAATACGCCTATTAGTGAAAAACAACAAATTTGATCAAACACTAAATGACGAAGAACTATGCGCACGGACATCATTAAAAGCCGTGATAAAAGGTTTTTTAGGAAATCATAGAGCCGAGAATGCAGAACTCTTAGTGAATGATTTGTTAAGAGCATACAAAAAGATGGGTTGCCGAATGTCATTAAAAATTCATTTCCTCCATTCCCATTTCTCTTTTTTTCCATCAAATCTTGGCGCAATGAGTGAACAAGGGGAACGATTTCATCAGGATGTGAAAAAGCTTGAGGAACGGTTTCAAGGTCGTTGGGACGTAGCTATGTTGGGAGATTACTGCTGGCTTTTAAAACGAGAAGATATTTCCCAACATAAGAGAAAAAGTTAAATATTTTTAACTTTTAATGTACAATATAAACTTTTTACCATATATTTTATATTTAGTTGTGTCCAAATGTATCAATAATAAATTTTTTTAGCAGTTTTATTCGAATTATTGGAAAATTTAATGAAGATACGTGTACACTGTACTTTACTCCTTAATTATTTTACTTAAAATTGTTAACTATCGTACCTAAAAACAGTACGTGATAGACAAAAAGTACTTATGTATTCTTAATAAGTGGTGTGTATGAATAAATAAACAGGAAAAATTTAAGTGGGTACTTAATTTTTTTTTTAAATTTGTAATGCAGTGTTATCGATCCCAAGAAAAGTACACTTAAAAAGTGCAAATTAAAAGAAGAAGTACGGAAACTATTTTCGAACAATGTTTGTTCACAGTAAGAAATTGTTTACACAGGGTTCGGCATCGTTCCTTGGACCCTCAAAAACAATTATTCACGGTGGAAAAAGACTTTTTTAAGAACCTTTTCTACAGCAGATAATTATTACTGGATAAACGAATTTAAACTGCCAATGCTGTACGTACAGGACGCCAAATTGAGGTTTCTTCTGAAGAAATGGTCGATAAAATCCACAGTATCGTGATGGAAGTTCATCGCTTTAAGCTGCTAATAAATATTGCACTAAATTGAGTAAATAACCCCTGGCGTTTTAGTCCTAGCTCTTGTTGCGATGAAGAATTTATCAAGAATTTATTGTGAACTGACATATATTACCCCACCTTCTTCTAAAAGATAATAAACAAAGTAACATGATTGTATTGAGGCATGACCAGAAAAAAAATATTTGTCAATCAAATATGCGGTGTTATCGAATTTGAAAAAATATTTTTAATTACTTTAAATACTGATTAGTTTTAAATTTCTAAGAATAACGGGCCGTTTGTTGACCCTAAACCTAAATTATCTCTGGCTTATATAATTTGTTGTTTTTTCAATAACTAACCTTAAAAATAAATGAATTTCGCATGATATTACGTTAATTTTTCTCTTTTTTCTCAACTCACTCTATTTTGTCCACAAGTGTTTTGGACAAAAAGGTGACAGTAAAATTATTATAATGATTTCTGACAAAATAAAACCATTTCCGGATTTTGATGAGAGGGGCAAGGGGAACATCTCAATTACATATTTCTTCTTCTTTTTAAAGTGTTAATTCGGTTCGAATGTTGGCAATCATTCTAGCTATTATTACTTACTGCAGCTCTGAAAAAACCGGTGGTATTTGTTGAGAACCAGTTTTGCAGATTGTTCAGCCAGGAGATACGTCTGCATCCTGGTCCCAAAACCTTTCCGTGGAGTATTTGCTGCAGTTTCCATAATTTCCAGTTTTTGGTTCATGCACCGTAAGACATCCTTGTTGGTAATATGGTCAGTATAAGAAATTTTCAAAATTCTGCGTTATAGCCGTAATTAAAATGCTTCAAGTTTCTTAGAAGTGGCTTCAGTCAGTGTCCAAGATTCTATACCGTAAAGAAGGACACTGAAGATTGCTGAGTTTTTGAAAAGTGATGTAATTTTGAGGAACACTTCTCAAACTTTTTTAATACTGCAAGAAATCTCCTGCGACTGATCCCACTGTTTATCATGGTACCTAGATATGAATATTGTGAAGTTCTTTGTATTTGTTGATCGTTAACCATCAACAAGGTAGCCGGAACCGTAGACTTGCTGAATACCATGTACTTTGTTTTGCTGAAATTAAGTTCGAGGCCGTATCGATTACTAACTTCGACTTACATGTATCATAAGATGTTGTAGGCTAGTTATCAGCCATAACCTCCTTATTGTCAGCATAATGAATATTATTTATTCGCTCCCCATTAAGCAGCCTCTTCCACTGCTTATGGAGACAAGACACGACCCTGCCCTTCTTCAAGCTCAATCGATATTGCTTTTGAATGCTCCCCTGCTTTAATAAATGCCATCTGGTTCCAGTTGAGGCTGCCAGTAATCCGCAGATTCTTTCCATCTAGCCCAAGTTCTTTCAGAATTCCGATCATTTTGTGATGTTGGACTCTATTAAAGAAATTTTGGTAGTCGATCAAGCACAGATATACATCACAATTAACGTCTCTACATCGCTGAATCAAAACCTTCATACAAAATAAGGCCTCTCTAGCTCTCAGGGCATCACGAGAGCCGAACTGTGTAGCTGAAATTTCTTCGCACAACTTGTATATTCTTCTGTAAATGATATTCAGAAATGTTTTTAAAAGATAACTTATGAGGCCAATTGCCCGATATTCCCCGCGTTTTTAGCGTCTGCATTTTTTAGCATTGTTATAAACTCAGACTTTAACCAGCCTTCTGGTATTCTGCCTAAATCATATATTTTATTGTAGATCACTGGAAGTCACTTAATCCCATCCTCATTTAAAAGCTTAAGAAACTCTCCATGGAATTCAACGAGACCGGTGGCTTTTCCATTTTTTAATTGGTTTATTTCTATGCTTCTTTGATGGTAATACAGGGCCCAAACAAGTCAATGAGCATTATGGTTGATCTGGTCTTGCATCAGAAAATAACTCTGTGTTATAGTCTTATCATATCTTCAGTTTCGCTTTTTTTATCGATGACAACGTTTCTTTCATGATCTATTAAACGTCCATTTAATTTCGTTCTCCGTTCAACAGTTAAGTCTTTGATTTTTCGATAGATATCAAAGCTAGCATATTTTCCCTGTAACTCCTCTATCTCTTTACATGTTTCGCCATTCCAACTATCTTTAGCTGTTCGAATTTCTTTCTGTATCTATGTGTGTAGTCTGCTATATTTTCTTTTTTTTACCTCTGCTTTTGTGTAACCGTCTTTTCTCCATTAGTCTTAAAATCATCTGTCATCCTTCCTTTGTTATGTTTGTTCCATTTTTATTCTGTAGCCTTCTTGTTATTTCATTTAACTTTTCTATTTCAGATTCAATGTATTCGTTTAGCTCTGTGTCGTGAGTTCTGTATTAAGATCTTTTTTAGTATTCCGTACGGAACACTTATAAGATCACTTCGGTGTCGTCTGTCTGTCTGTCTGTCTGTCTGTCTGTCTGTCTGTCACACCCGATTTTCTCCGAAACTATTTTTAATTACGTTTGTTACACTTTCGTCTTTAAGTTGTCGCACATCGTATATTATGGTTTTCTGTTTTCTTTTTCAAGATAATTTTTACAACCCCCACCAGGCCAAGTTTATGTCAGCACTGGGATATGTTTTGACAGATAAAACACTATTTCTAAAACGTTTATTCACTAGAATATGGTCTGTTTGATTGCTGGTAATATGTTCTGGTGAGTCTAATGGAAACTTCCACTTCCTGTTGTTTCTGTCACCTAGACCATAGGGTCCTACGGAACTTCCTGATGTACCTCTTCCAATTTTGGCGTTGAAATCTCCCATTATGACTGTCAAGTCTCGTTTTGGTATTGCTTTTAGGCTGATAAAATTGTTCGATCTCATCATCCTGTTTATCTGCAGTGGGAACATAAATTTGTATGACTTTAAAAGAAATAGGTTTCGATCTTATTTGGAGAAGCATTATTCTGTCTGAAATATGCGTAAAATTTGTAACGCATTTTTCTGTAGCTTTGTCAATTATAATTCTCACTCCACAGTCGTGTTTATTTTCGGCCGATCCTGAATAATGTCCTCAAAATGAATATGCCAAATCTTTTCATTTCTAGGATCGTATTGTGCGTTCTTCCTGACTGGTACAGGTTTTTACGTTCTAGGTGCATATTTTGTTCTTTTCTGATTTAGCAGCTTTCAAAACTGTCCCCCCTCGGAAATCTAATTGGGAGACTAGAGATTCCGGAGTTTTTCGCTCTGAACTTTGCCATTATGATTTTAACTAGGTTTATTCCATTGGAATCATTAATGCATTTCCTTGTGCATTCCCATGCCATTGACGACTTATCTGGTTCTTCGGCCTTTAGGGGCGACTTCTCACCCTGAGGACAAGAGAGAGCTCTATTGCTAGTTTTGGTCCGCCTCAAGTATTTGATTTTCCTGATACCACTTATATCTGCGTTCCCCTATCCGCTACCCAGGGTGGCGCCCGATGGAGGACTAGCGACCCTACAATTACATACTCACTTATTATTAATTGTAATATTTGGAAACTGTGAATGCCGGAAAGAGTTTTCTTGGTGACGAAAGACCACAGTTTTGCAGGAAGAGCTTTTTGCCATTTTGCTTGCACCACGGAGGAAGTGACTGGGTGCCGCGAGCGGATGATGTATATCTACTCTGAAAGCAAAGCGGCACTTTGCTTTCAGAGTAGGTAAATGGTAAATTGCCACACGTTTAACGAATTCGGCCCTAATATGAGAGTGCAGTGATGCCCTGAATGAGTTGGCTAGTAGGAAAGTGGCTGAGTTGTTATGGATCCCTGGATATCGGGGGGTACAGGGCAATAAAGTGGCAGATGAACTCGCTAGACTTAAAGCTATAATTTCTTCCCGGGGACCCGAACCCGGTTTAGGAATATCCAAGAGACAGGAGCTGTTTTCAAGACATGGGCTGATCGAGTCTCCAGAGAGTAATGCTACCAGAGCCCAAGGTAAGGATTTTGTATAGTTGCCTGGAAGCGCGCCTCAAGAGGTTGCTTGACAGAAGTACACGCATTCTGAACCACCTCGTTAAGATTCTCACGGAACATTGTAGGCTGAGAAGGCACCTAGCATTGCTGGGCGTGAAAAACGACGCGACATACCCTGGCTGTCTGAAGGACGAGGAGGAGCTGCTTCACTTTTTTTTACTAATACGAGGTGCTGGAAAAATTCAGGGATGAGATCTTCGGGACGGCACTGCCCTGAAGGGAGGATGCCGGCACTCTGTCGTGAAGTGACATCCGGACTTTTATGGTCAAGTCCAGGAAATTTCACAAGGGTGGTTTGGTTCTTTTTAGGGGAGAGTTTCTTCGGGGTTTGCAAAATGTATCCATCTGGGCTATTCGCTAGGTGCTAAGCCTCCCCACAACTATGTTACTACAAGTACTACTAGCTCATAATATCAAACTAGAGCTTTGCCTAACGAAATCTTATTTGATTTGATACGTAGGCAACCCATAGACTAACAATATTTGTACACATACTTACTTATTTCGTAACTTGAAAGCATGTTTTTTTTATGAACATAGCAGGAAAATCCCTAAAGAGCTACAGAAGCAACGCGTGTACGGAAAAAGCGATTCACGTTGGTCTTGAACTGCTGTAAATTGTACTGGGTGAAAAACATAGTCCTGGGCAAATCTTTCCAAAGGGTTTTTTTTTATGAGTCTAGCACACGTGCTGCAGGAAAGAAGTCCCTGAAGCGCTACAGGAGCGACACGTGTGCGGAAAAAAAAACGATTGGTCGGTAGTTATTTGGCAAGGTCTTCTTGCCTTTTTTAGGTATCGGCTGAACTGTGGCACATTTCCAGCAGGAAGGAAATATTCCCTTTCTGTAGGATAGGTTGAAAAGTCTACAGAAAACTGGTGTTAGTTCCCTCACACAGTTTTTGAGAACTATGGCACAAGCTTTTTTGGTGTCTAGATTCATTAAAATACGTTTTATGATACGCTGTCTGAAAACAATATCGGGCATCCTTGAATGCACTATGGGAATAGTAGGTGGTGTTTTTCCTTGGAAATCGACAGTAGAATGTGAAGCAAAGAGTTCAGCCAACAAGTTCGTTTTCTCAACAGGTGTCGTTGCAATAGAATTATCTGGCCGTGTGAGTGGTGGTATAGTGGATTTGGTGAAATTTTAACTGACTGCCTTAGCGACTGACCAAAAGGACCTGGAATTGTTGGGACAAGCGAGAAGTTTGTTTCTAATTCGTTGATTGTGTGCCTCCTTGGTTTTGTCGATAATTTCTTTGCATCTGTTCCTGGCACGAACAAAGGTGTTATGATTTATGGTGTTAGGATTTTCACGCCATTGTCGGTAGGCAAGATGTTTAGAAGCAAGAACTTCTTTGCATTTTCGGTCAAACCAAGGCTTGTCGTTGGAAGGGCATTTCTTGGAAAAAGGGATGTAAGCCTCCATACCGGCCAAAATAACATCGGAAACCTCCCTGGCGCAGTCAGATGGGTCGTCGGATCGAAAACAAACGTCTAACCAAGGAAAGTTCGAAAATTGAGATCTTCACATTTAGCAGATTTGTAGTGCCAAATCTTGGGCGGTTTAGGCGCCTTTCCATCTCTGACTGGTAGGATACTCGATGTCGAAAGTAGTTTATGGTCAGAAGAACCTAACGGCGGATTTACGCTGACCGTGGCGAACTCTCCGTCCCGGGCGAGGTTGTCCATAAAAAAGACTACTTAAAAAGGGTTGTACGAGGAGTGACAAGCTGCACTTAATACGGATATGAAGTATTAGCGCGAAGTGTATTCCTAGCATGCACAGCTCTGGAAGGAATTAAGCTCGCTGCATCCATTGAACACTTTTCATGAAAATACTTGTAGAATAGGCTCAAGAAGCCAACTGTTCTTCGATGTTCCAAGGAATCAAAGTTGCTCGTGAGTCGCCAATCAAGAGACCAGCTTTTTTTCTCAATAGAATCCAACAAATTCAGTGTATGTTTGGGAGCAAAACCCCAAACATTGGGAATGTGGAATCTTTGGCACAATGACGCTACTCAGTATATATCACCACAGCACCAAACACTTTATTTTTGCACTCGACGCGCGTTTCGCTAACAATCGCTTCATCAGGAGCGATGATTGACTAAAGCTAAACTATAAATCTACACTATTTATACTTAGCCTAACACCTGAATTACTCAGGCGGAACTAATGGCATAGGCGAGGCCATTAGTTCCGGTCAAGGAACCAGTAGAGGGGACTATAAGGAATAGGCCCTCTGTCTTTATTTAAACTACTTTTACATTTTATAGTTTCCATACTTTCGTATGCGTTCAACAATCTCCTATCGGATACATTTTTAATTAATTTTACAGAATGATCAGCTTTAAGGGCATGTTCGGCAATGCTAGACTTTTCTGTTCTACTGTATTTTAAATGTGCTAAATGTTTTTTAAATCGTGTTTTAATCGACTTTTAGTTTGCCCAACATACTTTTTGTCGCAATCATTACAACTAATTTTATAAATTCCGCTTTTCTCACAATTAAGAATCTTGTCTTTGGGATTTCCTAAGATATTCCTCAAATTATCTTATGACTTATAGACTAAAGTGAGGCCTACCTTATTAAATACTTTCTTGAGTCCCTTACTTATTTGCTTCGGGTGTAAAAATGGTGGAATTCTGAATATTTAACCTGAATTTATGTCTATTTATTAACTTATTTATTAAGTTCTCGTCATAACCATTAACTCTAGTTATATTCGTAATACGATTCCTTTCATTATTGAAGTTTACTCTATTCAGTGGAAAAGTGACCAAACGATGAACTAATAAATGTAATGCGGCTAATTTATGTTGGTTGCAATGAATCATTAGGAATATAACTATCTGTTACTGTGTCTTTCTGTAGGATCAAATTCTAACATATTATTATCATGTTTAATAATTAAAATATCTAGAAATGGCAGTTGTCCTTTGTTCTAAATTTCGTAAGTAAATTTAATGGAATTATATCGACTATTTAATTTGGAAACAAAATCATCTATATTTGCTTTCTTTGTATCAAAAATCGCGAAAACATCATCCACATACCTATACCATGCCCTTGGGAAATACTCAAATTCTTGACTGGCTTCGGTTTCAAACTTGCTCATGAATAAATTGGCTATGAAATGTGATAAGCTTCTTTCTGAACATAAAATTGACGAATATCGAAAATAATTTTGTTCCATACAAAGTTTAGATAATGTTAAGTATTCATGAATAATTTCGTCCTCAGAGTCATTCATCATAAGTAATTCTTGGAGATATTGTAAAGTTTGTGGTATTGGCACTCTTGGAAATAAAGAACTGACATCAAAACATTTCACCTTCATTGAGAACCAGATCTTTTGTTTTGTTTGTTGTTAATGAATTCTAAAGAATCCTTCACTGCGAAAGTATTTAATGGTAAGTTTTTTTTGATAACCATTTGGATATCAAATATGTGGGTGATCCGACCTATGAAACGATGGGTCGCATGCTTTTCTAGGTTTGTGAATTTTGGGCAAGCAATACAACAGTATTCCGGCGTTGGTCAAATTTCAGCTTGGTACAGAATTAACAGTTGTTATAGCGAGTAAAGCTTTTTAGTTCAAATTAATATTCCCAGCTTTTGAGAAGCTCTCTTTGCTATGCATGAAACATGTTCATGCCAAGACATATTTGCCTCCAAATTAACTCCTAGCAAATGGAGTGACGATGCTAGAGAAATGGAGTGTTCCGATATAACTATGTTAGGTTCAGCAACGTTAACTTTTTTATAAAAAACTGCCGCCGCGCCGGGGTTTTTGTAACGTTAAATTCTACTTGATTACTGACACCCCAAAACAGAATTTCTTCCAGGTCTTTGTTAAGTTGAACGACTTCCTACTATCTACGGATATTTGCACGAGTAGCGGATGTTCAAACTTTCAAAATGAATGAAGAAATCAGCGTACTGTCATTTACAAAGCTGTAGATTAGATTCCTGGTCCTTTTCAGCAGAGCCTAACGGGAGGAGATAGGAGACATTTTTATAGGAACTTTTGACCTTATTTTGGTCCAGTCTACTAGATCCTTCATTTTTGACCAAACTTTTTGGGACATCCTGTATAAGTGCCAATAACAATATCATCAAAACAAACAAAATGGAATTCGAATGTCACCATGAGAAAGCAAATATATATATAATTTACCATATAAACAAAACACTGTGGTACCGATATAACAGTTATTTGGCATAAATTTCATAATTTACAATTTTTTTTAACAACTATAGGATCAAAATCGAATATAATCCTCCTCCTCATTCCTGCTACTCCATGAGAGTTAGTACCATTATGAAGCAATGGCATGTATTGTGTCTCACCAAGTATCTCTGTTCTTAGCAGCTACGCTAGCTTTGTGCAAACTATGGCATATCAAGGCCTTCATTTGATCAACCCATCGATTTGGAGATCTCCGTCGAGGCCATTTCCCATTCACTTCACCTTCAACAACCAGCCTTTCCAGGCTTCTCTCGTCTAGATATGTGGCCGAAGTACCTCAGATAGGATTGATTTATTGTGGTGAACAATCTTGTTTTGACATTCAGCTGTTCAAGGATTGAAGCATCTGTTTGATGAGTCGTATATGGGATTCGCGGCATTCGCCTGTAGCACCACATTCCAAGGCATCTATTTTTTATCCTATTGCCAACTTTAGGGTCCAAGTCTCCGAGGCGTAAGTGGCAATGGGAAAGATTTGGGCTTTTAAGAGTCTTAACTTGCCGAGTGAAATGGCTGTATCTTTCCATATTTTATTAAGGTTAATCATCGAATTCTGGGTTATGGATAGGATAGTCTTTTCTTAATTTCTTCATCACATCCTCCTTTATTTGTGACTAGGAAACCAAGATATATAAACTGATCGACGGCTTCAAAATCCGCTATTTCCGTGGTGTTGATGGGGTTTCGATCAAATATAATACATTGTGTAAATTAGACGAAGCTATCCAAAAAATTAGGTAATCGTTTATGTCGAACATTAATAGTTCTTCACGCTGTTACGATGATAAAAAAGACCCTTGCAACATGCAAGAACTTGTCACTTTATTGGACCGTCCAAATGTGGCTAAGAGTTTCGACGTAATGGAAACCGTACAAGAATATTCTTAAGGGGTTACCTCACCTTGAGATTTTCAAAAAATCGATTTTTTTTTGGCTAGATAAATTGTTTATACTTTTAAGAATATTTTAAACGTTTAACCATTTCAAAATTCAAATTATTTCCGAAGTTATAGCAATTAGAAGTGAGCGCTGCAGAGAGTCGGCCCGAAACTCAGGTAGCAATCGGACCGACACGAGCGGTCAAAGCCTTGATAAAGTGTATTGTTCTTTTAGTCAGTCCTTTATAACAATAATGGGTACGCAATTACGCAAAGTAAGGTGGCAGAGGGGACGTTGACAGCCAAGCTTATTGATGAGTTAACAGTTTACTACGGTCTTGCAATGTGAAAGAGTATAAATACATCAGTTGAAACATCAAAAATGCGATATGGGCAACTTATTACCATAAAATATCCACTGATGAAAAGCCACAGCATAACAAGAGCCCGTCCGGCGAAGGCTCTGGAACTGGATTCTTATAAGCATAGAAATTCTATTCCTGTAGTTGTCCAAAAAGTAATTGAACCGGTATACGATAGATTAACTGATACCGATTTGTTTTTAGAAGGATACACTCAGAATAACAATGAAAGTCTAAACGCTGTCATTTGGTCTATGACTTCAAAAGTGCATTACAGTGGCACAAACATTGTTGAGATAGCATCTTATATTGCAGCTAGTATATTTAATGATGGATATACTAGTGTATTACAAATGATGCAATTATTAAAACTTGGATTCTCAACGAATATCTGTAGCCAACATGAGAGCTCAACAGGAGACTAAAGAGGCCAGGAAATTGAAAAGAGCTGCTTAAAAGGAATCGGAAGACATCGCGGCCACAATGGAAGACCTCATGTACGGCCCAGAAATCGCAGATTGAAGGTAATTTAAAAAAATTTTGGTTTAAGACTAACTAATTTTTTTCAAACTGGTTTACAAGATATCTTAAGATCTACTTAACCGATTTTGTTAAAATTTACAACACATATTCTTTATAATATTGTCTAAGATGTAGCAGACAATTTTTTTGATTGGGTGCCACGCTCTTAAGTTATAAATTTTTTAATCCCAAAATTTCAATAAAAATCATAGTTTTTTTTTCAAACAGGCATCATTTCTACAAGAAAATTAAAAAAAAATCCTATACTACATCTTAGCTATTACCTTTCTAAATAACAAAAAAATTGTTTTTTATTTTTCAGACGATGCCTGACAGAGAAAATAAGTATACCATCAAGAAGAATTTTCAAAAGAGGGTCCTACTTGATGGCTCATATCTCCATCATTTTTTATTTTTTTTTATTCGTTATTATTTTAAGTTATTCATAAAACTACTATGTATATGTGTAAAAGAAAAATTATTTTATATATTTAATAGCTGCGTCAAAAATTTTTTTTATTTTTATACCTATTTTTCCGAGCGCCAAGGTGATGTAACCCCTTAATAATACGGCTTGAAAAAATGTAAAAACATGAAGTTTGGCCGACAACTCGGATTTCATAAATTTTTTGCCTATAAGTTCTTAAAAAGTTTCAGTAAAGAACTAAAAAAAAAATAGCTCATCACGATGCCACTGCTGAAACTTCCTGAAACAAAAAATACTTCGTACAATCTACGTTGGATAACATGTGACAAAATGTTGCAAAGCCCTCTTGTACAACATTCCACATCATATACATAGCAGAAATTATTCTCGATAATAATAAAATTTACATCTTAAAGTTGATACATAAGCTAACGTCCTCTTATAGTAAATAACTGATTGAAAAAGTAATTAAAGGAAAATTATTGTATCCAGATATCTAAATTTTTGTTTATTCGAATACTAATTGTTAAACTAATATGGTAGTTATACCAATAGTAAAAAGTCTATAATTCTATCACATATATATATATATATATATATATATATATATATATATATATATATATATATATATATATATATATATATATATATATATATATATATATATATATATATATATATATATATATATATATATATATATATATATATATAACATAATAAGTCAAATGAATGAACACAAATACATACTGGTGAGCAAAAAAATCGACTCAAACTATTTGGCTTTATTTAACACAGATCCTAGAATTTAGTGTTCATATATTTTTACGGAGTTGAAAGCCCATTCTATTCTCTTTCTAATGATACCAAATTTCATAGCATATCTCATGCTTTTAGTGATTAAAATGATTGAAAGGGGAAACAAGGAGAGCAAGGATTGAAAATAGGGGTAAGAGAAAAGAAAAATTAAACAAACTTTAAGTTTAACAATTAAATTTATCGATAAAAACCAAAATCCTTATTTTGTTTTACTCTCACTAGCCTTTATTACTGCTTCCAGCTGGTTTTTAATGGATCGGGTGTATATATATATATATATATATATATATATATATATATATATATATATATATATATATATATATATATATATATATATATATATGTATATATATATACATATATATATATATATATATATATATATATATATATATATATATATATATATATATATATATATATATATATATATATATATATATATATATATATATATATATATATATAATATATACGAGGTTGGTTTGAAAAGTCCGTGCAAAAATAAAAACTACTTATGTGTTTGGGGTAAACCTTTTTTATTTTTCGACATAGTCTCCTTTTAGGCTTATACACTTCGTCCAATGATGTTCTAGTTTGTTGATCCCTTCCGAATAATAGGATTTGTCCAAGTCTGCAAAATATCCATTGGTGTCTGCAATCACCTCCTCGTTTGAATAAAATCTTTGTCCCGCCAGCCATTTCTTCAAATTGGGGAACAAATAGTAGTCCGAGGGAGCCAAGTCTGGAGAATAGGGGGGATGTGAAACGAGTTGGAATCCTATTTCCATTAATTTTGCGACCACAACTGCTGAGGTGTGTGCTGGTGCGTTGTCGTGATGAAAAAGGACTTTCTTGTGGGCCAATCGCGGGCGTTTTTCTTGCAGCTCGGTTTTCAAACGGTCCAGTAACGATGAATAATATTCACCTGTAATAGTTTTACCCTTTTCCAGATAGTCGATGAGGATTATCTCTTGCGAATCCCAAAAGACAGTCGCCATAACCTTTCCAGCCGAAGGAACGGTCTTCGGCTTTTTTGGTGCAGATTCCCCCTTGGTAACCCATTGTTTAGATTGTTGTTTGGTCTCAGGAGTATAGTAATGTATCCATGTTTCATCCACAGTGACGAAACGACGCTTAAAGTCCTCCGGATTCTTCTGGAACAGCTGCAAACCATCCTTGCAACACTTCACACGATTCCGTTTTTTGGTCAAGCGTGAGCAATCGCGGCACCCATCTTGCGGATAGCTTTCTCATGTCCAAATGTTTATGCAAAATATTATGTACCCGTTCAGTCGAGATGCCCACAGCACTAGCAATCTCACGCACCTTAACTCTTCTGTCATCCATCACCATATCATGGATTTGATCAATGATTTCTGGAGTCGTAACCTCCACAGGCCGTCCAGAACGTTTAGCGTCACTTGTGCCCATATGGCCAGTCCGAAAATTTTGAAACCACTTATAAATGTTCTAATCTTCTCTTTAGTCTCCTGAGGCGTTTTGCCTTTCATAAAGTAATGTTTAATCACCACACGAAATTCTTTTTCGTCCATTTCTTGAAAATCACTCGACTTCCTTGATTCACACGAATGCCAAACACAAAGAAATTGACCAATATGGCTGAAACTTGGTGTGCGTTCATTCAAGAGATGCTACTAACTAAACATGACCTCGATACGCGCCGATGGTGCCATCTCTCGGACTTTGCACGGACTTTTGAAACCAGCCTCGTATATGTGTATATATATATATATATATATATATATATATATATATATATATATATATATATATATATATATATGTCTCGATTGGATTCAGATCGGGACTCCGCGCAGGCCAGTCTAATGTGGGTATTTCCATTTTCGCCAGCTATTGCCGGACTGATGAAGCAGCATGTGGCCTCGCATTGTCGTGTATTAACACGAAGCTATCGCCTACAAACCTAGAGTAAGGAACGGCGTGTTCCTTTTTTTTTATGGGTCTAGCACACATGCTGCAGGGAAGTTCCTAAAGCGCTACAGGAGCCACCCGTGTGCGGAAAAAGCGATTCACGTTGTTCTTGAATCGCTGTAAATTGTACTCGTTGGGAAATACAGTTCTAGGCAAATTATTCCAAAGGGATGATGTTCTCCATATAAAAGCCTGCTTGAAACGCGTTGTACGAGGAGTAACAAGCTGAACCTCATACGGGTGTGAAGTATTAGCGTGACGTGTACTTCTAACATGCACCGCTCTGGGAAGAATTAAGCGGGCTACATCCTTCGAACACTTTCCATGAAAATACTTGTAGGATAGGCTCAAGTCGCCAACCGTTCTTCGATGTTCCAGCGAATCAAGGCCGCCGGTCAGTTCCGGGTCTCCAATCAGACGAATAGCTCTCCTCTGAACAGAATCCAACAAATTCAGTGTATGTTTGGGAGAGGAGCCCCAACAGGGGAGCAGTATTCCATAGTTGGTCGAATTTGAGCTTTGTAAAGAATTAAGAGTTGTTGTGGAGTGTAAAGCTTTCTGGTTCGAAATAATATTTCCAACTTTTGAGAAGCTCTCCTTGCTATGCCTGCAACATGTTCATGCCAGGACATATTTGCTCACAAATTGACGCCCAACAAATTGAGTGACGATGCTAGGGGAATGGAGTGCCCCGACATGACTATGTCGGGTTCAGCAACGTTAACTTTATTAGAAAAAACTGCAGCCTGGATTTTTGTAGCGTTAAATTCCACTTGGTTACTGTCACCCAAGATAGAATTTCTTCCAGGTCTTTGTTAAGTTGAACGACCTCCTGCTGTCTGCGGATATTCGTCTGAGCAGCCGATGTCCGAGCGTTCAAAGTGAATGAAGAGATAAGCATACTCTCATCTGCAAAGCTGTAGATTGGATTCCCGGCCCGAGAGTAGGGGACAGTACGGCGCCTTGGAGCACACCGGCGTTGATAGTGAAGGTGTTAGAAAGAAATCGGTCGACTGCCACTCGCAAAGAACGCTCTCGGAGGAAACATGAGAGCCACAAGCGGAACTTTTCAGACATACCACAAGAGCGTAACTTAGCCAACCGTCCATCATGCCAAACACGGTCGAATGCCTTGGATATGTCCAGTGCAACCGCTCGAGATTCTCCAAAGTGCTCAATTGCGTTGTTCCAAACAAAGACCTCCTGTTGATTTATGTTTACGAAACCCATATTGGTGATCGCTAATAATGTTGAATCATTCAAGATATTTTAGAAGATGCTGATTGATAGCCTTTTACATGACTTTCAATATTTTTGAAAGCAGTGCGACTGGTCGGTAGTTATTTGGCAAGGTCTTCTTGCCTTTTTTAGGTATCGGCTGAACTGTGGCGCATCTCCAGCAGGAGGGAAATATTCCTTTTCTGTAGGGCAGGTTGAAAAGTCTAAAGAAAACTGGTGTTAGCTCCCTCGCACAGTTTTTGAGAACTATGGCAAGTATTCCGTCAGCGCCAGAAGCTTTTTTGGTGTCTAGCTTCATTAAGATACGCTCTATGATACGTTGTCTGAGGACAATATCAGGCATCTTTGACTGCATCATGGGAATAGTAGGTGGTGTTTTTCCTTGGAAATCGACAGTGGAATGTGAAGCAAAGGGTTCAGCCAACAAGTTCGCTTTCTCAACAGGTGTCGTTGCAATAGAATTATCTGGCTGTGTGAGTGGTGGTATGGTGGATTTGGTGAAATTTTGACTAACTGCCTTAGCGACTGACCAAAAGGACTTAGAATTGTCGGGGCAAACGAGAAGTTTGTTTCTAATTCGTTGATTGTGTGCCTCCTTGGTTTCGTCGATAATTTCTTTGCATCTATTCCGGGCACGAACAAAGGTGTGTGTTTATGGTATTAGGATTTTCACGCCATTATCGGTAGGCAAGATGTTTAGAAGCAACAGCTTCTTTGCATTTTTGGTCAAACCAAGGCTTGCCGTTGGAAGAGCATTTCTCGAAAAAGGGATGTAAGCTTCCACACCGGCCAAAATAACATCGGAAACCTCCCTAGCGCAGTCAGATTGATCGTCTGATCGAAAACAAACGCCTAACCAAGGGAAAGTTCGAAAATATTCCATGAGACCTTCCTATTTAGCAGATTTGTAGTGCCAAATCTTCCGCGGTTTACGCACCTCTCTGTCATTGATTGGTAGGATACTCGATGTCGAAAGCAGTTTATGGTCCTGCAGGATCTCCTTGATGTACCGGTGAGCAGTTAATCCACCCCTATCAGTCACGAAATCCAAATCGGTTTTGGCATCCAGTGAGATACCTCCCTGACAGAACCTCCTCCGTAGGCGACCGTTTCAGTAATGCAGCCCTGCACATAGCGCTCCCCAGGCCTCCTATAGACTCGTCTTTTTCCACCGGAGAATAAAACGAAGCGCCATTGCTGTAAGGTCCAGTCGACATGTTCTCGGACAAATCTGAGTTGTGCTTGTCAATAGGCTACTATCAGTTTGGCTCCGTTAGCTGGTCTCTTCGGAGTTAGGTTAGCTTCTTTAAGTCTTCTTCTGACTGTCCAATGACTGACAGCCCGACTACGAACTTGTCGGAGCTCCTGCTGGAGCTCATCCCCCGTCAAGTGACGATTTCTTAGAGTTGTGTTGATAATGAAGCGGTCGTCTCGCTCCGAGGTACACCTTTTTTTCCTGATCTTAGTCTCCGTGTAAAAGCTCCAATGTCTGGGTAACGTCTGTAGACTCTGGAGACAGCCGACTGGCTCAGGTGCAGTTGCGCAGTTGCACAGCAGTCCTTCTTGCAATAGGACAATGACTTCAGTTTCTTCCAGGATGGTATCTATTTTCCGATGACGTAATTAGTGAGCAGGTATAGCAGAGATGTTCCAGTTCCAGTAAAAGAATAATAGGAAAATGCAGTTGCATGTGTTTTTATAGGGGTGATTGAGTAAAACCGTTTAAATAAGTAAAACTTTTTAAAAATATAAATATTTTTGGTATTATTGGAAAGAGTAGAAAATTAGCATTCTAGGGACACCAGTGTTTGAAAATTAAATTTAAGGATCGGTGTTAAATGAAGCAAAATCGTTTCAGTCGATTTTTTTGTTCACCAGTGTAGTTGAAATTTTGAAAAGTTGTTACTTTGACGCTATTATCATCTAAGCCACAAACTTATGCCTTCTGGCTCATTTCTATATTTACCCCTTAAAACATATGAAGTAATATGACCCATGACTATGTCTGAAACTGAAGGTTGAAATTTTCATTTTTAGTCAAAATAGCAAGACTCGGTATTTAGAAGTAATAACGGAAGTAAATTAGAATTAAGAAACGCCATATCAGAGATAGTCAATGATCTGTCCTCATTTGCTTAGCCATTATAAAATATAACTAAAAATCCGAATACGAGGCAATGTAGCTTAATCCTCTAATCTTTCAATACTATACTTTACAAATTGAACTAACCTTCCTACTTATTTATTTAGCAAATTCTACATATACAGTAGCCTGTTGAGTCAGATGATGGAAGAATAACAACTGATGTGAACGAGGGATTAGTCTAACCTAGTTCGGCTTTCGGCAAGAATTCGGTACACGCGAGACACTCTTTAGTTGCTGCTTCAGAAATGCCAACAAAGGAAGGATGGATATCTGTGCTTCATTGACTATCAGAAGGAGGTCGACTGCGTCAAACATAACAATCTAACTAGTCTAATGGAAAAGAGGATGGTGGATAAAAATGATTTTACTTAAAGAACCTGTATAGTAATCAAACAGCATCGGTAAAAATAGGGAATCAAACCACTCAACCCTTCCCATTAGAGAAAGATGTAAGACAAGGCTGCATCCTATCGAACCTACAGTTAAATCTCTATTCAGAGGAAGTTTTCAACCGAGCCTTAAGTGAAACAAACGACGGTATCAAGATAAATGGGCAACCTATTAACAAGCTTCGATACGCAGACGATACCTCTATTATAGTTGATAGTCCGGAGGCACTTTAGCGCGACAGAATATCCGTAGTTTAGCGCGACAGAATATCCGTAGGAGAAGCACTTGCGTTAAAAATCAACGTAGTTAAAACAAAAGCAAAGGTGATTAACAGAACATCAAATATGCTACTAGACCTAATTTTAACACATTCAACAGACCATCAAGTTCCGGTATTTTGGCAGTTGGATAACTAGCGGCCTAGAACTGGATGTACAGCTAGGACAACTTTTATAAATATGAGAACATTACTAACTGGAAGCTACGCTACCTCTTCGTTAAATGTTACGTATACTTGGTATTACTCTACGATGTAGAGACCTGGATTGGAAAGACAGTCACCATGAGGCGACGGGAGGCCTTTGAAATGTGGGTTTTCAGAAAATTGCATGGACCAACCGCATAACAAATAATGAGGTTTTGAGACGAATACGCGTAGAAAGAGAACTATTAGAAATAGTCAAAAGAAGAAAAACCACCTATCTTGGTTAGATATTCAAAAACACTAAGTACGAGTTTCTAAAGCTTGTTGTGGAGGAAAAAATAGAAGGAAAGCATGTCATTGGAAGGAAAAAGTACTCATGGCTAAATAACATAAGGGACTGGACTAGTCTCGATGCTCATTCACTCCTCAGAGCCTCTAAAGAAAGAAATGAGTACGCCAGAATTATTGCCAACATTCATTGAACGGACATCGCACTTTAAGAAGAAAACAGTAGTCCGAGTACAAAATGGAGAATTACTTAATTTAGTATACATAATTGAAACAAAATAACATATTTTTAAAGTTACCTTGTTGTTCAATATGTCGAGTAGGTTTGAATTTTCGTTATACAAGGTGGTGAAAAACAAATTAATAAGTGTGTTGAAGTTCTAAAGACTAAAATTTTTTTTCTGACCAACTACTTATACCAGAAAGTTAAAATTTCTGTTATATCTGACACAAGTCGTGCCCGCGGCTCCACTTGCGTGGACTTGATTCACTATTATCGTCACAGCCTATTCGTTATGTTACCTAACGTAATAAAATATATCCTATAACCTGGCCAGAGAACATATGTATTTTATAAAAAAACACGTAAATCGGATAAGTGGTTCTTGAGTGCTAAGCGCACTAACGGACAGATAGACAGACAGACACACAGACAGAAAGCTGTTGCGTTTTATATGTATTATAGATTTTTTTTTGATAAATATTAAGTTAATAATTTAAAAAAAAAAACACGTAAATCGGATAAGCGGTTCTCGAATAAAAAGCGCACTAATGGACAGACAGACAGACAGAGAGACGTTACGTTTTTTTATATATTTATATAGATTATTATATAACCTGGAAAGAGTATACATGTATGAATAAAAAAAAAACACATAAATCAGATAGGTGGAGTGATAAGCGCACTAACGAACAGACCGACAGATAGAGAGATGTTGCATTATATATATATATATATATATATATATATATATATATATATATATATATATATATATATATATATATATATATATATATATATATATATATATATATATATATATATATATTATATTCTTGGCTACATGTTATTGTTCCATATTTAATGGTTTAGGCTGGGTATTGCAAGAGAACGTGCTAGCGGCAAACTTTTTTCCAACTTGATTCATTCTTATCGTCACTGCTTATTCCTAACGTAATAAAATATATCCTATAACCTGGCCAGGGAAACATATACATGCTTTAAAAAAGCACATAAATCTGATAAGTGGTTCTTGAGTGATAAGCGCACTAACGGACAGACAGACTGACTGACAGAGAGACGTTGCATTTTATATATATTATAGAAGATTATGACCTAGTTAGAGAACAAATGGAGGAGGGAGAAAAGGGGGGGGTATGAATTAAAAAAAAAAACACGTAAATCGGATAAGTGGTTCTCGAGCGATAAGCGCATTAACGGACAGACAGACAGACAGAAAAAACGTTGCATTTTATATATATATATATATATATATATATATATATATATATATATATATATATATATATATTTTATCGAAGATTATAGATAACCTGGCCAGAGAACAAATGCATGAATTAAAAAGGAAACATGTAAATCCGATAAGTGATTCTCGAGTGATAAGCGCACTAACAGACAAACTGACAGACATACAGACAGACGTTGCATTTTCTATACATTATAGTAGATCAGGGGTGCTCAAACGGTCGATCGCGATCGACAAGTCGATCGCGAGTACTTTTTGAGTCGATCTCGACAAAAAAAAATTCCGATATAGAACTATTCACAGATTTTGTTTTAGGTAACTAAAACAAAATGTAATGAATAAACTACTAAAATTTATTCGATCCACAATTAGGCCAGAATAACCCCCTCATCACTTTCTTTTATCGTAATAACCCCCTTCTAGCGGCAAAAGGTGGCTTTATCAAAGGAACGCGCGGTACTTGTCAAAGAAAAGCCGCGTTTTTGATTCCCGCCGATTTTTCTAGAAACTTCGGGCGGCGTGTTTGACGGGAACATTCGAGACCTTCGTTCGCGCCGATATAAATGTTGCGCCTGCAGGAATAGGAGTCAGTCTGAGTTGTAACTTGAAGGCGATACATCGATACAAAGTTTATTAATAAATAGTCAAAAATGAGTGCGGCGAAGAAAAGTAAAACTTATCATTTTAATAACGATTGGAAGGAAGAATTTTTCTTTTGTACGGTAAAGGATAAGTGCATTTGTCTCATTTGCCGTGCGTCAGTTGCAATACCTAAGCGTGGGAACTTAGAGAGGCATCATAAAACGGTTCATAAAAACTATGAAAAGGATTTTCCGTCACAGAGTGAATTAAGAAAACGAAAAGGACGTGATTTGATAACTTGTTTGAAAAAAGAACAAACCATGTTCACAAGACCAGCCAAACAATCAAAAGCTGCAACGATCGCGTCATTTAAAATATCTCATATATTGGCGAAACACAAGAAACCATTTGATGATGGATTGGTTGTGAAGGAAGCATTTATTGAAGCGGGTGAGACTTTATTTGGAGATTTTAAAAATAAAACAGAGATTATGTCTGCTATTAGAGAACTTCAGTTATCTCGTCCGGCTGTCACAAGGCGTGTTGAAGTCATGAGTCAGGACATGGCAGATAAACTAAAACATGATATCATGGAATGTACATACTTTTTTTTACAGGTCGACGAATCCACCGATATGACAGACACTGCCCAGCTGTGTATTTTTATTCGAATGGTATTTAATGATATGTCGGCTAAGGAAGAGTTTTTGACAATGATTCCTCTGAAAGGAAAGACCCGTGGCGAAGATATATATGACGTTTTCTTCAATTTTGTAACAAACTACAGGCTTACCAATATATAAACTAGTGTGCATTACAACCAATGGAGCACCAGCAATGACTGGAAACAAAAACGGTTTTGTGGCATTGTGTCGAGCTAATGATGATTTCCCTTCATTTTTCTCTTTCCATTGCATTATACATCAACAAGTTTTGTGTTCAAAAGTTCTAAACATGGAGGAGATTATGGGCATTGCAATAAAAATTGTGAATTCTATCCGTGCACGTAGCTTGCAACGACGGCTCTTTAAATTGCAGTTGAAAGATAGTGAGTCAGCTGAACACACTGATTTAGTTGTTCACACGGACGTCAGGTGGTTGAGTCGCGGAAAATTCCTAGAAAGGTTTCAAGAATTATTGCCCGAAATAACAGCTTTTCTGGACGAAAGAGGTGATGACACTCAAATGCTGAAAAACGGAAAATGGCTGACTGATTTGGCATTTTTGACAGACATCACAATGCATTTAAACACCATTAATTTGGAGCTTGATGGTAAAGGAAAAACTATTATTGAGATGATTAGCGCAATAAACGCATTCAAAAGTAAATTGCAACTTATGATAGATCAACTGAAAAGAAAGGATCTGAAAAATTTTCCGTCTTTGAAAGCAAGGATTCCTCAGTTGAATTATGATATTTATGAGGCAGAATTATCAAATATTTTGGGCCAATTCGAAATACGTTTTTATGATTTCAGTAAATTGGCAAATATCGCATCATTTATGAGTTATCCTTTTTCGTTATCCATTGAGGAATTAGCTACTGAAATAGCAAGTCAGTTTAACATGGACTCACGTTCTGTTGAAAATGAGTTAGTGCAGATTATATCAGATATATATCTCAAAGCCACAGCATCTGATACAAAATTTTGGTGTTTTATATCTGAAGATAAATATCCGAATCTAAGGCAAATCGCCCTTCAACTGACGGCAATGTTTGGGTCAACTTACTTCTGTGCGAGTCTGCATTTTCTGAAATGAAGATATTTAAGTCAAAATATCGCAATCGACTAACTGACGAACATATGTCATCATGCTTGCGATTAGCACTCGGTAATTACGTACCATCTTATGAAAAGTATGCTGAGGACGTGCAATGCGCCGCGCTTCAACATCCAAACTCACTCTTTAGTTAAGTTTAGTCACTAGAACTCGTTTGTTTTGTAAGAACCAATAAACTCGCAATTTTGAATAATTTTCATTGACATTTTAGAGCAGATCTACACTTACCTTGACTAAAAAAATACATATTGTGCGGAAAACTAATATCTATGCCACGATACACCCTACCTAGACGACAATCCTGCATCACACTTACTTGCAGCCTCTCAGAGTCGATCGATCGTAGTCTAACAATATTGAGGTAGATCGCCAGCAGTTCAAGTTTGAGCAACCCTGTAGTAGATTATAGATACCCTGGCCAGAGAACAAATGTATGAATTAAAAAAAAAAAAAAACATGTAAATCGGATAAGTGGTTCTCAAGTCATAAGCGCACTAACAGACATACAAACAGACAGAGAGACGTTGCATTTTTTATATATTATATTCTTTGCTACATGATATTGTTCCATATTTAATGGTTTAGGCAGTGTATTGTAAAAGAACGCGCTAGCGGGAAGCTTTTTCCGACTTGATTCACTGCTTATTCTTTATGTTACCTAACGTAATAAAATATATCCTATAACCTAGCCAAAGAACATATGTATATTTAAAAGAAAAGCACGTATATTGGATAAGTGGTTCTCGAGTGATACGCGCACTAACGAACAGACAGACAGAGAGAGAGAGACATGGCATTTTATATATATTATAGATAATATCTGTGGAGATGTACATAGTTTTCCTAAAATTCCTTTGTAAGGACTGTCCCAAAAGATAGCCACCATTATTTTGTCAGCACTGGCGGTAACTCGATATTCATTCGGTATTGGTGAGTCGACGGTGCTTGCATGTGCCGATTTCGATGTTACGTTTCAGGATTAAAAAATGTTATCCATGTCCCGACCTTTGTGACAAATGGTGAAAAGAAAACGCCATTAATGCCGTCATCACATGTCAACGTCAACGCCATTCGGGGCACCCACCTTGAAGAAACTTTCCGCATTCTCAGATCCTCCCGCAGATAGTGGGTACAGATTTCAGGAAGATGTCAACTACCTCAGGGTCAAGTATTCACAAAGAGTATCCGGAGTGCCCGCATATTTTAAGCTCAACTGCATCATTCTATCAACTCCTAGTCCTCGAAAAATTACTTTCTAAAATACATTATATTCGAAATATGAACTGTTATGTTCCCGGCACTTTTCTAGGCGAGTTGCGAAATTATTGATCACTGCTCAGCGCCTCGTTTCTGTAGTGCTATTTTTGCCTGATATTTTCTTGTAATTGTTCCAAAGAACTGGTATTGTAAACTCTAGTTTTAAAATGACTTCACAAGAAAAAAATCCATCGGCGGTAAATTAGGGCTGCGTGAAGGCGAAACTATTTGTGGAAATCATATTATTTTGAAAATTTTCCCGAATGACAGGCAAGGATGTGTTGGAAGTGTGTGATGTCGCCGATCTAGCTGAAACAAGGTTTTCTGGTTATTGCCATTAAAATTATATAAGTACGAGGGTTGTATGTTAAGTACCTGGCCTTGACGAGAAAAAATAAAACATTTTTATGTGTAAGATTTATTTTATTTTTCAACATAATCTCCTTTTAGTTCGATACGCTTAGTCCGACGTTTTTCTATCTTTTGTATCCCATCTAAATAATCCAATTTCTCCAACGCTTCAAAATAGCCGTTTGTTTCAGCAATCACCTCATCGTTTGAGCAAAATTTTTTCCGCCGAGCAATTTTTTATATTCGGAAATAGAAAATAATCATCATCATCATCATTATCATCATCGTCAGCTATGCAATCCATCGTCAGACATAAGCGCCTCCCCTAAGAACCTCCATCTTCTTCGGTTTTAGGCCTTGTTTATCCAGTTGTATCCCATAGTCTTTTGAGGTCGGGTTTGCGGGCGTCCTCTACCAGGGCCTCCAATTGGTTACCTTATGAGTCCATCAGTTATTAGAGACTCTTGCGATATGACCCGCCTATCTCCACTTCAACCTGCTTACCCTTTCAGCTACACCAGGTATCTTCCTCGAATTTCTTCATTAGTCAGCCTATCCCTCAACGATATTCCCAACATCCTTCTTTCCATTGCTCGTCGAGCTACTTGTAGGTGATTTAAAATGTCTTGATTTAAAGTCCACGTTTCCGTTCCGTATGTCAATACTGGCAATACGCATTGATCAAATGTGTTCAGTTTTAGTGTATTTGGGATATTGGAAAGGAAGATGTTCTGCAATCCGCCAAATGCCGACCAAGCTAGTGATATTCTCCTTGACAGATCCGCTTTCAAATTTTCCTTGGATATTACTATTTTTTGTCCAAGATATACGAATGAATCCGTTCTTGTGATTTCGCGGAGGAAATAATGGCTGGATGCTAAATCAGACGAATATGGTGGATGCGGAAGCAACTCATGGAATTTTGCCATTGCGATGACACAAGTGTGCACGGGTGCATTGTTTTGATGAAAGAGATTTTTTCTTCGCCAAATGCGGATGTTTTTCTTTCACAGCATGGTTGAAACGATCCAATAAGTTGACATAATATTCTTCATTAATCGTTTTGCCGTTTTCAAGGTAATGGACGTAGATTATGCCGCCTGCAGCCCAAAACACTGTGGCCATGACTGTTGACCGATAAAGTCGCATTGGCCTTCTTTGGCGCCGGTTGTTTACGGAAAACCCATTGTTTGGACTGTTCTTTGGTCTCTGGTGTGCTGTGATGAATCCATTCTTCTAAATCGACGCCAAAAATCATTCCGATTGCGCTTTAACATCTCCTAACATTCTTTTGAAGTTGACACACGTGCGTGTTTATTGTCAATTGTGAGCAATCGCGACACCCATCGGAAGCTGAAAGCTTTCTCATATTCAAATAAGTTGTTAAAATATTCTTCAACCGTTTAACTGAGATGCTTTTGACAGTCTTAGCAAACTCACGCACTTTCACTCTCCGATCATTTATCACTATATCATGGATTTTTTAAATCATTTCTGATGTGGTGAGCTCATGTGGACGACCTGAACGTTCTCCAACAAAAATGCTCGTACGAACACATTTGAATTCAGCTGTCTAAAATTTTATGGACGATAACGAAGGTGCAAAGTCCCCATGAATTTCGGGTAGTTCCGCCTTTATCTCATCATTCGTTTTCTTTTTCAAAAACAAATATTTTATTACTACTCGATTTTCAATTTTTTCCACCATTTTAAATGGCTGCCGCTCACAAACTAAATCACGCAGCTACGTGAAAATTTGAGAGGACTCTTGTAAAAGGTAAAGTTTACGAAAAATATATTTTTTAAATAGTAGTAGCGTCATCTTTGGCCGACGCCACGTACTTATGCAACCCTCGTATGCAGTCAGTCCAAAAAGTCTCCATACGCCACCTGCTTTCTATACTATTTTTCTGTTTTGTTTAAGTAACTAATTGGAAATATGAGAAAACATGTTTAAATTAATATTTTAAACTTAACCAATAAGGATTAGTATTAAAAACAACTACGAAACATTTTATTTAGAAGTTACATCATTGTTATAAAAATGTAAACATAATTAATGTCAGAAAAGTCTGCGTGCACTTAACAATTACCAATAATAGTTTGGAACGGAAAATAACAACTTCGTTTAAACTAATATTTAGTGGGACCGCCGTTGGCCTTGATAATCTCCTGTAACCTTTTCGTCATGCTTGCAACTAGCTTTCTAGTAACTTTTGCTGGCATGTTCTCCCATTCGTTCTATATTCTGTTTTTTAATTCTTCTCTATTTGAAACATTATGTTTGCGAACGTTGCGAATGTTGAAACATTATGTTGCGAAGTTCCTCCCATAAATACTCGATGGGGTTAACATCGGGTGATTGCGGGGGTGTATGAAGCTACTGTCGCACATTATGTTTCGGATTATTGTCCTGTTGGAAAATGTATCTTTTTTCGAGTGCTAATTTTTGGACACTTTCTCTTAAATTGTCTCTCAAAATGTTCAGATAAACATGCTGATCCATGATACTATTAATAAAATCTAAATTTCCAGCCCCTCCAGCGGACATGCATCCCCAAAGCAGAACACTGCCACCTCCTTGTCTCACCGTGGAAAAAATGTTTTTAATATCGAATGCGGTATTCTTCTTTCTCCAATTTTTAGTTCTGCCATCAGACCCAAAAAGGTTAATTTTAGTTTCATCACTAAAGATTACGGATTCCCAAAATTCAGTAGGTTTAGTAACGTATTTCCTAGCAAAAGCTAACCGCTTTTTGCGATTAGCTTCCGAAATTAACGGCTTCTTCCTGAGTGCACAGCCCTTATACTCTGCCCTGTGTAAACAATTTCTCACTGTTTGTCAAAAAACATTTTTCGAAAATAGTTCCCGTACTTCTTCTTGCAGTTTTGGTGCACTTTTCGTGGGATCTATAATTATTTATCTAACAATACTGGCCTCTTCACGTGGAGTCAGTTTCTTGGGACGACCGGAGCGTGGTCGAATTTTATAAGAACCCGTTGATTTATACTGGTTAAAATGTACTGAATAGTAGCATGCGACTTTTTAGCAATTTTTCCCATATTTCTATACGATTTTCCAGCTTTCCACAAATCAATTATGATCTTTCGAATTTGAAATGGAATTTCACAATTTCTCTCGCTCATTTTTTAATACTACTTTGAAAACCCACTGCATAGTTCTTCTGCACCCTATGTCAACTGAATTGTTCCACGTGCCGACATTGCGGCCCAGTAGCTTTTAATTTGGATTTGTCGGAGTCCAATAATGAAAAGTCTATGATATTTACTTATGTAACATTGCTGAATCCGACATAGTTATGGCGGGGCACTCCATTCCTCTAACATCGTCACTCAATTTGTTGGGCGTTAATTTGGGAGCAAATATGTCCTGGCATGAACATGTCGCAGGCATGGCAAGGAGAGCTTCTCAAAAATTGGGAATATTATTTCGAACCAGAAAGCTTTACACTCCACAACAACTGTTAATTCTTTACAAAGCTGAAATTCGACCAACTATGGAACACTGCTGTTCGTCTGATTGGAGACCCGGAACTGACCAGCGCCCTTGATTAGCTGAAAGCTTGAAATAATTTGCCCAGGACTGTGTTTCCCACCGAGTAAAATTTACAGCGATTCAAGAACAACGTGAATCGCTTTTCCCGCACACGCGTCGCTCCTGTAGAGCTTTAGGGACTTCCCTGCAGCACGTATGCTAGACCCATAAAAAAAAAGTAACTGTTTAGGTAAAAATTGCCTCATCTGTAAATAAGATATTGTTAAATGTTGCAATTTATAAATAAGATGTTAAATGTTGCAAAGTATTAAAACAAGAAAGACGCTAAAAATACATATTTTATTTAAAGAAGCTATTTTAATTAGCTAGTTTGATTTATTTGAAGACCGTGAATGATAAGAAACTAAAAACAGTCGAAGTCAGCATTAAAAAATATTTTTAAATTAAATAAAATGATTATATTTTAAAACATACATAGTGATTCTATAATTAAAATCATTTTTTAACTGATTAGCAGCTAGAAATTTCCAGAGAAAAAACACCCACGCAATAATTTAGTGTAGAAAAGGGTTTTTTAAAGTAAGCATCTAGAGGGTGCGGAGCTTAAATCCGGATCAATTCAACATTTTTTTTTTTTAAATTTTATTCGTCAAAAAATTTAAAAGAAAAAAATCCTTTTGCATGTTAGTTGTGTGACCTCTCCAGAGTGAAATTATTCGATGTAACCTCCCTCAGCCACATTGACCGCCTCCATCCTTGGCCTGAAGCGCTCGCACGCTCTCTTTAAATCAGAGCTGTCCATATTGACAAATGCTGCTTCGATACCGGTGCGTAAAGATGCCACATTAGGGTATCCGAACTTGTTAGTAACTCTCACGATTATGCTTGAAACATAGTAGCTGAGGGAGTTCATATCCAGGCTACTAGGAAGCCAGAACTCTTTAGACCAAAACCTGTCCACGTTATCCGACAACCAGTTTTGGACTAAATGGCTCGTGTGTGCCTGTGTGCCTTTTCCGAAGCATTATATTTAGCAACAATGTCGTACACAGCTGATCTCGGGTACCCGAAAAAGCGAATTATTTCAGTCCCCGAACGTCCAGCGCGAAGACTTTCAATAATGGCGGCTCTTCGGTTGTACTCCGTACTTGTTCGCAAAGGCTCGGTCATTTCGAGGTTATGACTGTTTACTAGAAGTATGTGGCTTTCACGAACGTCAGCAACGACCTGTAACGGAACTACTACCAGGTGTACAAGTATGAAATGCGAATTTCTGACAACAGATGGTGCACCAATGCAGTTTGTGCTATAAAGATTTAACACTGCGCAATTTTGTTGTATAATCAACAAGTGTCAGACGCGCACGAGTGATAAATTGGAAAAGTGTGTGCATAGTGTTGTGTTCTTGTGTTCAATATGTCGAAATTTATACCGAACAAAGATCATTCGCGGACAGCATTAATTTTTGGTTTTCATTTGAAGAAAACTGCTGTTGAATCATACCGATTACTTCGAGAAGCTTATGGTGAACATGCTCCATCGCAAGATACGTGTGAACGATGGTTTCCGCGTTTCAAAAGTGGTGACTTCGATGTTGCAGGCAAGAAACGTGGAAAACCGCCAAAAAAACACGAAGATGTGGATTGCAAGCATTGTTGGACGAAGATAATTTGCAAACACAATAGCAACTCGCTGAGCAATTGGGCGTTAGTCAACAGGCTGTTTCCAATCGGCTATGAGAGATGGGAAAGATTCAGAAGACCCGTAAAAAGGGGACCACATGAGTTGAACGACAGGCAAATGGAAAAGCGCAAAAACACGTGTGACATTTTGCTCGCTCGGTACAAAAGGAAGTCGTTTTTGCATCGTATAGTTACAGGGGATGGATTTATTTTGAGAATCCCAAGCGCAAAAAAATCATGAATAGACCCAGGCGCACCATTCACATCGACCGCAAGACCGAATCGCTTTGGCAGAAAGCCTATGCTCTGTGTTTGGTGGGACCAGAGGGGCGTGGTCTATTATGAGCTGTTAAAACCTGGGGAAACGGTTAATACTAAACGTTACCAACAACAATTGACCGATTTGAACCGTTCGCTGCTTGAAAAAAGGCCAGAATACCGAAAGAGGCAACACAAAGTCATTTTTCTTCATGACAATGCTCCATCACATACAGCAAAACCAGTTCGCGACACGTTGGAAGCACTCAGCTGGGAAGTTCTACCTCAGGCGGCTTACCATTTGTTTGCATCGATGGGTCACGCACTTGCTGAGCAGCGCTTTGGTTCGTACGAAGATGTGAAAAAATGGCTCAATGAATAGTTCGCAGCAAAAGCGGAAGAGTTTTACTGGCGTGGTATTCACTTAAGATGGGAAAAATGTATAACAAGCTACTTTGAATAAAGCACTTTTTATGATTCTTCCGAATTTAACATGTTTTTTTAGAAAAAAAATCCGCATTTCATACTTGTACACCTATGTATATATTGTATATTAATAAAGTCGGTCAAGTAAGAACGTGTCATGCATTGTTCATAAAAAACTGTAATTGTTTAAAAGTTTTTTACATTATTCGACAGTAAAGGATTCATAATAAAATGTTAGTGATTTATTTCGTCCAGTCACCATCAGCGTCGCCTGGCATCTTCGGGGCATACGATAAAATTTTCCGCGTATTCTTGAAGCAAAGATTTCCAAATTGCCCGAATTTGCAGTGACAGCTGCTTTACTGTGTCTAACTTCTTAATACGAAACTTCTGCTTGATGTATGAGTACACGCTCTCAATTGGGTTTGCATCGAGCGACGGAGATGGCCATTCTAATGTGGCGATACCGGATTCCCCTTTCCACTGGCCACATGTTTTACTGCGATGTTTGCAGTTGTTATCCTCTGGAAGAATCCATTCCTTATTTTTCTGGAATCTAAAACATTTTTTCAGCGTTCAAATTGTATATAAAGACGAAGAGTCTCCCACCTTTTTCCGAAAGACATCCTCACACATAGATCGTCACAGAGTGTTTCACGGTCCGCTGAACCAATCGATTAGTGGAAATTGACCAGGCTCAACATAACCCCAAAATTGCTCCATGTTTTCCTCTATCCACCAGAGTTGTTTCTCTCTGTGTTTTTCGCTCAGAAATTGTTTTGATTGCACTCCGCCACTTTAAATCGTTAGCCAGGAGATGAGTGCGAATTGTTTCATACTATATATCCAAACTTTTCTGCGTTAGTTTTTTTTTCTCCTTGGTGCAAAGTTAATTGAGAATTACGGAAAAACATGTCAATAATTATTTATTCGTCCTTATTCGGCACGTTCCCTCTCAAACCACGTTCTGGTAGATCAACATTTTTTAACTGAAAGTATCGGTTCACCCACTTGCCAACGAATATCCCCGACTTGCCCATATATTTAGCAGGCGATGCAGGCTTCATTTTCGGACCTTTTGGATGATTACATAGAACATAGCCTAGTACACGTGCTGCACGGAAATCCCAAATGCGTTACAGAAGCGACCCGTGTGCGGGGAAAGCGATTCACGTTGTAAATTGTACTAGGTCGGAAACACAGTTCTGGGCAAATTATCCCAAAGGGATGAGGTTCTCCATACAAAAGACTGCTTGAAAAGGGTTGTACTAGGAGTAATAAGCTGAACCTCATTCGGGTGTGAAGTATTAGCGCGACATGTATTTCTAGCATGCACCATCCATCGAACATTTTCTGTGAAAATACTTGTAGAATAAACTTAAGTCGCCAACCATTCTTCAATGTTCTGACGAATAAAGGTTGCTGGCCCTTTCCGGAGTCTCCCGATCAGGCGAACAGCTCTCTTTTGAATAGAATCAATAAATGTGTGTATGTTTAGGAGCAGAGCCCCAAATATGGCAGGAGTATTTCATCACTGGTCGAATTTGAGCTTTGTACAGAATTAACACTTGTCGTGGAGTGTAAAGCTTTCTAGTTCGAAATAATATTCCCAGCTTTTGAGAAGCTCTCTTTGCTATACTTGCAACATGTTGATGCCAAGACATATTTGTTCCCAAATTAACGCCCAGAAAATTGAGTGATCATGTTCGATAATTAACCATAAATAAGGTTAGTAATGAATCTCTTTCCACAAATCATTATTTGCAGGGGTGCCAATAATAACCTCAAAAAAAAAAGAGGTTCATTTACGGACTACAGTTGACCGACTGTATCAAAGTACAATGATAGCTATAGCTAATGAACAAAAATTATTCTCATTGAAACTTTACAGTCTTTACTTTTGTTTAAAAAAAATTTTATTGATTATAACGGTAATTTTTTCAATTTACTTATCACATGGTGAAAAAAGAATTCTTAGTATTATAGATACGAGGATGGATTGAAAAGTTCGCGGCCTAGTCAAGAAAACAAAATAAAATATGTAGAGAGGGGGGGGGGGGGGGGGGTGTGGGACAAAAATATTTTTATTTTTCGACGTAATCTCCACCTATCTCTATGCACTTCTTCCACCTTCCTTTCCAAAGATTCCACACATGTTTGAAAAAAAGATTCCTCAAGGTCTTCAAAATACTGGTCAACTGCAGCTTCGACTATTTCATTTGATGAAAATTTCTGGCCACCGAGGTGTTTTTTTTAGGTTTGGAAACTGATAAAAGTCCGAAGGTGCCAAATCAGGAGAATAAGTCGGGTGGGGCACGAATTCGAGCCATAGACTCAACAGACGTATGAACGCGAGCGTTTTCCTGATGGAACTTTCTTTCTCAGTAATCCGGGGCGTTTCTCTTTAATTTCTTGACGTAAACGTTGGAAAAGGGTGCAATAGTAAGTCGAGTTTATTGTTTCGCCTTTCGGAAGGTAATCCACCATAATAATACCTTTAGCATCCGAAAAAACTGACGCCATCACTTTTCCAGCCGACAGAATTGCCTTCGTTTTCTTTGGGGTCGATTCACCAGATTTTTTCCACTGCTTGGATTGTTGTTTTGACTCTGGAGTATAGTGGTGAACCCAGGTTTCGTCCATTGTCACAAACCTGTTAAGAAAATCCTGCGTATCAGCCTCAAACATCTCCAAACAGTCGCGAGAAATCGTTTTTGTTCAACTGAAAGCAATCTGGGGACCCACCTAACGGAAACCTTAGGAAATCCGAGTTCGTTGGCAATGATATTTTGTGTTGGTTAATACGAGATGCCTATAGTGTCTGCAATCTCCCTGATAGTTAAACTACGGTCTTTCAATATGAAATCACACACTTTGCCGATGTTTTCTTCAGTCATATATATATATATATATATATATATATATATATATATATATATATATATATATATATATATATATATATATATATATAACGTTTGCCGACCTCCAATCCCCATCTTCTTCAATCGTTCCATAGATTTTTCAAGTTTCCTTCCTCAATTTCTCTGTCTATCCCCTCTCTCCTACTTGTTCTCGGTCTATCTCGCTGCTTTCTGGTTGCCATTTTAGTATTTGTTTTGGGATTCGATCTTCATCCATTCTTTGAATGTGCCCAAACCATATAAGTTGTTTGATTAGAATATCGGCTGCAATACTGTATTTGATTCCCACGATTTCTTTAATATGTTCGTTGCTGACTCTTTTTCTTCTGGCTATTCCTGCTGCTCTTCTCTAGAAGTCCAACGCTCTTTCCTTCAGACGCCATACTTCATAAACATATAATGTGATACTTTTCACTATGGCTTCATATATCCTTTTTTTGTTAGTTTTATGTATAGATTTATCCCATAGAATGCTGTTTAGCAGTTTAATAGTCTTTCTTCCTACCGTATTTCTCTCTCTTATTGCTCTGTCGAGTTTTCCATCCTCTGAAATTTTTATACCCAGATACTTGTAGTCGCCGCAGTGTTTTATAGGGGTTCGATCGTCCACTAGAAGATTAGATGTTAGAGTCTTCTTTATACTGACTTCTAAACCCCAATTTTTGTATGTGTCAAATAGTTTTCTCCTCATGTAGTTCAGGTGTTGGCGATATTGGGCTATTACCACTTGCTCATCCACGAAGCATAGCGTGTCCATGGTGTTAATTAATGGTATCCCCATTAGTATGTGCCTAGTTTTAGTGACTGTCCGATGTTTTGCCTACGATTAGAACACTGAATTAGCCGTAGAGGTTGTATTATATGTAATAATAATAGGGAGAAATTTGCACGGCATCTATGAGACACTCAACGAGGCAGGTTTTAACGATCCGGCGGTAGCCAATCGGCTGTTGTTGCTAATTCTCCATCTAAGTGATTTTCAGCAGCCGTCGATATACGCACACTTCGAATGCCTTTAGATGCTTAAGCATTGCGTCAGTGAGCGTCCACGCGTCCATGCCGTACAAGAGAACCGGAAAGACAAAGCAGCGTATCATTTTCATCCGTGGTTTCAATGATAGGTCGTGCCTAGTTATGAATTTTTTGTTCTTCATTAACGCGGCTCGGGCTTTCTTTATTCGAATTTTAACTTCCACAGTCGGCTACCGAGATACTCTTTCTATCTTTGTGACACTGACTGTAATACCACCATTTTCAATATTAGATTCTTTGCTTTTAATCATATATTTTGTTCCCATTCTCATTCTCTGGCATTACTATTTTCATATAAAGATCTTATAAGCTGGATGAGCTGTAAGAGAACTCTCATAATCTTAAGTATTAACCATAGCTTGTGCCATGTTACACACAATCAAACGCTTTAGAGTAATCTACGAGGCAAAAATAAGTTTCGGTTAAAATCATATGCCTTTTCCATTATTATCTGTCGTACATTAAGAATATTTTCTCTCATGCCCTTCCCTGAAATGAAATCTGTCGGTTCCTCAGAGATTTCTGGTACTATAAATGATTTTAGCCGGTTGTTGCAACCTTACTTTAATAGCATGACTAATTGGAAAAATTGTCCTGTAATATTACTACATACTACAGGCGATCATTTTTTAAAAAGTGGGATTAACAATGATTCGGTGCAGTAATTAGGCATTTGCCAGTCTCCCATATTAAGGCACAAATTCCAGGAAAAACTGCCCTCCTAAATCTCTAGTAGCTTTTACTAGTTCCGAAGTTACTACTGTGATCAGAAAATAGTAAGACTTTTAAATTTAAATCGCCCGGGCATTTCCAAATCGGATATTTTTTTTTCGTTGGGTTGGTAGGACCTTAACTGCCATCTGTGTCAAATTTTAAGACCATAGCGTCAGTAGTTAATAAGATGCATTCGTTCAACAACAAAAGTGCGTTTTTCGATTTTTAACATGAGTTTAAAAATTCAGCAAAGGTTTCTAACTATTAAAACGTCCTACGGGAGATGAGACATGGATTTACGCATACGATCCGGAAACTGCCGACCAATCAAGCGAATATCGTGCTAGAGGTGAGCCCAGACCGAAAAAACCACGCCAAAGTAAGTCGAAAATCAAGGTGATGTTAACAGTTTTCTTCGATTATCGTGGTGTTGTTCATTATGAATTCCTTCCGCCGGGCCAATCTGTCAACAAGGAATATTATTTGAGTGTTATGCGTCGTTTGCGTGAAGCTATTCGTCTCAAGAGGCCGGAATTATAGGCTGATAACTCTTGGTTTTTTCATCACGATAATACGCCTTCTCATACAGCATTGGTTTTTCGCGACTTTTTCATCAAAAATTCAACTCATATCATTCCGCAATCGCCCTATTCGCCTGATTTAGCTCCGTCGGACTTCTGGCTATTCCCTAAACTCAAAAAACCGCTTCGAGGACATCGTTTTGAGTCGATTGAGGAGATTAAAACCGAATCGAAGAAGGCTTTAAAGGCCATTCCAGAAATCGAATTCAACAACTGTTTTGAAGACTGGAAAAAACGTTGGCATAAATGCATTGTATCCAAGGGGGATTACTTTGAAGGGGACGAAATAAATTTGGAAAAATAAATAATCCGTTTGCTTTTTATTTCAAAAGTCTTACTATTTTTTGTTCATAGTAGTATATTATCTATACCTTGGGCTTTGTAATTTATTAATGTAATAAATATTTTTTCTACCTCGGATTTTAGTATATAGGGTTCCTTTTCGGAAATTGAGTTAATCAGATCATTTGTTTGTTCCTCGTACTATTTTTCCTAATAAATACATCCTTAATACTTGTTTTTCTTAAAAAGCCGTAAATATTGGAGAATATGGAAACCGCATTTCTAAAATTAACTCGATAAATATTCAAAATCCCTCGCTTGTCTTAGGAAATTTCATTTGTCTGATTTTGATGGATTTGCACATTTTCGTAGGAACCATTTTTTAAATAAAAATTCTTACTACTTACATCATTCAAGACGACTTTCCACGTGGATGTCACCGGATGGGCACTACAAAAATCAAATTGATTATATCCGGATTAGCTCTAGATCAGGGGTCGGCAACCGATGGCATGCGTGCCATCTCTGGCACGCCAAGCAATTTTGAATGACACGCGTACCTATTTAAAGTTTACACATTAATTCTGTAATCTGTGACATGTTTCGAAATTAAGTAAATAATCGAAGACAGTATTACTTTAACGATACAAACAAAAACGATATATTATATAGGTCACTAGGTATTATTACCAAAAACTACAAAATATATATTTTGTAATTTATAATTTTACTGAATGCATTGGTTTGGCTTTAATTTCGGCCAATATTAAAGACGGCAAGATTTAAAATATAAGCCTAGGCAAAAACACAAATAAACGTCCTCAATTCAGATCAAAAGAGCCGCTATAAGGCGGTTTTTGTTTGACTTGACTTCAATCGTTCTGACGCGCGCCGCAACTCTTTTTATATTGCCGAACTTTAGTTTTTGTTAGATTTAACTTCTAGGCGGTCCTTTGATTGCAATGGAGGCGTTGTAGATAATAATTTTTGTTCTACGAAATTTAATAACCGTAATTATTGGAATTTTCTGGAAACATTATTTTTCTATATATAGCAAGCGACTACACGTTTGGATCATTTAGTATAGAAGTAACATCCATTCCAGTCAATAGTCGTCGAAGTTTAAAAATTAAAATTACGTTGCGTTATGGCCGCGGAGAAACATAAGGTAGACGTTCGATCATTTCAAACTTCATGGACAACAGATAACGGTTTTGTACAGCAAAACGATCGGGCCATTTGTGTCCTATGTCGGGAAAGCGTAGTTTTCCAGACATCTAGTGTTCAACGACATTTCCAGATAAAACATGAATCGTCATTTAAAGATAACGCTGATAAAAGGGAGGCAATACAAAGAGCAAGTAAACAATACGAGAAACAGTCAACATTCTTTAGCAAAGTTTTCCAATGAAAAAATCAGGTAACTGAACGCAGTTTCAAAATTGCACAATCGTTGGCACAAAAGGGTAAGCCGTTCACTGACGGAGAATTTATGAAGCAAACGTTTTTGAGTACTGGCGAGATTTTATTCGACGACTTGCCCAATAAGGATACAATATTGGCTAGGTTAAGGAATATACCGGCATCAGCGCGGACCATCGGGAGACGAATTACCGAAATGACATAAAATGTCCAAAAACAGCAGAGAGACGCTATCAAACGGAGTTTTGTATTTAGTGTAGCATTGGATGAAAGTGGCGATATTAATGACATTGCCCGTCTGGCAATCGTTGCGCGATACTTCGATGATGGCAGTGTGTATAAAGAGCTGATTTGTCTGCTCCCATTGCAGGGAACTGCAAGAGGAGAGGATATATTTTTAGAATTTGTTAAACATTTTGAAAAGCGGAACATTGATTTAAATAAAAAATTTTGCGTAACGACAGATGGCGCTCCTGCTATGATTGGGAGACATAAAGGATTTGTTTCCCTTCTTATTGGGTTCGCATGGGTCGATCAGTTTTGAATTTTCATTGCATAATTCACCAAAAGAGTTTGTGCGCTAAAATCTCCGCTGGAAGTTTAAAATCCGTGATGGATAGGGTGGTTAAAATAGTTAACTACATTGTCGGTCGTTCTTCACTGATCCATAGACAATTTAAGGCGTTTCTGCAGGAATTAGAAAGTGCATATTCAGATATACCATTGCACAATAATGTGCGCTGGCTCAGCCGTGGTAAAGTGCTCTCTAGATTTGTGCAATGTCTGGGCGAAATTAAATCGTTCTTGTTGGAAAAAAATCAAGTGGATGCTTATCCTGAACTAGAAGATAAGAACTGGATCTGTATGTTAATGTTTCTTACTGATATTATAAACCATCTCAGTGAACTGAACTTAAAGTTACAAGGTTCAGGCAAAACAGTTCTGGATTTATAGGAATCCTGGAAATCATTCAAATTAAAAATAGATTTATTTATCAGCGATATTACTACAAACACATATAAATATTTTCCAAATTTAAAAAACTTATATATCCAGTGTCGACGATGGTGCACTACTAGACGAAATTCTTCAATATATGACTAATTTAAAAGAGGAGTTTAATCGAGAGGGGTCAGGATTTTGATAAACATGGTCCTATGTTCGCTTTTTTAATCAAACCAGATTTAATGGATTTTTCCAGCAGTTGCTTTGACATATCTCTTTTCTCATGGATGGACATTAATGATTTTGATCTTAAATACATTGAATTTAAAAGCTCCGAATTATTGAACACGAAATTTGTAGAATTAAGAAGGGTATTAGAAGGTGACTGCCAGAACCATTCAAACGAGATACTCAGTTGTTGGATGAGTTTACCAGAGAAATTTATTTGTCTTAAGAAAGTAGCGTTTGCCATGCTTACAGCTTTCGGATCATCCTATATCTGTGAACAACTTTTTTCCCATATGAGAGTGATTTTATACCCGTACCGAAGCAGGCTGACAACAGACAACTCGGAAACATGTGTGACACTGAAAATAACCAGACATGAACCGGATATAAGAAAACTCTCTAAAGAACTTCAAGCACAGGGTTCACACTAGGTCCTAGGGTTAGTATAATAAAATTATTTGTTAAATGTTAAAAATTTTTTGTAATTAAACCTTCTAAAAGCAATATTTTAAGTTAATTTAAGTTAATTTTTGGTAATTTTAGCTGTAGTAAGTACCTATGTCGGCACGCAAAATGTTGTATGGATGAAAACTGGCACCCCTTAGTTAAAAGGTTGCCGACCCCTGCTCTAGATGGAAGTCATCGATATTGAATGTAAGATCCCGCCCACGCGCGGTATGTTATTCAAATCACAAGTTATTAATGGCTCATATGAAAATAAAACTAGCCATACCTAAAAAAGCAACAACAAACAAGAGACTTATAGTGTCAGACAGTACTCTTTTCCAAACAATAATCAACAATAACATTCTGGAAGTCACAGAAGATACAGACAAAACGTGGACAGAAATTGATAACAAATGCTGCTACACAATGCTTGGCAAAAATACAAAAACACCCTCAAAAACATTGGATGACCGACGATACTCTAAGGCTTTTAGAAACAAAAATAAATATGACTTGAACAAATAACACAGTGGATCATCAGGAGAGAATCAGATCAATCAATAAAGAAATCAAGGTGGCTTGTAAAAATGACAAAAATGCATACTTGAATAATATATGTACCATAAAGAGCTAGAACAACATGCTACAAACAATTTATGAAAAAGTTAAATACCTGAAAGAATTGAAACCTAAAACACAAATAATCAGAGATAAAGAAGATACAACAGTCACCGACATGCCTGGAATCATTAACGTTTGGAAAGATTACTGTTAAGAACTTTTTGTGCCTCAACTCGTGGGCGACTGCATTGTCCACAACGAAGCCGCAGAAGAACAAGAGTATTCTTAAATCTGACGTGAGGAAAGCTATTCATAGGTTAAAGAACGAGAAACTGCGGAAATAATAAAATTGATAGGAGAAACCGCCGATACTATGCTACATCAACTATGTAATTTATACCCTTGCATAAGAAAGGATCCCCTTTGGATTGCAGCAACTATAGAACAATCCCTCCGGTATTCCACGTTGCTAAGGTGTTTGTCTGGATCCAAAATGAAAGACTCAAAACTTTTCTGCCGCCGCAAGTATCTACCGAATAAACAGACTTCATTCCAGGAAGGGGGATTAGGGACAAATTCTCAACATACGCCAGATAATAGAAAAAGTCAAGGAATTCCAAAAAACAACCTACATATATCTGTTATATAGACTATTATAAAGTTTTTAACTGCATACAAAGGAACAAACTCTGGTCGATTCTAATCATCGTGGGGACACCTATACATTTGATAAGCCTTATCCGATCCCTGCATGAGAATACAAATGGCACTAAGATCTGGAAAGATCCAGCTGTCCCAAACAACACAAAGTAAAGATTGCTATGCAGTCCTATATTCCCCATAGCGTTTGAGATGTGGGCATATCCGAATACCGTACTAATGTATCTATTTTTGAAGAGCTAAGTATAAATGACCGACTTTCAAACATAATTAATAGACAGTTCCTGAAATATTTTGGCCACATTATGAGGAAAGTGAATACCATGGAAAAGCTTGCAGTAACGAGGAGGGTAGAAGGTAGAAGATCAAGGGGACGGCCTCCAACAAGATGGTCCTACCCATGCCAAGATTTATTCTTGGCATGGGTATGCAGGAGTCAAGTCAGGTGGCACAGGATCGCGATGCCTGGAGAATGACTGTTGAGGCAGCAACTGCCTAGTATCACCGATACTCCTATTGGAGTGAGAGGATTGAGAGAGAGAGAGAGAGAGAGAGAGAGTAAGAAAAACTGACAAAAATGAGTCCAAAACTATAAAAAGATCATTGTAAAAAAACAGGATTTATATTATTCCGTCTGGTAGTGCAATGGAGTCAGTAATCTGTTCTAGTAGCTTGACCAGTTGTCAAGTCAAATACAGCAGGTAAAAAATTAAACAAAATAGTTAATACCTTCGGAACACTATATTTATTTATTTTAAAATTTATTTAAAATCATTATCATTAAACTTTGATTGTGCATGGGAATGTTTTATTTTTATCGTATTCATTAATTTATTTGCTTCGTTATATTGAACTTTGACATTGAGATAAGCGTATAGTTTATTTTTCTTAACAAATTACTTGTGATAAAAAGTATTGACCACAGGTCTTTTGCCCTGTAAAAAAATCTTAAAGTGTGTAACTTTAAGATATAGTTAAGCATGTATGTTCTTCGTGCATGAAGAGTTCTGTACTATAAAATAATAAAAACATTTATTATTTACGTAACTTTAATAAATTTGCCATAAATTAAACTATAATAGCCTATATCAATATCAAAGCAGATTTGACTAGAAGTATTAGTTTCACTTTATGTTGCTTGTTTGTCTTGCTTGCATTTGGCCGGATTTTTATAATCCACAAACTTTGTACGTGTATTTTTTCTGTTAGTCTCAAGCCATCTACTAACATAAGCAAATAGAGAAGAGTGACAACTAAAGCAACAATGTTGTATACATATATATATATATATATATATATATATATATATATATATATATATATATATATATATATATATATATATATATATACGGTTCGCAACTTCAGCGGTGTTCTGTTGTTAGGGATTTGGGGATTACTTATGATGCCAAGCTTGCTTTTGACACTCATATCAACAGCATTTGCTCAGAGGCGTTTAAGGCGTTGGGATTTGTTTTGCGCAATGCTAAAAGCTTTACAAACATTCAAACACTTATACTACTTTACTTCTGTTATGTCCGCTCAAAACTTGAGTATGGATCTGTGGTCTAGAACCCAATATACAATTGTTACATCCAAATTCCAAAATTCCTTAAATTTTTAGCATTTAGAGTTGATGGTTCTTTCCCTCCCTGAAGCTGTGACCTTGAGGGCTTGCTGGAAAGATACCATCCCTGCTGCGATGCAGGAACTACTTACTTACGAGTTTTCTGGCAAAACTTATGAGGTCTATTATTGATTGCCCTGAGTTATTGTCCCAAATCATGTTGCACGGGCCTGGTTGTACAATGAGATCCCCCGACTTTTATTGTGTGTACCCCACATAATAATTTTCTATTAAAATCACCACTTTACCGAGCAATGGCATTTTATAATGAGACATTCCGTAACATTGATATTTTCCATTTATCACTTCCTCAATTGCTTGGACTTTTTAGGAACAGGTTATTGAGGTGGTCCAAAATTTTTATATAGCATACTTGTCTTATGGTGCGATGAATGGGCTGAGCAGTATTTGTGGTATGTAGTTGTTTAATTTTTGTAATAATTATTATTATGACTTATGGTAATTAGGTCTGATACTTTTTTCACCTATTGCCAAATTGTCTTTTAAATGTATATAATTCTGTTAGACAATAAATACTTATTATTATTATTATTATATATATATATATATATATATATATATATATATATATATATATATATATATATATACGAGGCTGGTTTGAAAAGTCCGTGCAAAAATAAAAACTACTTATGTGTTTGGGGTAAACCTTTTTTATTTTTCGACATAGTCTCCTTTTAGGCTTATACACTTCGTCCAACGATGTTCTAGTTTGTTGATCCCTTCCGAATAATAGGATTTGTCCAAGTCTGCAAAATATCCATTAGTGTCTGCAATCACCTCCTCGTTTGAATAAAATCTTTGTCCCGCCAGCCATTTCTTCAAATTGGGGAACAAATAGTAGTCCGAGGGAGCCAAGTCTGGAGAGTAGGGGAGATGTGAAATGAGTTGGAATCCTATTTCCATTAATTTTGCGACCACAACTGCTGAGGTGTGTGCTGGTGCGTTGTCGTGATGGAAAAGGACTTTCTAGTGGGCCAATCGCGGACGTTTTTCTTGCAGCTCGGTTTTCAAACGGTCCAATAACAATGAATAATATTCACCTGTAGTAGTTTTACCCTTTTCCAGATAGTCGATGAGGATTATTCCTTGCGAATCCCAAAAGACAGTCGCCATAACCTTTCCGGCCGAAGGAACGGTCTTCGCCTTTTTTGGTGCAGATTCCCCCTTGGTAACCCATTGTTTAGATTGTTGTTTGGTCTCAGGAGTATAGTAATGTATCCATGTTTCATCCACAGTGACGAAACAACGCTTAAAGTCCTCCGGATTCTTCTGGAACAGCTGCAAACCATCCTTGCAACACTTCACACGATTCCGTTTTTGGTCAAGCGTGAGCAATCGCGGCACCCATCTTGCGGATAGCTTTCTCATGTCCAAATGTTTATACAAAATATTATGTACCCGTTCAGTCGAGATGCCCACAGCACTAGCAATCTCACGCACCTTAACTCTTCTGTCATCCATCACCATATCATGGATTTGATCAATGATTTCTGGAGTCGTAACCTCCACAGGCCGTCCAGAACGTTCAGCGTCACTGGTGCCCATATGGCCAGTCCGAAAATTTTGAAACCACTTATAAACTGTTCTAATCGAAGGTGCAGAGTCACCATAATGTTTATCAAGCTTCTCTTTAGTCTCCTGAGGCGTTTTGCCTTTCATAAAGTAATGTTTAATCACCACACGAAATTCTTTTTCGTCCATTTCTTGAAAATCACTCGACTTCCTTGATTCACACGAATGCCAAACACAAAGAAATAGACCAATATGGCTGAAACTTGGTGTGCGTTCATTCAAGAGATGCTACTAACTAAACATGACCTCGATACGCGCCGATGGTGCCATCTCTCGGACTTTGCACGGACTTTTCAAACCAGCCTCGTATATATATATATATATATATATATATATATATATATATATATATATATATATATATATATATATATGACATCATCATCAACTTATACTGTCCAATGCTGGACGAATTTCCAGTCACCCTCTTCAAATCATCAGTTCACCGACTTGGTGGTGTACCCATACTCTGATAGGCTTCGGATCTTGGTAATTACTCTATAATTCTTTTTGCCCATCGTCCATCCCTAAACCTAGCCACAGGCCCAGTCTAGTTCCAGAATTTGACCGCGTCTTCCTGATAACGTGATTTGGGATGTGATCTCTAAAGGTAACGCCTAACATTGACCTCTGCATTTTTCTTTGCATGACAGATTTTGTTGATGTTTTTCTTTGTCATTGTGAGAGTATCGGCTCCGTACGTAAAAACTGAGAGTACGTCAAAAACTTTTTTTTAAACATATAGGAAGGTTAGATTTGAAAATATAGGCCAGTTTGCCATATGTCGCTATTATCCGCTGAATTTCATCTGTTTGGTTGTCCCATCCTATGCTGATTTCATCTCTTAGGTATTTATATCGGTGTACTTACTCGATCTCCACATTATTCAGTTTTATAGCGTCGTTTAATACTAGATTTATCATAAACTGGGTCTTGAATAGATTGGTTTTTAAACTAACCTTTCCAGAAGATTCTTGAAGGATGTACAGCAGAGTTTGTGCTTCTTCCACATGGTCTGTTAGTAAGACAATGTCGTCGGCAAAACAAAGGTGATTTAACTTTTCACCACCAATGTTAAGTTCCAGTTTATTGATTGTAGCATAATTTCTAGAAATGTTACAAAAAGCTTGAGCTCTCGATTTGAAATTTGTTGGTGGATTAGTTTGTGTTTTGACATGAGCTGTGGCATTTTCATATATTTATTTAATTACATTGGAATATCGATGGTCAAACGACACTTAGCAAGCACTTCTAAGAGCCTCTGCTGATTTACAGAATCAAAAGCTTTTTCGAAGTCCACGAATATGAGCACCAGAGGCTTGTTATATTGTGTACATTTTTCAGTGAGGACTTTAACTGTAAGCAGATGGTCGTTTGATCCATACCCCGAGCCAAAACCTGCCTGTTCTTTTAAAAGGAAAAACTCAAATTTATTTGTTAGACGTTTAGTAAATATATTAGTGAATAATTTGTATACATGGCTCAGGAGGCTAAGGGGTCGATAGTTTGTAAGGTCTGAAGTATCTCCTTTTTTCATGCATGATGACAATAGTTGTAGAATTCCATTGCAGTGGAGTTATTCCTTCCAGGAGGCATTTATTGAATAACATATAGAGATTTGATGATTTGTTGTCTTCCTTGTTTTGCCTTTGTTACAATATTACTTTCATCCGGAGCTTTGTTATCTTTCATGTCCGTCAAGGGTGTTTCTGTATGTTGATTTCTGACCATCTAGCTTGTAAGGTATATAATTGTTGATAAAATAATTCGATGATCTTTAAAACATTTCTTTTGTTTATTATTATATTACCATGTAGGTCTTTCCTTTCTATTGTGTTCTTTTTTTCAAAACTTTTAACCTTTTACAACATTTTTAATTTCCTCTGCATTTTTTTGTCTTGTCCCTTCTAATTCCTTTGATATCTTCTTATTTATAGTCCTTCCTTCTTTTGCTTCATTAACTGTTTTACTCTTTGATATAATTTCTGTTCTTTGTGATGTTTTGGGCAAATTTTTTCAATGACACTTTCTATACTATTTTTGAGGTTTTCAAATATGTTATCAACTACTATATTTTTATTTGGTTGATATATATATATATATATATATATATATATATATATATATATATATATATATATATATTCAGATTAAAATAAAAATATAGCAGTTGATAACATATTTGAAAACATCAAAAATAGTATAGAAAGTGCCACTGAAAAAAGTTGCCTAAAACAACAAAAAGAACAAAAATTATATCAGAGAGTAAAAGAGATAATGAAGCAATGAATAGTAGACAGGACTACATATGAATATAAGACTATATATATATATATATATATATATATATATATATATATATATATATATATATATATATATAATATAATATAATATAATATAAGTTACATAAGCTGAACTCATATTTCTAATTTAAGTTAAAAAGTTAAAAAATTATGTTCCATCGATTTGTTTGTAAACGCGTCACCGTGTACAATTTATACACTGATGGCATTTCATAACAACCCAAACAATGTTGTAAAATGCCGAAGATACCTCATGATCTAAAGTTAGTGTCAAAAATAAACTAAGACCATTGTACGAAATATTTGTCGCACTGTGTATTCTTCTGTTTATCGATGTGGAAATAGTTTCAAATATGTATATCGTAAAGTCACAAGCGGTTTTAATAAACCTTAAAAAAAAAAATTCAAAATATTTTTGCAAAATGCTCTTTATTCTGAACCGATTTTAGTCAGACTGGATTATTAATTTTAATAAACGAATTATAATTGGAGATATATATATATATATATATATATATATATATATATATATATATATATATATATATATATATATATATATATGTATGTATGTATGTATGTATATATATATATATATATATATATATATATATATATATATATATATATATATATATATATATATATATATATGTATGTATGTATGTATATATATATATATATATATATATATATATATATATATATATATACATATATATATATATATATATATATATATATATATATATATATATATATATATATATATATATATATATATATCTGTCCATCTGCTATCTTGGCTCAGTTGTTATTGGAGGTCTGCACACTTGGTTATATAGAAGCTTGCACGCCCAGGGTTATGTGACTACTGAGTTATTCGATTATGAGGTTATCAGGTTATATGATTCTGCAAGCCCAGGAATTCATCTGATTCCTAAGATCCACATTTCCCTCGAGTTCTATGGTTATATATTTCTTCATACCTGGATTTATGGTGTTTTGGAATTATGGAGTTATGGGGTTGGATGGTTTTGGGTTTATCGAAGCCTACTAACCCACAGGCATATAGTCTTCGTGATCTGATATATAAAATCCACGTTTCCCACAACTATTGTGGTTATACATGTCTTCAAAACCTCTAAAATAGCGTTTTTTGTGGTCTTGTGTTATTAAAGGTAATGCACTTATTCAATCTACACCCTGTGGAGAATATTCCAGAATTTTTTCAAAATTTTTTGATCAGTACTTTTCGAGATAAGGGGGGGACAGCGATTTTTCACAATTTTTAAAAAATAATACAAAGGAAAGTGTGCGCAAGTATTACACCCCACTCGACAACCTGGTAATTTTCTTTTTTTTCACCTGCGATTTCACGCTCTAAAACTAACCCCTTAAGTCAAAATTTAACTTTGAAAACTACACGGCTCTGATGAGGCCATTAGTTCCTATATTAGTGCCAAATTTCAACTTTCTATGTCAAATAGTTTCGGAAAAAATCGGGTGTGACAGGCAGACAGACAGACAGACAGATAGGCGACGGACGGATAGACAGACAGACATACAGACGGACAGACACTGAAGTGAACTTAAATGTTGTAATTTACAATGCTGTAATAAATAAATATCACCTTAATAATGTTTGCTTGGAAAATGTTGATTAGAGATCTTGGTGTAATTTTTGATAGTAAACTTTCTTTTCTCCCGCACATAGAGGTTTGCAGAAATAAAGCGATGCGAATGTTAGGCTTCATTAAGAGGCATACTGTTGATTTCAATAATGTAAAAGCCATAAAAATTTTATATACCTCGCTGGTGAGACCACAGTTGGAAAACTGTTCTAGTGTGTGGTCGCCCTACTTTTTATAGCATCAGAAAATGCTTGACGGAGTTCAGAACAAACTTCTCAAATACATAGCCTTTCAGAGTGATATAGTAGTGGATTCAGTTCATTATAATCAACTTGAAAATCGCCTTCTTATTCAATCGTCGAAAAGGGACTCAGCAGATGTCATACTGGCCTATAAATTGTTGCATGGGCTCTGCGACTGCCCGGAATTGCTTTCTCTACTCAATTTTCATGTGCCACCAAGATCACTTTGAGAGCAAAGATGTTTTGAGCTTCGTCAGCATAGAACCGTGCATAGTCAATATGGTGGTATTAATAGAATAATGATGAACAGCAATTTGGCAAATATAGTTTTATTTGATGTATCACTACATAGTTTAAAAAAATTCTTAAAGATGGTCAATCTTTAGGGGGTGTGGAAGTGCTGCCAGCTACAATATATGTGTTTAACTATAAGTTTTAAATGTGAATGCCTAGTTTTTTTAAATTTTAATATTTTCTTTTTTTAACGTGTCTTTTTAGCGTTGTTTGTTATTTTTTTTATGTATACTTCGGGAAAGGTCTCTGTCTAGTTTTAATTTTTACGTTATAGCTGTATACTGTATTCAATTATAAGTACTATTGTAACTGATTGGGCTTTGCCCGTTTGATTAAAGAATAAATCAATAAAATAAATAAAAGTGTTCCGTACAGAACACTAAAAATTATATTTTTCGTAAACATAACCTTTTACAAGAATCCTGTCAAATTTTCACGTCGCTATATTTGTTTTTGAAAAAGAAAACCAACGATGAGATAAAAGCGGAACTCAGCGAAGTTTATGGGGACTCTGCACCTTCGTTGTCGACCATAAAATATTGGACAACTGAACTCAAACGCAGTCGTACAAGGATTTTTGATGAAGAACGTCCAGCTCATCTAAATGAGGTCACCACATCAGAAATGATTGAAAGAATCCACGATATAGTGATAAAAGTGCGTAAGATTGCTGAGACTGTGGGCATCTCAACTGAACGGATGCAGAACATGTTTGGCGACGTTAAAGCGCAATCGGGATTGATTTTTGGCGTCGATTCGTAACTGTTGACAAAACATGGATTCATCACAGCACACCAGAGACCAAAGAAACAGTCCAACAAGCGCTAAAGGCCAAGGCGACTTTATCGGCCGATAAAGTCATGGCCACATTGTTTTGGGATCCACGTCGATTATTTTAGTAACGCAACCGGTATATAATTTCTCAAGATAAAATATGTCACATAGCCTGACCCGGAACCTATTTTACGAGTATCTTCAAGCAAAATATTGTCTGGCAATGTCAATAAAAATCAAATTTAATGAAATGCAGGTTCTTCTAATGGAGAAGAAAGTAAATTATATTATATTTACAATTAACAGCTGAATAACTTTTAAATTTTTATATACAAGTATACCCAGCTATTAAAATTAATAAACCGGTACGTATCTTAACAATGTTATATGGAGGTAGAGTAAGGCACGTTTTTTGCAAAAAAAAACAGGGTTGGAATTTAGTCCATTCTCACTTGCCTTTACCCCACACATTGAAAATTTAAATGGTTGATTCGTTTGGTAATAAGCGATTTCATGAATGACATGGGGCTACCTCCGCTGGGTCTAAAATGTATTTATTTATAATAAATTTTCATTCAATTTATAACACACCTACATTATCATAATAATGATCAAATTAAAATATTAAGTTTATTCGTTTTTATTTTATAATACATTTCTATATATCTAAAAAAATATTTTTAGAGGTCGGAGTTGTCTACTTTTTAGAAATTTAACAAATATTAAATTAATCAATCATATATCATCAATATAAAATTGATCCAGGAACAAGTTTTCTTTATAAAACTTTTTGGAATTTTTACAAATAGGCACCTTTTCAAGGATTTTTTTTTAAAAAGTCAATATTGACAGGCAACGAAAGCAACACGACTACTTTCGAATAGGCATTTTCATCTCTGTTAAGGCGAAAGCTAATAATTTTGTGCTAATGTTTTTTGTCTGAAAAATCCACCATAGTACAAGAACGGCTGCTTGCATCGTACACCAGTAAACCAAAGAAATTTTCGAAGCCTGATAACACTGTATAATTGACCGAGTCGTTTGTAGTTGATAACAGTCAACCAATTTTCAGGGCACATTGGACGTATGATCGTATTTTAATGCAAATACGCGGCGGCTTCGTTATAAATTATATTCATTAAATATGTCAGCACTGGAAATTAAATAATTGAATATTAAATCAGGTCCTTCCGTTCCTTTTTTAAAAATTTAATAATTTAACTAAACTTATAATTCGACTTGGTCAAAATTATTTTTTACATTAATTTAGTAAAAATTAGTATCAACTACTAAAAATTAAGAAAGTCCATATTTCAGAAGTGACCCACGATTCGTTCATTTGCCAATCCATCTTAGGACACGTTCGCCGTATAATGGCTCGTTAGTCGAGCTAGGATCGACAAACAATTAATTAGTATTTATTGCAATAAGATCGTGTTAAGTTATACCAAATTGTATCTGGTGAAAGCCTGAAATTTAAAAGCTAAACTGGCAACAATTACCACCAGGGAGCGCAATCGTCAGGGTTCCACCCTAGGTATATACAATCGATCAAGAACGTGACCGCTCGTATTCTTGACAAAAAGGTGTTTCGAGAAAAAATTTTGCCATCAATGTATTCTTTGGTCTTCTTTGCTGTCCTAACAACGGCGCAATTACCTTAGTAAGTTGTCCAATCGCCTCCTGCATCAATAATCGCCTGGCATCTTCGAGGCATGCTGTCGAGATTTTCTGCGTACTCGCGTGGCAATGGTCTCCAAATATTTCGAATCTCGCGAGACAACTGAGTCGAAGTCCTCAGAGTCTTTCCTCTTAGCTTTCTCTTTACAAGAGACCAAACGTTTTCAATAAAGTTGGCGTCCGATGATTTCTTAATTTTTCCGCTCCTTGACGCAGCGTCAATTTCAGATCCTGTAGAAACAAAGACACGACTCGTTTTTCTACTTTCGGAGTGACTTTACATACCGAGCCACGTTTTGGCAAGTCGTCGCCATTTTTCATCTCGTTAATACGATTTACCCATTTCTTCACAAACGATACCGACTTTTTAATATATTTTGCGGCCGCGGAATGTGTCTTTTTAGGCCCCTTTGGATGAGAACAAAGAAAGACTGCTTTGAACCAACGCGCAAACAAGTGACTCATTTTTGATTTTATGTAATTTCGAGGAATCATCGGAATCGACTGATACTTTTACTAATTGGCATCGTAGACAAAGGTTCCCTCTACCGATTTTTTGTTGAATCACTAGAATTTCATCTACCAAAAATGCATTACCGCAGACACATTCTTACTTGACCGACTGTAAACATCAGTAGCGACTACTAAACATGAATAAAGTCTTGTTAATCCATCTCGAGACGCGTTTCGGCTTATCACGGCTCATCAGACGAGCCAGGATCGACAGACCAGGAAACAAAACTCGCAGTATTTATTACATTAATTTAGTACAGCTTGCATCAAATGTAACAGAATTTAAAAGTATTATTTTTGTTTCCATTAAAAAAGAGTCATTATGAACCACAACTATGTTTAAAAAAGTAATAGCGTGATAAGATTATCGACAAAAAAACTGTTTCTCACGTCAGAGAATTTAATGTTTTTTTTTTTTTTTTAGAAATGTTGCAAACATCAAACAAGTGATCGAAATTAAAAGTGTAAAATAACGGTCAAGTGCAAGTTAAACTTACACAATTAGTGTTCCGTACGTCGATTGCTTTTAAAATAAAAAAATGTTGTTATGGTGGTATAAAATAATCACTGACTTCACAAAACATACCCCAAATGAGTTTTCAACAAAGTTTGTTCCCAATCTTTACTGAAAACTGATGACCTTGAAATTTTTGTGTTTTTTTTATATACCAGATAAATTATTAAAGGTAATGCACTCGTGATAATTTTCGTTCAATCTACACCGTGGAGAATATTCCAGAATTTTTTCAAAATTTTGTGATCAATACTTTTTGAGATAAGGTAGGGGACAGCGATTTTTAGCGATTTTTAAAAAATAATACAAAGAAAAGTGTGCGCAAGTATTACATTACATATATATTTTTTACTCGTGTTTTCACAAGCTTTCATTTGACACCACACTCGATGACCTACTAAAATTTTTTTTTTTCACTTTCGATTTCACCTCCCACCTTAGTCAAAATTTGAGTTTTAAAAACTACATGGCTCTGATGAGGCCATCAATTCCTATATTATTACCAAATTTTAACTTTCTATGACAAATAGTTTCGGAGAAAAAATCGGGTGTGACAGACAGACGGACAGACAGACACCGAAGTCATCTTATAAGTGTTCCGTATGGAACACTAATAACCCTTAAAATATAGTATAATTATTATAAAAGAATGACTTTTCTGTAAACAATTTTTCGAAATTTTAACAAATATATCCATTTTCGTCGATTTTTTGAAGCGAAACCAATGCCAAAGTCAAATTTCAACTAAATCCCCTAATAACAAAAATCTAATGCGAGTAGTTTAAAAGGACCCTCTATATATTAATTACTTTTTCAGAAAACTGAATAAATGTAATACATTTTGAAGAATTGATAAGAGACAAGATTTAAAAAATAAGATATGCTTAATATATACAACGTTTTGGAAATTTGCAAACTAAAATTTTTAAAAAAAGCCAGATATGTATGATTTGATGAAATAGAAGAAAAAAGACATATAAGAACGATGGACTTAGCTGATAACATAAAACAAGCTCAATTAAAACACACAAATCATTTAATTGTCTGCAGAAGAGACAAAAACACCTACATAAACAGCATATGCAGTGAAGTCGAACGACATTCAGCTCAGAATGAGCCACACGAACTTTATAAGCAAATAAAATATTTAGCGCAAGAATTCAAATCCCAAACACAGGCGATTGAAAATGAGGACGATGAGATTATGAGGGACGAAAAAGGAATTTTAAAGGTTTGGAAAGAATACTGCAAAGAATTATATAAAGATTCTTCTGACCCTGTCCATACCACTACCCTTCAAGTAAACCATCATGAACCAAGTATTCTGAGATCAGAGATGGAAAATGCCATTACAAAACTCAAAAATCGAAAGGCCCATAACAGCCAAAGTCCTTAAAGCTATGGGAGAGCAGGGGGTCAATTTACTACATGACATATGAAGTATGGTGTGAACCGTCGAATGGCCTGGAGACTGGAGAGAGTCAATATTCATACCGAAATACAAAAAGGGTTCCCCACAAAATATACCAACTGTAGAACTGTCTCCTTGATATCTCACGCTAGCAAGGTTTTTCTAACCATACTGAATTAATGTCTCAAATCTTATCTATTGCCACAAATATCAGCAGAACAAAGAGGATTTATTCCAGGGAAGCAAATTTTGAATGTGCATCAATTGATAGAGAAAGAAAGAGAATTTAACATCAAAACTTATCTCTACTTCATTGCCTATCAGAAAGCATTTGACAAGGCGAGCCACACTTATACAAATGCTTTACGAAAGCAACATAGCCAAAGTGAGTGTTAATAACATGTACACAGAAAGTTTTACCAGGAAAACTGGTGTCCAGCAAGGATGCATTCTTTCGCCACTACTGTTCAACTTTTATACAGAGTTGTGCTATGCAGATGACACCTTGATTATAGCCACAAATGAAAGTGAATTAGAAGTTATTATGCAAAGACTAACAAGGATCAGTAAAACCTACAGATTGGAAGTAAACAACAAAACAAAAATAATGATCATTAGTAGAACGAATGATAATCAATCTTAACATCTACGAGGGTATCAAATTGTAGATTCCTCTCAATACCTGGGGTCTCTAATTACCAAGTCACTCAGAAATACGTAGACTCTCAATTGCTCTCCCTGCAACATGTGTGGAACATCGAACTAACCAGTCTATTTTACAAGAACTAAAAATTACTAAAAGACTGAACCCACTTATAAATCAGACATACTGGAAGTATTTCGGCCACCTCAGCAGAAGACATGAACTGGAATCACTGGTCATGCAAGAAGGCAAGCTCTGTTACATTCAGTTCTTTAGCTATGTTTTCTCCTGTATGTGATCCTTCTAAGGGTTTTATTGCCAAAACAGCGTGTTCAAATTTAAATTCGGATGGCAACCAACGGGCCGTGAAACTGAAGAAACTCGCATTATTATGTAAACAAGTCCACATATCTGAAGTAACTGAAATAGCTGTGCCTTTAGCAATATTTGTTTCAATTTTAGTATGAATTCAGTTATAAATATCAGGTATAATTTTTTCAGCTAAGAAGGTTTGACTCTGGACTTTGTAACAAGGCAACGTGGCCTGAAGAAGTCAAGAAAAACCAACTCGTACTATGGACAATGGTTCATTGTCTAATGGGATCATGCCTACAATCAAATAATGATAATGTTTTGATTTTGCATCATTCAAATCCTATAGTACTTTTCTTTCTGCAGTATTTACAAATTCTTAGACTCACTTACAGTGGCAGTCAAATTCACAGGAACAGCTTTACTTGTAGAAGGAATGGCAATAAGCTCAGTAGATTTCTCCGCCTGTTTATTGTTCACGTGATTTTTCATGGATGACCTACTGGCCTTTTTCTTTTTACTCCATGATATATCTTGCACTTTTCACTAAAAACTATGAATGAATAATGGGTACTCTCGAGATAGGGGGGGCATCGATTTTTTACCATTTTTTAAATAATACTACAAATAAAAATGTGCGCAAGTACTACATCATATATATTTTTCAATTTTGGAAGTTTTCGACACCCCACTCGACCTGGTAAAAAAAAAATTTTTCGCTTCCGATTTCAATCCCTAAAACTAACAACAAATTTAACTTTAAAAACCGCACGACTCTGATTGGGCCATCACTTCCTATATTTGTGCCAAATTTCAACTTTCTATGTCAAATAGTTTTTGAAAAAATCAAAAAATAAACAAAAAATATAACAACCTCTTAACCACAGAATTAGAACTCCTTTTAAACATAGCAATCTGTGAATAAGAGTATTATTGAAAGATAATAAATATTATTAAAAAAATTATATTTAACTTTTTCTTATTGCGGATTTATTTATTTATTTACTTTTTGCAAACCACTTCAAAAATTGATAACCTTACTTTTGGTTCGATCACTGTCAAAACCGTTGGCACTGTCTAAGTATACGTCATGACAAACAAATTGTTAGAACAAACTACTAACAATAAAATTACTTAATTACTTTGTTAACTGTCACTAAATATTTAGAATTTTAAAAAGATGTTATGCAATGTTTAATAAAATGGAGAAAAAGTATCTGTAGAAAAACCACATGAAACTATGGCGAAGGCCAGTATATGACTTTAAATGACCTTAGAAGATCTTCAAAGTTTCCTCCTACGTCTACGTCATGTGTTTATCTTTATACCGTTGCTTCTCTCGTCTTTAGTTCGATTTGATTGAAGGTTTTATTGGAAGGTTTTAACAAATTTTAAATCGATTTTTTTTATCAACCCTTACAAGTTGTGCTCAGCAAAAACTTTTACTTATCGAGACTAATCGTACACCCCAAAGTCAAAGTTGAGATCTTATCGGACAAGATTTTTTGAAAATACTCGGTATATAAGAAAAAAGGCAAATTTTTCGGTAAAAATTTTTATTTAAATGTTCACATTTTATTTGTAATTGCATTTGTAGTTTTAGCAACAATTATATCATTACTGTCTTCAGTTAGAACTGCTAATTTTTTAATAAGGGCCCTCGTTCGGTCAGTAAGGAAGGTGTCAACTTGACCCAGAATATTTACAAGCTCTATCATTTTTTCGAAGTTTTTGTTCATTTTTTCTGCCCTATTTAGTTCTCTTTCCTTGTTTTCTATTTGCTTCCTTAAGGATTCGACAAAGTTTACAGGATTATTTTTAGCATAAAGATTTGTTGTTCTTCCTATAGTATCGGTAGCAATATCGGCAGATGTAAAGCAGAAGACCTAAAAGTATATCGGGCAAATTTAATTTTTTATTCAAAATTAGAAACAGCTCCGTTTTAGGTAGAAAATCTTTAAAAGTGTACAAGGTTGCTCAAATAAATGAGCTATTTGAATTTATAGACAAAAAAATAGCTAACCAATCTTGTTAATTTATAAAAGTTTTTTTTTTAACTGATCATAGTCATTTAAACAGTCTTAAAACAAATGGAAATTCAAAAGAACATAACATGACTGATAATTTTTACTGTTATCACTTGAAGAATGCGATCTCTGTTAAATTTGGTAAAAGGTCGCAACATCCAAATAACTTTGAATGAAACTTCTGGAGAAATCATTTCTTACTTTAATTAATTCGAAGTTTGGCTTTTAGAAAACATGAGGTAGCAAAATCATGAAACAAACTCTTTTGTTCTTAGGTACACCATTTGAATGCTGCAACTGGTTGACACATAAGAATTGTAAATCTTTATATAACTAGTATCTTTTTTTTTTTGAGTGGCCTAAAAAACTGAAATATTTTGTATAATAAATATTTTACCTAGTACTAAAATTAGTTTCTAAAATATTTTCCTCTATGTATCTCTTAAGAATTACTTACCAGGATACCGCACAATACAAGAGAAACCATTCTATTCATTTTGCCAAAAAACTTTATTTTAACTTTATTAAGTAAGAATATAACTAAAAATAGAACACATTGTTATGTACTTCATACATTCACAAATTCAACTTCGTAAGCAAATTATTTATTAAGTGTTATAAGCATAAATTTTGTGTAAATTATTATTATTAATGATGATGATGACTTTTTTTAAAGAAATTTGATACTTTACGTGTTTAGGATTAACATGTTTTTAATATGCTTCACCCAGAGAACAAAGGCATACCCGTTTTGTGACGATCTTTTGCCTGGCATATTTCTATTATGAGTTTTAGTGGATTTGTCAGCCCAATTTGTGAATAATCAACTCAAATATTATTTTTAATTAATTTGGTATTCTTGGGTATCGTTTTAACGTAAATTCCATTGAAGATTTTGTATCCATTTATATAAACCAAAAAAGAAAATACTTGAGAGTGACTTTTAATCACACAATAATTTTCAGTTTATATTGGATATATCGAAAAATCAGAATTATTTGCAAGTTTCTCAACCGTCTGAACAAGTAATACGACATTATAATATATTGAAAGCTACCCCCTTCCGTATCTTTTATATGTTCAACTTTATTTTCGCATGCGAAAACAATAGAAAAGTGAAATATGGTAAATATACTTTTCAGTCTCTGTTAATCACATCCAGTCCACTCTACATGCTATTTTAGGTAAAATTGGAAGTAATGAAAAAATAATATGAATTTTCAGATATTTCGACCCCAAGAATCCTGAAAAGGAGATGTAACATTAGAACCTTCCCTCTTTGTATGTTGTATGTTTAACTATGGATAATTATGCCTAAAATTTGTTATTAAAATTATATATAATAATGTCGGTAATATAAGGTGTAGAATTTTTATGTACATATACGTGTAAAACATTCATATATTATTTCTTCTCTCGGCATTAAAATATAAGAGCATATTTCGCCATCTCGCATCTTTAAACATTTTAGTCAAAATGTCAAATTGTTTATCATTTGCCTAATTTTGCTTTAAAACGTTTATAGCACTAAAATACACCTTACGTAATATTATTATTATCTCGAAAATGTCTTATCCAAAAATTTTGAAAAAATTCTAGAATATTCTCCACCGGAAACAAAAATTTCAAGGTCATCAGTTTTCAACAAAGATCGGAAACAAACTTTGTTGAAAACTCATTGTGAAGTCATTGATTATTTTATACCTCCGTAACAAAAATTTTTATTTTAAAAGCAATCAACGTACGGAACACTCATTTGCGCAAATCCGACTTGCACTTGGCCACTTATTTCATTTTAATCTCAATCTATCCCTACGTAATTATTTATATTGGTTAATTTTTAAACTCATCTCATTTCTAACAGAATTTTCATTTTAATGTTTGTATTTTCATCGGTGAATACAATCAATGCCATAGACATAGAGGATGGACTGAGCGTTCCATATCCCTCTGTGAAGTAAATATGGATGCAAAAGTATGAAAAAGAGAAAGCGAATGAACGACCAGTAGCTGTCTCTTTCTAGAATGGCGCTAAGCTACGGCGCTCTTGATAATAATATTTCTAAGTGTTCTATTTGAACTGAAATCGGGTGGGGGTTTTCTCGCCTTAAATTCTGTCTCGGGGGCACTGGGCCTTGTTCATTACAGGCCTACAGAAAAGAGACAGGTATTGGCCGCACAGTCGCTTTATCTCTTTCTAGAGAGTAGTCAATTTTGTGAGGTTAATGCTCACTCCATCCTCTATGTCTATGATCAATGCTTTCATTGAAGTTAACAACTGATGGGTACGATAGATATCCCCACCACTTTGTTTTCCGTCTCAAGTGTGAGATTGATTCCTAAATTTAGTTTGAAAATAAATACTGTAAAGGAATGAAGTGATATGGACCCGCTGCTCCAATGACTTGTACTCAACAGCAATTAAGAATTTCTGGAAGGTGTAAAAAATTGAAGCTTTCCTATTTTAGTAACACAGATTCTGACAAAATGTTTTATATTTATTGAAATACTCCCTCTCCCTCCGTATCCGCACTGTTCCAATTGATGCCGGGTACCCAGTGATTCTGTTGTTGCCAACAATTTGGCTGTCTAAAATTCACACGAAGATACAAAGCCAAATAGGAAATAATTATTTCGTCTATGAAAATACTCATTTATCGTATCTTGAACTATTTGGTGATCTTTTGTGTTTTTATAGTCAGTTAATGTATTTTTAGTGAATTAGGAAGAAATTTAAATTTAGTAGGCGGCAGTAAATGATATGGAAAGAGTACAGTATTTTCGATTAAGATTTTTTTAGGTTGAATATTCAAATATCTTAAAAACAGTGTAAAAAAAGCCAAAACGCGTCTAACTATCTCAAAAGTCGAGATATTTTAGTGATTTATTTTACTCCCTATCTCACAAAGCTACCTTTTGAAGTTTTAAAATACAACCAATACGAATTTAATTTTAAAGCAAAACGGATTTTTTTGGGCTCAACAATCATTCAATCGAAATTCTGTCGAACCACGATGAATTTTATCGATGATTTTACTGATGACTTTAAAAATTAACCCTATCTGTCATCTGTCACACACATGTTCATTGGATTATTTATTTATTTCAGTAAATATTAATCTGATATAAAATTAGATTTTAGAATATGCACAAATTAAGATATATTGTGTATTATTAATTTAAAGGAATTATTTTCTTGGCATACTGCAGTAGTACAATTTTGAGGTTAGAATAATTTATTTGTCTGCAACTTACAATAGTATAAATACAAATATATAGTTGTTTTTAAATGGATCACCACTCTACTTCGGCCAGAAAGGGGAATTTAACAAGTATAGCAGCACAAGACGATATTTTAAAAAGCCATGTAAAAGCAGAATGTGAGCAAATTGATATTTCTGAAACTGAATTGTGCAATTTAGATAATGCAATTAAATCGGAACTGTTGAGTATAGATGATTATGAAGAATTAGATTTGCAAGAAACTAATGAAAGACCACCTCTAGAATTCGCTACTAAATGGTAAAAAACTAAATTTTTAACAACTTCTTAATTTATTTAATTCTAATACAATAAACATGAGAAGATTAGATGTATCTGCCTATTTGTACTAATATATTGAACTGGACATATTAAGGTTTTCTAATTTAAAAGGTGTCTATTGCATGTGCTTAGAACATAAAATTGATTTTTTTTAACATAGTATAATCCAGCTGCTATTAGTACGTGAAGCATTTGGGTTTTCTATTAGTAAAACTAGTAAAGAAATCACTGAAAACAAAAATTATGACATTTTCAAATTTTTACAGTAACTAAGTTAATGTGGAACTCCCATACTACATATCTTACAAGTAACTAATTAAAGAAAGAAATATTAATTAACATACTTTGCAAGTTGGTACCTAAAATGACCCTCTCAATATTTGTAGGATTTAATGATTTTAAAAAGTCTTTTTTTTAAGTTAATAAGTGAGTTATTATGCCATTGCATGAGTTTTAAGTCCCCTCATCATAATTTTAAATGATCAAACAAATTTTTTGAGTTTGACAAACATAGTACCATATCAGTGCAAGTTTGAGGAAGTTTATCAAATTAGTGGACAGAGTTTTTGATTTGATGTTTTGATTACGTAAGGGTACGGGTACATTTTTGTCGTACTGGAGAATTTTTGCCCAGATTTTTTAAAAACTTTTGAAGAAATTCCTTTACTTTCGATAACTTCCTGAAAAAACTAGGTGAATAGTGAATAGTAACAAGTAGAATATGATAAGTTACAAGAAAAAATATTGGCTATGAAATGTTAAAGCCAAGTTTCTTTTTTTTGTGTTGTGTTACATATTTTCAATATTCTTTAATTTATGGTAACACAATGAACCAGTAGGGGTGTGTGATTTGTACAATTTGTACCTAAATTTTAATTGAAATGCATATATAATAATTTTCATCAAGGTACACGTTTCAATATGAAATATTAATTCCAGTCCAAAGGTCAATACGAAAAAAAAAAAACAACAAATTTTTTTGATTCATTATACTTGATAATATAAATGTTTTTAAGAACCCTTCTGTCAAATCCAATAAACTTCACTATGACTCTTAAGTGATGGTAGTTGAAATTTGTATTTGAGCAACCATAAGAAATAATAAAACACTTTTGAAATAAGTATATCCAAATTCAAACCTTTTCCCGCCACTTTTATGTGTGGAAATACCAATAAAGAAGCATAAACACCATAACTTCAAGACACAGCATGGAAAGTGATGTCCTTTGACAAGCAGCTTTTGTAGCTCTGTATGTCAAATGCAAAGAAATTTATCTGAAGTTGTGCAAATGATTTGTTCAACTTTGGGAGATGGAGCTGTGAACACAAAATGTTTAAAATATGGCACCGGCTATTTTTAAGTAGAGTCTGATATTTTGGATGTTATGTTCTACACAGTGTTAGGCTTCATACTAAAAACAATGCAGGATTATTTCTTTGGAATGAGAAATTCTGTCTCATGTCCCGTGTTCTTGGGATGGGGACTATTTATTTCGGTTGTTGCAACACTTTCTTATCAAGGCCCCCTTCAGGTCATAGGAGGATATAAAAAAAAAAACTAGAAACAATCTACAATCTGTCTAGAAGATGGGCAAAATGTATAGAGAATAATGAACAATCTTCTTCTCAATGGAGATGTATTGGTTTGCAATATTTTATTATTTTGTTAATGAAAAATAAGTACCAGTTAATTTGTCCACCTGATAGAAGACATTTATATTTGCTTGGGACTAATTTTTTAGAAAGATTGGGTTTACATTTTGCAAATTTCAGGAACAAATTTATTTTTTCATGTATTTCTAGAAGTATTCGATAGTAATTGTTTTAAATTAGGTGTGTCTCATGTAAGAAAAATTGAAATGCTGCCGACCTGAGATTTATAAGAATATGAATAAATATAAATAATAATAAAAAAATTAAAATAATAATAAGTACAGTATTTGTGTAAACTTCTTTTTTTTTATTACTCTAAACTAAAATTATTTTCATCTTTCCAATGTCAAACTTTCACAGAAGTGATTTCAAAATCAAAAGAAACTATTTGTCGCTTGGCGTCAGCATTTGACTAATAAAACAAGTCAGTTGATAACAGTGTAGAAAGACTGTTCATAGTGATACACAAATTTATGTCAATTTAGGAACATTCTGAACTAGTTTTTAACCTGAACCATTTTCAATTGCAAAATATCACCCTTTATCAAATGAGGAAGCATTTTTAAATGTGTTCGATAATAAAAAAAGAAATTAACATGAACCTTTTGTACTGTTCAGTACCAGTGTTGATGTCAGTACTGACAGGAGATGTAAAAAAGGCCAGATTAAGTTTGATCATAGACCAATGAACTGATATAGAAGTGTAACTCAAATGATCGTTACCTAGCAGGAATTAAAAATCCATAGAAACTTTTGACGAAATCTGCATACTATTGAATAGTTCCACCTTGTGTCCGCACCACTCCAGTTTTGTTACTTCACAACCGACGAAGCTCTTGCTTCCAATTATTTGGTTGTCTAAATTTACAGTGAGTTACCAAATTTCATAGAAAATAATCCTTTCATCTATAATTATTGAATTTATATTAATACAAATTGTGATAAATTGTTTTTGTAGGATTATTCATAAAAATAACAAAGGTACAATGACTGTTTAACTCAAAAAAAAGTTAATATGTTTAAGCTCAAGTATTGTATCAATAAATAACACGTGACGCTCAACATGTTCGGCAACGTTGCACAACAATACGCGACGTTGCTAGATGGCGCGCAGCGTGACACGCGGCTTGTTTGTTTCCGTGCAACATGCAGTTGCGTATCAAATCACTGATCATGTGGACAGACAACGTTGCTAAACAAAAGTTCCGCATCGACGTTCAACATGATGAGCAACATGTTGTGCAACATGTTGCGCGTCAATTGTTGCCTAGTGGATACAAGGCTTTATAGTTTTTTATGCTGATGTTTGGAAAAACTTTGAGAATTATTTGGTAGTGTGAAAGCTTCATAATTATTTTTCAGATTTGTTTTTTAAATAAATTTGAATATTGTGAGCTGATCTTTTAGGAACAACTATATTATGTTAAGTAAGAACTTGTCCGCGATAATTCATTTTTGGTAGATGCGATTCAACAAAAAATCGGTGGACGGAATCTTTATCTACGATGCATTTGGATAAAAGTATCAGTCGATTCCAAACTTCCGCCGAAATCACGTAAAATCTAGAATGAGTCACTTGTTTTACGCGTCAGTTGACGGCAGTCTTTCTTTGTTCCTTTCCAAAGGGATCTAAAATCACATATTCTAAACAGTCGGTGTCGTTACCAAAACGTGGCTCGGTAGGCAAAGTCACTCCGAAATTCGAAAAACGAATCGTGTCTTTGTTTTCACGGGACCCGAAAATTGATGCTGCGTCAAGGATTGGCAAAATTAAGAAAATCGGGTTTGAATGTGTCCTATGAGACCATTCGACAACATCATCATGCTCATGATGTCAAATTTCGAAGCATGTTGAAGAAACCTATGCTGAGCAAAAATCATGTCGCGAAGCGGCTTGCTTGGGCCAACCATAAGATACTGGAGTGGCCCTCACAATCGCCGGACGCTAACCCTATTAAAAACGCTTGGTCCCTTGCAAAGAGAAAGCTCAGGGGAAACACTCTGAGGACTTTGACGGAGTTATCTCGCTTGGGCCCACGACAACATCGACAGTAACTGGGACAACGTGATCTTCACGGACGAAGCTTCCTTTTGGGGATATGCGACGGCTCTTCGGGCTTGGACAACTGCCACCAATCGTCTCGTTCAGGGAAACGTCAAACATCCAATTAAAGTGCATGTTTGGGGATGCTTTTCCAAACAAGGGCTCAGCAATTTGTATCTCTTCACTTACAATTCAAATGCGAAAAAAAATGTGTGATATTTACTAGAAAACCTTGTTACCAACTGCCAAACGCTTGTTTAAAAGAAAAAACGAGGATTGAATTCTGCAAAAAGATAATGACCCAAAACACCGCAGCAAGTTGTGCAGGTGCAAGCGAAAGTTAAGATACTAGAGTAACCTTCACAATCGCCGGACGCCACCCCTATTGAAAACGTTTGGTTTTTTGTAAAGAAAAAGCTCAGAGGAAGAACTGTGAGTTACTGACTCAGTTGTCTCGCGAGATTCGAAAACTTTGCAGAGTGTGCAGAAAATTTGGTCGACAGCATGCCTCGAAGATGCCAGCCGATTATTGATGCAGGAGGCGATTGGACAACTTACTAAGGTAATTGCGCCGTCGTTAGCACACCAAAGAATACATTGATGGCAAAAAATGTTCTCAAAACACATTTTTTTCAAGAATACGAGCAGTCACGTTCTTACTGGACAGACTGTATATTAATAAAAATAAAATGACAACCTGATAGGTGCTCTTAAAGACCCTTGTGTTGTGTAAAACATTTGTAATATGAATGAAAATGATAATTTTCTGAAAAATATATAAATCGACATAGATGTAAGACCAGTGTCCATTATAGTTATATTGGATCATGTTTTTCTAAACATTAAATTTAATTTTTTTATGGTGTTGTCTGTTTCAGTGATGGAATAAATTTTACCGAACAGAAATATTTTAGTTGTCCTTCATGTAAATATAAAACTACCTACAAGTATAATTTAATTAGACATGCAAAAATTCACGAGAAAAGTCCTAAATTGAAAATTTACAAGTGTGAACAGTGTCCATTTGAAAGTACTCAGAAGGGTAAGAATAGTTTTTTATTAGCAAAAATTAAAATGTACTAATTTTATTAAAATCCCGTCGCTGTTATTGCTGAAGGTATTCCATAATATAAAAGTTATTATTGTCGGTTTCAAAAGTTGTACTTAGTTTGAGGGCAAATCGTAAAAAATATAAAGCAATCAAATTGGAAAAACTATTAATTTTAGGTATACCATGTTTAATATGAAATATATTTAAGATTTAATAAGAAAATTTAAAAATATTACAGGGTGTTCTATTTAACTTAAGAGAGTTATCAATGGGAATTACAGAAGATTAGCCTTCCCCGCTCGGATGTGCTTCACTGAATTAAGTCGGCTACGGCAGGAAACTGCAAATGTACGAAAAGACTTCCCTTTGGGAAGGTACCATACACTAGAATTTTTCCAACAGAGATTTTTGCCATTTTCATGGCATCTACAATTCAGTTGGTAAATTCTGGACGAACTCGGCAGTAACGTGAAGGTGCAGTGATGGCCTGGTCGAGTTGGCAGGTTCGGGAGGTTTCGCGAGATTCGTGGTAGCTAGGAAGGTTTGGGGGATTCGTCGGATCTGTTTGCTGGGCGCTGAGCTTCTTCATAGCTACTACCAAGAGAGTCATATGTTAGCGTGCAACAGCATAACTACAATCTGTCAAGTAAGAACGTGTCGGCGATAATTCATTTTTGGTACATTTGTCTACTACACATTTTACTAAAAGTATTGGTCGGTTTCGAACTTTCGTCGAAATCACGTAAAATACAAAAAGACTCACTTGTTTGCGCGTCGGTTCAAGGCCCTCCTTCGTTCCCCTCCAAAGCCGCCTAAAATGACACATTGCGCAGCCACTAAATATATTAAAAAGTCGGTATCGTTTGTGAAGAAGTGGGTAAATCATTTTAACGAGACGAAAAATGTCGACGACTTGCCAAAACGTGGCTTGGTAGGCAAAGTCACTCCGAAAGTCGAAAAACGAATCGTGTCTTTGTTTTCACGGGACCCAAAATTGACGCTGCGTCAAGAAGTGGCAAAATTAAGAAAATCGTGTTTGAATATGTCCCATGAGATCATTCGACAACACCTTCGTGCTCAAAATATCAAATTCCCAAGCACGTTGAAAAAACCTTTGCTGGACGAAAATCACTATGCGAAGCGGCTCGCTTGAGCCCACGATAAGATACTAGAGTGGCCCGCACAATCGCCGGACGCCAACCCTATTGAAAACGTTTGGTTCCTTGTAAAGAGAAAGGTCATAGGAAAGACTCTGAGGACTTTGACTCAGTTGTCTCGTGAGATTCGAAAAATTTGCAGAGTGTGCAAAAAATCTCGTTTACGGAATGCGTCGAAGATGTCAATAATATATTCAATAATAGTAGTTTAAATATTCTGAATATTTTTAAGGTTTTATGATTGCATATTCAATTTAAAGTAAATAAATAAAAAAAATCAATGCTCTAAATCAAACATGCAACCATAAAACCTTAAAATATTTCAGAAATATTGGACTACGTCTTAATGACATATAAAACTGGCTTTTTTGGGATATTTTTTCCCTCCACTCTGTTTATATATATATATATATATATATATATATATATATATATATATATATATATATATATATATATATATATATATATATATATTATATATATATATTTATATATATGTATATATAAGTTGCTTATTGTTTTTCCTTTGAAACATTGATATGTAATTTTTCTATTTCATTTCAGCATATTTTTATAGCAAAAGGATTACGTTTTTATTGCCTTAGGCTCACCTTTTATATTTGTAAAATAAATTTTCTAGCATATTTGGAACGACACTACAAGGTCCATTATTCGGATACTTATTATAAATGTACAAAGTGTGATTTCACTACAAAGTATCAGGGAAGTATATGTAAACATGAGCTGATACATAAACCTCCAAGTGAATGTAAAATGTTTACCTGTAACCAGTGCGGTTTTACAACAAAACAGAAACTTTCATTACAGCGGCATATGTTAACTCACAAGTAAGTTTTGTTAAGAAATATATCTTTTAATTTTTAAAAAAAGTATTTTTCTTTAGTTACTATTATTGTAATATGCGATATTTGTTCAATAATTTTCCCCATTGGTGAAAGAGGTTGCATAATAAGTGAACATTTCATTATTCAACTGGGGCATCTACAGTCAAAATAATGTATTCAAAACAAATTGAGTGCTGTATTCTTAGGATTATATATATATATATATATATATATATATATATATATATATATATATATATATATATATATATATATTTTATGGGTCTAGCACACGTGCTACTGGGAAGTCCCTAAAGCGCTCCAGAGCGGCAAGTGTGCGGAAAAAAAAGCGATTCACGTTGTTCTTTGAATCGCTGTAAATTGTACTCGATGGGAAACACAGCGCTGGGCAAATTATTCCAAAGGGATGATGTTCTCCATATAAAAGACTGCTTGAAAAGCGTTAAACGCAGAGTAACAAGCTAACCTCATACTGATGTGAAGTATAAGCGCGACGTGTATTTCTAACATGTACCGCTCTGAGAGTAATTAAGCGTATAAGAAGCTAAGAATATATCGTTTGTATATATATATATATATATATATATATATATATATATATATATATATATATATATATGAAGAGTACAGGGGAAAAACGATCAGAGTCCATTTCTGACAAAAATTGTGTAAAAGCGCCATCTTTAACTTCTTACCCTAACCTTTCCGCTCGAAATATTTGTTTGTGGTAAAAACGAACAGGGTCGCAGTATTTAAATTAAATAAAAACTCTATACAACGCAAGAACGATCACAGCCCAAGGTAATCCGAGCGGTCCCAATCAAAAACGATTAGAGTCCTTCCTATCGCTTCAAAACGTGCGTAAACGGCTAGGTAAAACAATGTATAAAAAATATTCATTGTTCGTTGTTCGAGGTTTTATATCACATCTCTATTTGCTGTAAATTAAAATGGAGTTCAGTAGCAATAGTGACAGTGGTGATCCAGGAAAAAATATTATTGCAAAGACTAAGAAACGCCCAGTTACTGGGCGCATTAGGGACGTATCCAGAAAGATGAAAGTTAGAGGTTATGTTACCGGCGAAAACTGTAAGTGTTCACGTTTTGCTTGTTTTGACATTATTTCGATGGAGGAGAGGAATCAACTCATTAGCAGATTCAATAAGCATGATACTTTTGATGACCAGAATAGCTATCTAAGTGGTTTAATTTCCGTAATCCCAGTGCAGCGAAGACGGAATAGGAAGGCAGAAAACGAAGCTCGGTTTAATGATAGTTCCTATGCATATCGTGTCCGTGTAATTAGAAATCAAAAAGCTGTTGAAATACCAGTTTGCTATAAGGCATTCCTATCATTGCATGGAGTAACAAATCGTAGAATACAATCCATAAAAAAATCTTTGCTTGATATAGGAACCTTTAAACCAGATCAACGTGGGAAACATGCAAATCGGCCATCGAAAATTTCTCCCGAAACAATAAATTATGTCGTTTCTTTTTTAAAATCATTAAAAGGCCGAAAAGCTCATTATAGCCTAAAAGCTAGCAGCAAAATTTATTTACTCGAAGACCTGAACATCAAAAAGTTACATAGCATGTACTCTTCGAAGCATCCTAGAAACTTGATGTCGTATGAAAAATTTCGTGAAATATTTTCTACAAAATTTAATATTTCATTCGGGTATCCCCGAAGTGACACATGTAGCACATGTGACAAATATAAGGTAGATGAACAAAAACTACAAGGGGATCTAGTTGTACCTGCAAATAAAGAAGAAACGGTGAACAAGATCAGAAAAGAAATTCATGATGTGCAATTAAATATGAAGTTACATAAGTTAAGGGCTGACACTTTTTATAAACGGAAAAGGCAAGCCAGAAAGAAAGCTAAAAAAGATAAAACCATAGAAGCTATAACGATGGACTTCCAAAAGAACTTGCCATTGCCAAATATAAGCACAAACGACGTATACTACCGAAGGCAGTTGTCATTTTACAGTTTTAACGTACATATTCTATCCGATCAGCGTTCATTTTTCTATACTTACAACGAAACTGTGGCCAAGAGGTATGTTCTATGTTGTATCATTTCGCAACAGAAATTTTGAGCAGTTCTGTTCAACATCTAATCATCTTTTGTGACTCATGTGCTGGTCAGAACAAGAATTACACCGTTTTTTTCGTTTTTTACATTATCTTACTGTAAGTCTGAAACGATTCAAAACTATTGAAGTTTATTTTCCAGTCCGCGGACATTCCTATCTTGAGTGCGACCGTAACATGGGATTAATTAATAAAGCTTTACCGGAAACTCCTGACGACTGGAATAACATCATACGTAACAGCAGAAACAAACCTTCACCATTTATTGTAATAGATTGCAAACAAGAGATGTTTAAAACGATGGGACGAATATCTTAGTTCGTTTTACAAGAAGACTTGTCCGTTCCCTTCAAGACCAGTGAAAGTGTTTCGAGTAACTCAAGAACATTGTAGTTTAGTGGAACATAAAGACTCTTACAACGGTTCATTCCAAAAAAGTGCCTTAAGGAAAAATAGCAACCCTTATAAAACCACCGGACATCAAGATTTGCCAAATAATTCATACAACGGGCCGATACCTTTAAGTGTTCCAAAACTTAACGATATCAAACATTTGGTGCAGTTTTGTTCAAGTGATTCGCGTAAATTCTTTGAGAAGTTAATTAGCTCTGCTAAAACCCAATGCGATGATCCTGAAGAGTTTATTCCCATCTACAATCTGGAGATAACTGCTGCAGAAGATGATCCCGACGATCTAATCCCACTTGCGGAACTCTCTAGAAAGATGAAAAACCGCAAGTTTGAATAGCCATGTGTTCATTAATATTGAAATTATTTCAACGATTCAAATTTGTAAAACGTTTCCTTTGGGAATTATTTAGCTTTATAAATTTCTATGTTTTTTTATAATAAATATCAATAAAATTATTGAATAATGATTTGCTGAAGCTAACGTCACAACAAAAACAAAAAACGAATAAACGATCAGAGTCCAGGACTATGATCTTTTTTACATTTTTTGTTTTGTCATGACGTTGCGTTTTTGTTTATAAAACAGTGAAGGTTGATAGAAAATATTTCAGGTATGTACTAGGCACAGCAAAATAGTTAGTATTGACGCTTTTATATATATTTTTAGATTTAAATAATCGTAAATATTTAATTCGACTCTGTAAACATTGTTTTCACTATTCTCTAAAAAAATGCTTTCTGTGACCCTGATCATTTTTCCCCTGTACTCTTCATATATATACACACATACATATATATATATATATATATATATATATATATATATATATATATATATATATATATATTTATATATATATATATATATATATATATATATATATATATATATATATATATATATATATATATATATATACTTTTTATTTTTTAAGTGGAGCACTCTGTATAATATTTTTCAATTTTAAAGATCTGTTTATTATAGAAAGGCGGTATATATTTCTATAATGCTATTGCTCAAAATAAGGAAGAAAAAAACGCCTTTTTATGCCGTTGTCGATGTTGGCTATGCAGGTTTCACAATAATGCAAACTGAAAATTACATTTGTATTAAGAACTCCGATAGAAGTAAGTTAAAACTAAGCGTTATTTTTTTTTTTTCGGAGTGCTACAAACGGAATATATACGAGATATTTATTAAAAATAGTTATTCTAAAATAGCAAGCACAAGAAGAACCTCTAGCTTAAATATATTTCCAAGAATATATAACCCCATTTTAAGTGAAACTATGTTTAAACGTAAAATAATACGAAGAGGTCAAGAAACTGCCACAAACTGAGAACACAAAATATGACAAAGAAGTTTGCTTATTTAGTCTTAAATATGGTATTGTTACTAGTACAAAAAAAAATTAAATTAATTATATTAAATGCTCAGTATGTCCCCCATAATGTTCTATGCATTTCCTATAAATTCGTTTTTGACTTTCTATGACTGCTAAAATGATTCCTCGACCCTGATAATTTAAAACTGCAATTTCCGGAGTAATTTTCTCCCATAGACTGTTTTCAGTCAAGCTCCTTTCATCTTTTAATTTATCTTATAAATAAGCCCATACAAATGACGCCACCACAGTTCTGAGCTACAGGTGGTCATCATCATCTTACAATCTGACAGTGCATTAAAGGAAAGTTTCATTGAAAAAAATTAGTTACTGCAAGAATATTGTGCGGTGAAGCGCCGTCTTGCCCTTCCCTATTATTATGCGATACCAAATTTTCAACAGGCATTTAAATGTTTATTAAAAAAATACACTCAACCCAAACAGACTAGCGGCCAGAGAGTTTTATTTGCCGTAACGCTCGAGGAATCCTATTAAAATCTTTGACTATTGAGAAAACTGTCCTTTCTGCCCAAACAATTTTATTAAACAGTTGCGCGTCTTGTTCCCTATGTTACATTATCTCCGGAATAAAGTCTGAAGGTAGTTTTTTGCTTTTCTGAGTTAAAAACGGTACTGTGAAGCTTCATAACAGTAAAAATTATGTTTCTGTAAAGTATTTTGAATCCTGTAATATGTTTTGCCAAGATCTTCGGCAACATCTGTTAGTTGGCCTCTTCAATCTAAGAAAATGGTAAATATTGATGATTTCCAATTATTAATTTTCGTGGTGTTTTCCTCTCTTCCTTTTCTTTCGTTTAAACATTGTTTTAGTTAAGATGTGGTTATATATTTTTGTAAATGTATTTAAGCTAGAGATTCTACTTCACCTTCCATAAAGTATATTTCCGTTATGCTTGCTTTTCGTAATAACTATTTTTAATAGATGATTCATATATATACTATTTTTTACTCCCCTAAAAATACTTTGATGCTAACCTTTAGTTTTAACTTATTTAAAAGTTCTTAACATAAGCAATTTGCGTTTTGCCAAACGCGTATATCCAACTTCGTCAAAGTCATTATTTTGTACAATAACATCATCAATATATATATTGGCGTTTCTATAATTACCGGGTCTATAAAAGAAAAAGAATGTACAGGATGTTCCACTTAAAAAACAAAGTTTGTTTCATAGTCAAAAACGCGATGTTCGATTGTTAGTGTTTTAATTCGGTAAAAAAATTACTTAAAAACTCTACAACTTCGATGTTTAACATTTTTACCTAAATCTTCAAATAAGCGAGATAAAGGGTTAATCTGTTTATAATCAGTAACCAGGTATTCATTGCGTTTGGACGCTGCTAAACTTTTAATTTTACCAAATAAATTTTTGTTTGACATTCAAATTCATATAAATATACCATACAGTTTGTAGTAGTTCATTCGTTACTTTTTAGATTAACCGCGTGAAAAAAGGACAGGATATCATTGCTACTCTTCAGGAAATTAGTGTACTAATCAGTATCAAATGCATCAGTACATAATAGCGTGTCATTTGTTTCAGTAATTGAGTATCCGAGCGGCCTTTCACTCAGCTGACATCTATGTCGATGATCTCCTATCTTTATGTAGTACATATTCAAAATGTTATTTAAAGGAAAATTTATATCTTATATTTTTTAGACGGTTAGAGGAAGTGGAACATTTCAAATGTACTTATTGTAAATTTGTAACTAAACACCAAATTTCTATGAATAATCACATACTAAAAATTCATAAGAAAGATAAAATAGAAAAACACAAATGCCCAGAATGCGATTTTAGTACATATCATAAAATTTCTCTGAAAGGTCATAGACTCACTCATAGGTAAGTTGTAAATAGAGATGGACCAAAGTGAATTCAACCGCTTGAGCTATACCTTATCATCGTTTGATATAATAAAGTGGACGAATCGTAATCGCGCAACTGTTACGATTTGTCGTCGGCCACGACTCTTCAGCTCTACTTTAAGAAACTGACCGTAGGTTAACTACATCCCAGTAGTTTAGCTCACATTTGTCCATCTCTAGTTATTAAATAAAACAAACATTCATAGAAACTAAAAATTGTTATACATTTTGTGAAGCACCCATCGAGCATGTTGCGACATTGCTAGTGGAGATATTTCATTGGTATTAGTTGATCACAATTTAGAATTTTACTTTAATGTTTCACTTGCGATTTCACGATAGTTCGTGCAGTCGTCCAAACTTTTATTAATACATGTCTGAGTCGAGTTATCCGCATACTCTGATCGAACACCATTAGTAATGAAGACCTGGCATCCCACACAACAACAGGAAATACACCGGAATATATTACTACCCAAGTAAGGATGGATAGGTCACACGTTGACAATATAACAAAAGGCTCCATAAACTGAAATCCACAAGGACACAAAAGATGCAGACACCCAAGACAAACGTGGAGAATATCTATCATGGAAGAACTGAGAAGAGCTAACACTACATGGATCGAGGCAAAGATAATAGCTGCCAATATATCACGTTGGAGAGTCTTCACAGGAGTCCTATGCTTCATTTAGGACCTTACAGAGTTTATATATATATATATATATATATATATATATATATATATATATATATATATAGTGTTATGAAATTCACTGCAAAACTCGTGAGGCCATGTAGAAGCATATTCAATAGTATTTTTCAAATTAGAAAACTAAAAAAAGGGGCAAAACTCCATTATACCAAATATTTACAAAACCAACCTGCCCATGAAAGACCTACCTTGGTCTGGGTAAAGCGCCGGAACAACTAGATTATTCTCCCTTAACAGCTGCTTTCAAGTAGGGAGGGTAGGGCAAATCTACTCTCGCCTTAAAAATCGTAAATAAAAATAATTTTGTCTACAAAAATATCTAACGTTGATGAAAGTGGATTTTCCACCGTTCAGAAAAAAACAGTTTTAGGATTTAATATTAAAAAGAATGAGACAAAATCCTGAACTGGGGAACTTCTGAGAGTGTTGTCACCATTTCAGGCACTAGTTATATTAACTCAAACTGTAAAATGTAAAACTTGTAAAATGGATGAAACCTTTTATCGTAAAGCCAACCCTTGAAAATAAAGTGTTACTTCTGCTTGATGGAAATACAACGCAAAAGCGTTGAACATAGCAAAGGCTAATGTTACAGCTGCCAGGCATTACTACTGACTGACTTCAGCCACTCGACGTGTCATTTTTTTTTAAACCTACGACCTCTTATTATATTGAAGCAACAGGAAAATGATTGAGGACAAATCCAGGTCCTCAAGTAACGCAATATCAACTTGCAAGTTTATTTGCAGAAGCTTACCAAAGAGCTGCTATCATTGGCATCATTATGAACGGATTTCAAGCGGCTGGAGTTTGTCCCACGGACAAGAACGTCTTTCCCGAACGTTTGTCTAAAGCAGCGAAAATATAAGTGTTCTCTCTCTCTCTCTCTCTGAAAGAAACTCAAGTAATGAGAGCACATCGATCTTATAAGTCGCGTCTATTACTATCAATCATGAAAAAAACCACATTTAAATAGTGAACTGTCTATTTCGGGATTTAACGCTAAAGCTTTACAAAAAAATTAAATCTTTTTGTGCAATACTACAAAAAATACGGTACAAGAAACTCTGGAAATTACATTAAATCCTTACAAAAATATGTGTGTATAATATAATATACGCGAGCCTCCTCTACAGCAGAAGCCCAAAATCAAATTTTTCTTCTGTCGGCGATTATAAAGTAACAATCTTTTGTCGACGTCTCACTAAAAAATTCTTTTTAATCTATAATAAATAAAGGGGAACAATCCATCTCAACATTTATTTTTTTATCTTTTTTCCTCGGAAACATATAAAATTTTGGTGAGTTACCTGTTAAAATTTTTACTTTATAATATTTAAACATAAAACGTCTGCAAGTAATAAGTAATTATTTTAAAATAGAACAATTTTTATACATATATATATATATATATATATATATATATATATATATATATATATATATATACACATATATATATATATATATATATATATATATATATATATATATATATATATATATATATATATATATATATATAATTAAATCCGCTATTTTTTTATTTAAGAGCTGTTTCAGTTGTACTGAGAGCAACGTCCATCCTTAATGTGCGATGGATCTCCATATAAAATATCCTAAGCTCTCCATGACAAATTTATAAATTAACCAACTGTACCAATGATACAATTTATCTCCCTTGCTATATTCTACACTTTTTTCAAATTTCTTAATCACTATGTCAGTCCATCTCTCTTCAAAAAACATTGACCTTTACGAAACCTTACCCCCGTAATTGGTAAACATTCACTGAAAAGAAAACACCGCAGTCGCGGCATAAACGCTTTAATTATTTGGAATGCGAACAACAAAGAAGCCGCAAACCTTTCGGTTTTAGAATAGAAATATATTTAACTATTTTTTTTATCAAATTTATTTAAGAAAAGCCGACTGACGGGATCGAAAAAAAAACGACCTTCTGTCTGATTTACGTGTTTCGATATTGTGGAGTTCAGCGTTCATCAGTGGAGTGCGAAAAAAATAGTCATGATATTATTTCTTTAGGGTCGATTTTCTCCTTTATTATTGAGATCCGTTATTTAAGGTGAATTTTCTGCAATTGGTCTTGCTACACGTTCCAATATATGTAATGAATTCCATAACACATATATATATATATATATATATATATATATATATATATATATATATATATATATAATAAATTGCAGTTTCTCACAGACTCAGAAACTGTGTTTTCTTGATAATATTTCGACCTGTCCTATTATGCTCTATGAACTTCAACTTAAATAGTTTAAATTTATTTTTAGGAAACCTGGCGAAGTACCAATGCACAAATGCCCTGAGTGTTCCTATGAGACTAAGAATAAAGCGTTTTTGTCAAATCATATGAAATGTCACAAGGAGACAGTTCCGTGTCCGAAATGTAATAAATTGATAACACAAAGAGGCATGCCTCTGCATTTAAAGAGCCATGAGTCTGGCGATGCAAAAAACAGGTAGGCATTTACAATGAAAGACCTATTCTCCTATATTGCCGGAACATATAAACGTATAAGACGTTGGGCGCTGATTTTATTTGTATTACATATATATATATATATATATATATATATATATATATATATATATATATATATATATATATATATATATATATATATACGTAGGCTGAGAAGTTTTTGGTCTGGCATATAGATGTTACCCTTTCAAAAAATCCACATGATTTTTGGGAAGTACCAACCTTCAAATGATACGTATCAAAATTTCACGACATTTCGACGATTAGTTTACAAGTTACAGTGTTTTTAGTGACGCTACTTTCGATATTTTCAAAACAATGGAAAAAATCGAATTGTGTGTGTTGATTTAACACTATTTTTTGATGGGAAAAAATACCGTTCAAGCAAAGCAATGGCTTAATAATTGTTACGGGGGATTCTGCCCTTGGAAAATCACTCATCATTTACTGGTATGCTGTATTTAAACGCGATCGTACAGATACAAATGATGCTGAACGCTCTCGACACCCAAATGAGGTGGTTACACCAAAAAACATCAAATAAGTCAAAAAATGGTTCTGGATGACCGTAAAGTGATATTGCGTGAGATAGCTGACACCCTAAAAATATCAGAAGAATGTGTTTTGCATGAACCTTTGGGCATGAGAAAGCTCTGTTCGAAATGGGTACCGCGTTTGCTCACAGTGAACCAAAAACAGTAACGTGTTGATGATTCTAAGCGCTGTTTGGACCTGTTTAAGCTCAATAAAAAGAATTTTTTCATGGGATATGTGACAATGAATGAAACATGAATCCACCACTACACACCGGAATCAAATCGGTAGTCAGCTGAGTGGACAGCAACCGGTGAACGCCGCCCGAAGCGACTAAAGATACAACAGTCGGCTGAGAAGGTTTTGGCCTCTGTATTTTGGGATGCGCATGGAATAATTTTCATCGACTATGCTGAGAAGGGAAAAGCCATCAATGGGGAAAAATATATAAAATTATTGGTGCGTTTGAAGGCAGAAATCGCAAAGAAACGGCCCCAAATGAACAAGAAAAAAGTGCTCTTTCATCAAGACAATGCACCGTGTCACGTCAATGGCTACTATGGCAAAATTGCATGAATTGAAGTTCGAATTGCTTCTTCAACCACCATTCTCCAGATTTGGCGACCAGCGACTATTATCTATTCGCAGACCTCAAAAAATGTTCGCGGGAAAGAGATTTGGCTCCAATGAAGAAGTTATCGCCGAAACTAAGGCCTATTTTGAAGACAAATCCTTCTACAAGAAAGGTATGGAAATGTTAGAAAAGCGTTGAACTGGTTGTATCGCTCTTGTAGAAGACTATATTGATAAATAAAGTAGAATTTTTCAAAAAAAAAATGTGTTTTAAGTAGCTAGACCAAAAACTTTTCAGCCTACATGTTAAATATAACAAAGACCAAGCTGGTTGTGTTTTCAAAATCACACGTTGATGTGAATCTTATCATTAATGAACAGAGAATTCATCAGGTTTTGTCTTTTAAATACCTGGGAACATAAATTAATAGCCAGTGTAATCCAAAAATTAGATTGACAATCGAGCTGGTCGAATTTTGCAAAAAAAAAAAATGTTTTAAGTAGCTGGACCAAAAACTTTTCAGCCTATATATATACATATATATATATATATATATATATATATATATATATATATATATATATATATATATATATATATATATATATATATATATATAATATATATATATATATATATATATATATATATATATATATATATATATATATATATATATATATATATATGTAAAAGCAGTAATTGTTTTTAAATACGGAA
>CM032448.1:83770892-83835892 GCA_019049505.1 Pachyrhynchus sulphureomaculatus | reverse complement strand
TCACAAGTATATAGATTATACCTTTCTGTTATTATGTTTAAATTGTTATTTTTTTAAGGATTCATATGAAAATTCATAGAAACGAAGATGAAATTAAAATGTTTCAGTGTGGAGAATGTTCATATAAAACTAGGCATAGTGGAGCATTCAAAGACCATATAATAAGGCATAAACCACCAGACGAGGTATGCTCACAAATTTTTTTTTATTCACTTGTAAGAGAATACCATATATTTGTTCTAGGTTCCAATGTACCAGTGCACAAACTGTTCATACCAATCAAAAATCAAAAGTTGTTTAGAGGATCACATAAGAAGATCGTCTGATTCGTCCAACAACACAGTTTGTTGTCCTTCTTGCTGTTTTAGAACTTCCACTGCAAATAATTTGCGCATTCATATGTCGAAAGTTCACAGGGATGAAATGGATCAGAGCGAATTTTTACATTGTGCGTTGTGCGGTTTTAAAACTTTGTGAGTATTTAATCCAGTAGCTGAGTTTACTTTTTCTTTAGTCTTGTTTTCCGGCAAATAACGATATGATTGTAATATGTCTTTAAACATTGTAAAATACGCATGCTGCACGCTTCATGCTGTTTTACACGGACGTAATTTTCATGCGAAATTTTAATATTTATTCGTTATTTATATAATGCTAACATAAATATTTTAGGGTAATATATATATATATATATATATATATATATATATATATATATATATATATATATATATAAATATATATATATATATATATATATATATATATATATATATATAAATATATATATATATATATATATATATATATATATATATATATATATATATATATATCACATACATACATACATACATACATATATATATATATATATATATATATATATATATATATATATATATATATATATATATAAAATAGGTGTTCCGGTTAATAATGTGCATTTTTCGCAACATTTAAGCGTTTATTTCCATCACAAAAATGAATTACCTTAATAGTTAAAGTATTGGCCATCATTAGCTATAACTTTTTCCCATCTTTCTGTCAAAGAATGATTTCCGCACCAGAAGAACTTTTCATTTTTTGAGGCCAACCATTCATCAAGTCAAATTTTCACTTCTTCGTAAGAATGTAAGTGTTGTTTTGAAAGTTCGTGCTGCATCGATCAAAATAAGTGGTAGTCTGAGGGGGCTAAGTCCGGTGAATATGGCAGGTGGGGTAGAACGTCCAAATAGTTTTCAACACATTTTACAACATGGGGCCGAGCATTTGTCATGTTGAAAAATGACTTTGTCGTGTCTTTGGACGTATTCTGGTTGTTTTTCCTATAATGCTCTGTTCAACTTTATCAATTGTTGTCGGTATCGATCGCCAGAAATCGTTTCAATCAGGTTTCAGCAGTTCGTAATACACAGCTCTTCTGCTATCCCACCAAATATACAGCAAAGCTTTCTTTCCCTGTATATTGGGCACTGGTTGTGATGTTGAAAGCTGGCCTAGGTTTACCCAAGTTTTTTGGGTTGAAGCATGTTCACCTTAAGCTTGAACAAACAATCGATAACTTTCAGCAGGTTTTCTTCAAATGAAAGAAGGTTATTAAACGTCGTTTTTCGCACAATGACGATTAATAACGAACTGGCTTTTGATGACGTATGTTTACCTGCCAAAACGCCATAGATGTCACTAGTATATATATATATATATATATATATATATATATATATATATATATATATATATATATATATACATACTGTAGAATCTCGATTATCCGAAATAATATGGACCAAAGTGATTTCAGATAATCGAAATTTCGGTTGATCCGAATTTTTTTTATAAAATAGAAGTTTAGAATGAATACAACATTGCAGATTGACTTAAAAGCTTTTATACAATATGCTATTACGTACATAGGTATTTATTAAAATAAAGAATCGAACAATTAGTTTACTTATTTTATGTATATGTACGGAAAATCGAAAATAAAACAGTTTCATTCTTAACTTTAATGTCTTAAAAATGAGGTAATTTTTAACTGCATTCGTTTTGCGTTAGTTCTGTTTTTGGCTGCAATGTCTCTCCAACGTTTGATAAGCAAAACGTCCGCGGCGGTTGCATTTTCTTGTTGTTCTACATAAGTTAACGCTTTTTCTAGGGCCTCTAGTCCTTCTGAATGTGACATTTTTACTGGAATATTGTCAGTGGCTTCTACTTCGTTATCATCCTCGTCATCACTGTCTATTTTATTAGCATTTTTGCATACACTTTTAATTAATTCTTGGTCAGTCATTTCATCTTCCACACTATCACTGTTTAAGCATTCACAAACATCGGTTTCCGTAACACTTTCACATCATGATAGTCTTGTAATAATTTGATGTAAACTTTCATTATCTTCTATTTCTGCCTCTGAGTAATGTATCTCCTTTTGTGGAATCAATTTTGACCAAGGTTTTTCCAGAGTACTACTCTTTACTTAATTCCAGGCTGAAGCTATTCAATATATAACATTTTTCAAATTTATCCTTTTTAGACAATCAATAAGATTGCTACCTTCATCTACTTCTTCTAAAATATGCTTTAATAACAAACGCCTGTAATTGCGTTTTAAGTTTTCCAGTACACCCTGATCCATAGGCATTGCTTTTATTTCCCCACTTTCAAGTTGCTCCGCACTTGGGTGAGTGGGGGCGTTATCTAGTAACAAAATACATTTTCTAGGATATCCATGTTCTTTTAAAAAAAGTTCCACTTTGGGAACAAAATCTCCAAAAAAACAGTCTTTAAATAGAGTCGCGTTTATCCAGGCATTGTTTTGATTTTTATACAAAACAGGAAAAGCATTGCGACGAATAAAGGTTCGTGGATTTGCTGACTTACCAATACATAATAATGGGAGTTTGTATCTTCCAGAAGCATTACTGCATGCAAGAACAGTAATACGTTCTTTGCTACGTTTGTAACCAGGTGCTCCAGCTTCCGTTTTTGAAGCTAAGGTATTTGACTGTAACATTTTGTAGTTTCAGCCTGTTTCATCACAATTATAGATTTGGTCTGGTTGTAAACCATATTCTTTCATAAGCTGCTCAAAATTCTGTGCAAATTTTTTTACAGCAGATACATCATCCGACAATCTTTCTCCACAAACTTTCAGTTGACGTACACCATGTTTTTTTTTTCTGTCTAGCCATCCATCACTTGCAGAAAAATTTACAGGCGCTTCAATAACCGGCAACTCTTCTCTTAAACTTACTGCCTTATTTTTTAAAATTGTTCCTGAAATTGGTATTCCACGTTCTCGATTCTGTGTAAACCATAAAAATAAAGAATCATCCACTTTTTGATCTTCACCGCTTTTCATTCTTTTTCGTGCCTGTGTGGACGATGACAAAACACTACACCATTTTTCAAGTTTTTCACGATTTTTTTTCCAATCTGAAACAGTACTCACGGCTACCCCTAAATCCTTCGCTGTATTTTTAAGAAGTTCACTATTATCTAAACGTTGAATTGCTTCAAGTTTCTCTTTTAAGGTAATAACAACACGTTTACGCTTATTATTATGACGCTCCATTTTGTAAAATATCTATTAAAACGAAACTATTACCTCTGCGATAATAATAGACGTAATGAGTTATTTATAACACTCGTTGAATAAACAAAAAATAGACAGCGGTGAAATTCTAGACGTCGGGGAGTGCCCAACGCGTTAAGGAAACCACTCATCGTCTGTTTCGAATAATGGGGATTTTTTCGTTTAATGGGAATACAGTTTGCTTTTTAACAGGTTGTTTCGGATAAGCTTGATTTCACATAATCGCGAATCGGATAATTGGGATGGTACTGTATATATATATATATATATATATATATATATATATATATATATATATATATATATATATATATATATATATATATATATATATATATATATATATATACACAGTCGACACTGTTTATAGTGAAATTCTATATAGTGAAAAACTCTTTATAGTGCAATTTTTTTCAAGACCTAGAATATTTTAATGAAATTTCATGTAAAAAGCCCTGCGTATAGTGAATCTGTAAAATAGTAACACTCTATACAATAAAATTTTTACCGGAATTTTATGTATAAATTTTTATGCATTTATTGAGATCTTGGCCATTTCGGGTTTCCCATTTTTATCTAACATTAGCACGAATTCCATTTTTATGACGCATTCTTTTGAAAAGGTTCTTAACGCGTTTATAATGCCTAATGGTTGGCAATAAATCAGGTAGATTTCTGTGAGAAACCCGGGGAATAACCCTTTTTATAGCAACCCGGGGAAAAACCCATTTTAGAGTCGAGGCCTAGTAATTCGCAAATTCAGGTTCAGTTTCTTTTTGTTTGAGAATCAAGTAAGATGTCCAAGCTAGTGTGTTTAAGTTTAGCTGAGAAAATTAAAGTTTTGGAGGAAGTTGATAAAGGCTGCAAAAAAATTGATGTTGCAAAATTTGGTGTTTCTCTAAGTTGCGTCTCTCTGATAATAAAAAAGTCGCGACAGTATCATCAAGAAACCTAGTGTTCCAAGCAGTCGAAAACGAGTACGGGTGATTACTTACGAGGATGTAAATGAAGCAGTTTTTACGATGGTTTCAAGTGGCCCGTACGCATCAAAACGTACCAATATCGGGAAATTTAATAAAGCAAAAGGCTCTACAATTTGCTAAAGAATTTAACTGCATTAATTTTCAAGCTAGTGAAGGGTGGTTGAGTGCTGGAAGACTCGCAATTCAATTGTTTTCAACACGGTGTCTGGCGAGAGTGCAAGCGTTAGTGAGGAGGACTGTGACATTTGGACTGAAACTGTTTTAAAAAAGTGCATTGAAAAAAGTACGAGCCAAAATTGTGATGAAACCGGTTTGTTTTTTAAATGTTTGCCAAATAAAACTTTTGCTTTTAAAAGTGATAAATGTTTTGGTGTTAAAACAAGAAAGGGTGACACTTATGGTTGGGGCAAACATGGATGGCTCAGAAAAACTGAAATTACTGCTCATAGGTAAAAGCAAAAATCCCCGTTGTTTAAAAGGAGTTAGATTACGCCAATAATAAAAAGGCATGGATGACTTCTGAGACTTTCGAAAGATGGATCAAAGAACTGGACACGAAAATGAAAAGCCAAAAGCGAAAGATTGTGATGACGAAAGATTGTCCTGCACATCCAGTTACTGTAAGTAAAAAATTAAGGAATATTGAATTGATCTTTTTTTCACCAAACATGACCTCCAAATTGCAACCTATGGACCAGGGTATTATAAAAAACATAAAACATCATTACCGAAACAGAATTGTTCACAAGATTGTTAATGCGATTGATAACAACCTTCCAGTCCAAAAATTGATTACCCTTAAAGAGTGTAGAACCGAAGTCGCTAAAGTATGGAGTGAAAATTTTCTCAAAAAACTATTAAAAACTGCTTTTCTAAAGCAGGTTTTACTGAAAAAATTGACGAATGGGAAGAAGAAGACGAAATGGATCTCGCTACCTTAAAAAGGCAATGGGGTATTCTACAAAAAACTGCTACCGTGAACGCAGATTTTTTACTTGATTTCTTAGAAATCGACAATGATGTTGGCACGACAGATCTCCCAACTGACCAAGACATAATTGACGATATAAAAAGTATAGAAAATCATGAAGAAGAAACTGAAACCGGGGACTGTCCTGCTAAATTTAGTGAAAATGAAATAAGAAATGCATTTGACATTGTGCGAACTACTCTCAGGGGCCAGGAAAGTGCACCTTATCAAATCTTTATGCATTTGCATAAATGCGAGAATTTTGTTAAGCAACAATTATTTTTCAAAAGTAATGTTCAAAAGAAAATAACTGATTATTTTCCCTAGTACGTATGTACGTAGTATGTACATATGTATTAACAGATTGTGTATTATTCTTTTTATTTCGTATGTAGTACATACATACATAAAATCCGTACGTTATATCTTTACACGTGCGTCATAGTTCTCAGGCAATATCCCAGACGACTATTATATTTTTTGTCTCTTTTTTCCAATACCTACGATTTATTGGTGAAAAGAGACAAATAATATAATAGTCGTCTGTTATATGGCCTGAAAACTATGACGCACGGGTAAAAATATAACATACGGACTTTATGTATGTATTTAGCCCTGTACATGCTATGTACTATTTAAACCTTCAAATGTTTAATAAAATCTTTTCTGATAATTCAATTTTGCAATTTTTTTTGTTGCTTGTACCTTATACATACACATAATCAATCGTTTGCTGATGTTACAATACAGTTTTGACCCCGACATAGAGCTTTTATCCAGACTTGAGTTTGACAAATTACTTTGACATACTTGACAAAACCAGGCATAAATTATTTTCGAGTAAAAAAATCACTACGCCACCTCTAGTACTCGAACGGACCTGACGTTTGCGTCGCTGTATCTAATTTATTTTTCGGTACTCATTATTAATTAAATTGAAAACTGGGGTTAAAAAGGGGTATTGAACGCGATAGTAGCAGAATTGTTATTTTTGAAAATTTCCTGCACACACAAGGAACGGTCCACTCCGGTGAATCTCTCCAGAGCAACTGAATTTCTAAAGGTCCAGGATTACATCCTTTGCTCCCATCTTGCTTCTGCCCCTGGTTACATTCGCGCAATAAACCCTGTAATATATAAAAATTTCTGTTGTAATCGAGTTAGTCACATTTGTTTATTTTAGGAATAAAAGGGTTTTAAAAGATCACATGAAGGAGCATAAAAATGGTAACATTTTTGAACCAGGAGAATATAGCAGTAGTATGCCGCTAGCAGCAAGGTCTGAAACATATATTGAACAAGAAAATAATACGCAAATTCGTGAAAATCTTGTGGAGGAAAATACTTCTTTAGAAGAATTGTCTGTAGAAAACACTATTAGCTAGAGTCTCAAAATCACTTCCCAAGAACACTATGACATTTGTCTTCTAGTAGGTTTTTCTTGCAAATTATCCCTCAAGCAAAGGTCAGAGACGACTTGTTTTGACTTTAACAGGTGATAGTTTTTCTAAAAATTAACAGGTATGGAATGCAAGAATGTAGCATTTATTTTAAAAACTAAAATCAGTCTTAAAAAGTTATGATTGGTGATAGTTCAAGATAATTTACAGCCCATAGTGATAAATTTACTATTTATGTAAAGAATATGATGTAAACTTATTCAATGTGATGAGGCCCAGAAGTGAACATTTATGACCGAAGTAACGTTAGGTAAGATTAGTTCTTTTTAATAAGACTCGTCAAAAATAAAGTTATAAACTATTAAGGATAACGAGCCGACTTTGTTATAATTTTTATGACGTCTAATTCTAGTTTAAATTATAAATTTATTATTTATATTTCAATTTAAATATTTTTTGTATACTTTATTTTGTGGTTATTCTTTTATATAATTGTATTGTAATGAATACGTGAAATATATAAAGTTTACTCTCAAAATTACATCAGAATGTCTTAACATTTTTTAAATCACATTATAGGTAAGATGTTTAAGCATAGAGTGTACAACGTCCTTCCGAAAGAACGCAACGTCCTACTGATAGGACTCACCTTTAGGTCTGACAAGGCGGCATGTATTACTAATAGAAAATTCAGAAAATTTCTAGCTAATGCAAAAAAAATTAAAAATTCCAACATTTTAAGTTATTTTACGAGTACTTAAAAATTTTGTATTTTGCCACCGTTCAGGAGTGCGTTGACCTCGAAAAACTCATTTGACGTGCGTCAGCACCAGTGTTTTTAACATGTCCCCTCCTTTATCCATGCTTAGGAAGAATGAAGAGTTTGGTGGATGGTTGCGTATAAAACTCCTTCCGACAGGACTTTGGCCTGTACGTTTTATTATTAATATTAGATAGAGAAAATTATGATCATGTTACTGAGGCTGACTTCGAACCTTTAGCTTGAAAATACTCTGAATGAGAAAAGGAATGGAATGACAACTTTTTAAGCGTATTATCCTTAATTTAAAATTTATTTTTTCAAAATGATGGCTAACTGAAAAAAAAAAGAATAAACAGGGAAAATAACACAGGCCCACAAAAAAAATGTTTGTAAACACTTTTTAAACCAATACAACTAAGTGTTATGTGTTTTTGGGTGTTAAAATCTTATCTGGTATGTTTTTTTGTATCACCCACAGTTCTCTCACAATATGACATCGATTAAATTTCAAAACCAAATCCTCTTCCTGCTTGAAAAACTGAGCAAACTATAATGTTAAATAGATGTTCCAAATTCCAATAAATGTTTTTCTTTCAGCCTAGAACCAAGCAATTCTACTTTTTCCTTAGTCAAACCCAAATCTCTCACTAAATCATTTAACTCAGCTTGTGTAAACAACTATGGTTTTAAATTTTCTAGAGAACATTGAAACTCATCATCATCCGATCGACTTTCATTAAATTCGGGACTGGACTGTAAAACGTCATCGATAGACTGAGGTGGCTTAGGGACAGGAAGTCTCGGTCCATGTCCTACCGGCCGATTAGCTGAAGTAAAGTTAGGATAGACAATTACTTTCTTATTTTCGGAGTTATATCCAGAAACATCAACGCTGCAAAAATAACAATCATTTGAAAGATTTTCTTGCTCTCTCCATACCATGGGTACTGCAAATCTAAAAGCTTTCTTTTCTTTCTTATACCATTTCCTATGATCCTCAAACATAACATACTTTGTGAGGAGCCCAACATTTTTCTTGATTACCGATTACTACATCAAAATATGCAAAGTATACTTTTTTTTACAAAGTCAGTAATGTTTCATTGATGTTTTTTAACTACAAACTCACCACATATATAACAAAAAGTGTTGGAAGAGTTTTTACAACCACGATTAGCCATACTTTGAGTGTGAATTAAAGCACATGGGTTAAACACTGCAATGCGAGGTTATATTAACTGGAAGAAAACAAACAGCTGTGACATTTATCGGAACTGCCAACCTAATAACATTTGATTTTACTGCAAACCTTATAAAATTTTGATTTTATTGCCAACCTAATAACATTCGAATGATAAAAAATAAACTTTACACATTTTGAATATTAAAATGTAAAAAATTGGTGGGTGATACGACTTTTTTATTATTATTTTCTGACTCGGCACACCAAGAAACATAGGAATCAGGTAAAATTATTAAAAAAAGTTTTTTCATCGTTGGCCTGTGTAATTAGTTGTGCGAAGAAAATATTATATATTGTAACTTACAAAAAACTGGAAATAATGAAAAATAATAATTTTTTCATGACTAGTAAAGCCATCTCATTTTGGCCGTTTAGAACCGTCATTAAACTGCAGGTCCCCTTTATCTGTGTAAACCTTTAAAAGGGCTCCAACCACAGGCAAAGGCGAAAGGGGCGCCTACGTCCGTATCGGATAGGGCACTTCAAGAAGAAGAAGAATTTTTCAGATAAAAAATACAGTAAATAATTTAGAAATATATAACAGTGTTTTCGTGTTAGCACAGTAGGCATTGGTGTTATAGCGGTCTCTGTAAAGTTACCCATCGTCTTCCGGCTACTCGTTTTAGTATAGAAACACTTAAGCGAGGGTCAATGTCAGCTACTGGCTGGCAGTTGCCTATCGTAGATGCTCCTTGACACGTAATCAGGTCCGGCCAAGAAATACAACAAACGGTTGGAAACAAAGCAAGAACAATGTATTTTCAGTCTCATGTTTGCCAGCAATAAAATTGGAGTAAAAAAAAAAATCATATAAAGTGGTAGCGGAGTGGTGACGAAGGAGGGAGTAGGCTTGTATATCTAAGTAGGAAGCAAACGAATTTTAGTATATTAGATAGAGAAGACCCGGTTAAAGAAAAACGGTCTTATTATATATTGTTAGAGGTACCACCAACTAATGGCAGCAGACGGTAACGCTAACGGAAGACGGCAAATGGTAACGGCAACTAACATCAATGAACGGTGATGCTTTCTGACTACAATCGATAGAAACGTAAGCAGACGACGATAGATTGTCGTATTCACTGTTCGTAGTAAACGGCAACGTAATTAACTGTGGTGGACGGTGACTCCAACTCAAGAAAATAGTAACACTATCTGGCTCTTGCATCGGTAGGAAGGACGGTCAGCATACGGAATTTATCCCAGTACCAATCCAACGTCGAAACTAATGCAGCTTAACACGTAGCATCTCGGCCAAGAGACAGGCGGCAGGGATCCGGTGGAAGCCTTAGCTAGAGTGGCTCACCTCTTAATCCGTTCTCTTTTTCTAGCAGTGGCCCAGTTCCGGTTTTAGTCCTAGGTCTGGCCTGGGCTGCTGGCGCTTGAGGGACCGACTGTCTCGTTCGAATCGCGTTTTTGTGATTTTATAAGCGTGGTGCCTAATGGGGAAGCAATAGCGAGAGAAGTAAGCTTTTGCCGGCGACGACAATTAATAAGATAGTTTTTTATAGGAATTTTAATCTTAGAACAACCTGTTAAAGCAAGAACGAACATGTTGCGATGTAGGATAAACCTGTTAGGAACAACACGCATAGTGGCCCAAATGAATTTATGTAACTTCTTTTCAAATGTTAAAAGTCAACTTGAACAATTAAATAGATAAAATATTTTGATATTGCTCGAATTATACAGAGAAAAAATTAGCCCTTTTCAATATTTCCCTCAAAAATCTTTATAAAATTTAAATTTAAGTTTGCCCCTCTGTTATATATAATTTTTGTAGTTATTTCCATCTCAATTTGTGGATGAACGCGATTCAAAATAACTTACAGTCTGTCAAGTAAGAACGTGTCCGCGATAATTCATTTTTGGTAGCGATTCAACAAAAAAATCGTCTACGAAATCCCGCAAAATCCAAAATGAGTCGCTTGTTTGCGCGTCTTTCTTTGTTTCCATCCAAAAGGGTCTAAAATGACACAGTCCGCGGCTGCTAAATATATTAAAAAGTCGGTATCGTTTATGAAGAAGTGGGTCAATCATTTTAACGAGTCTAAAAATGTCGACAACGTGCCAAAACGTGGCTCGGTAGGCAAAGTCACTCCGAAAGTCGAAAAACGAATTGTGTCTTTGTTTTCACGGGACCCGACGCAACGTCAAGGAGCGCCAACATTAAGAAAATCGGGTTTGAATGTGTCCCATGAGACCATTCGACAACAGCTTCGTGCTCATGATGACAAATTTCGAGGGACGTTGAAGAAACCTATGCAGAAAATCTCGTCGACAGTATGCCTCGAAGATGCCAGGCGATTATTAATACCGGAGGCGATTAGATAGCTTACTAAGATAATTGCGCCGTTGTTAATATACCAAAGAATACATTGATGGCTAAAAATGTTCTCGAAAGACATTTTTTCAAGAATAGGAGCGGTCACGTTCTTATTTGACAGACTGTAAATAGTTTAACTTCTACACCAAAATTAAATGTTGAGTCAGTATCGATCTTCTTTTTATTTGAACGCTCATGAAATTACGCTGTTATGTGGTAATTTCATGAGCTGATTCAATTTGACAAGAAGAAATGGTATATAGAAACAGTCAACATATGTGAATAAACCTGCCTTGTGTTTCTCTCAAGTCACCGCAATTTTTCACGATGCTGTAATTATGAGTAGTAGAAGACCTATAAGACGTCTTAATACACTTTACTCCATAAACACATCTAATTTTAAAATATTTATAGTAGAAAACAAATGTATTGATGAAAAAATCTTTATTCTATAACAAACTAAGCCTTTAAGAATTATTTCTTAAATATGGTATCACATAAATGTAAACCGGTCCCGTCATTCTAAACAAGCTGTGAAATTATTGACCACCAGCACGTCGTTTTCGTAGTCGCTGCCATTTCTTCCTAGATTTTTTTTCCAGGTACAAAGATGGTTACCTTAAACTTTAGTTAGTTGAGATATGGTTATAACCATTAAAAATTTTTAAAGTGAATGTGAATAAATTCCTAAACTTCACACATCACTCCGAATTTACAGTTATATGGCCTCTGTAATCCTTAACAAGTACGGGCCGAAAATTGCTCATTGTCATTTTTAGTGTTCTGTACGGAATACTTCGGTGTCTGTCTGTCCGTCTGTAATACTTACGGACACTTTTCTTTGTATTATTTTTAAAAAATTGCAAAAAAATCTCTGTCCCCCCCATCTCGAAAAAATTCTGGAATATTCTCACAGGATGTAGATTGAACGAAAATTATCACAAATACATTACCTTCAATAATATATATATATATATATATATATATATATATATATATATATATATATATATATATATATATATATATAGTATGTATATATATATATATATACGAGTATATATATATATATATATATATATATATATATATATATATATATATATATATATATATATATATATATATATATTAGAGTGACCGGATCTCATAGAGGGGAAAAAAATGTTGGAATCTTGTTCGTCTGGACCCCACAAAACGATTCTCCTTTCCAGATATTGAGATAGCCGAAATTTGAGCTCGATTAAACGACGTTAACCGGTGCCGCTCGTCGCTCAAAGTTTGAAAAAATCCAAATTTTTGGCCAAAAAGCTGACATATGGAGCCATAACTCCAGAACGGTAAATAATAGAAACACGCTTAATATCTCAAAAGAAAGCTAATGTTGTTCTTCAAAATTTATATTCTATACATAATTGTTGTTATTTTAAGTCAAACCGAGTTACAACAGCCTTTAGCCCCAAAAACGTGGCCTGGTACCACTAGGAGCATACTTCGTATATTTTGTTAAGTGATAAATTTTGCTTTTTTTTGGAATATTTTTGAGTTTAAAGTAGAAATATAATAAAAAAAACAAGTAATACTGATAAGTCTAATGACATTTTTTATTTTAAAATATAAAAATTAGGTATATAATACATACAAAACAGACACAGAAAAGATACAGACGTAGTACCTACATGAATTGATAATTTTACATAGTTATCTAGTCTATTCTAGAGCTTTTGTTAAAGTAGTTTTTGAAACGTCAGGATATAATGCTCGGCATTTACTTACAACTTGCAGGACATATTGCTTTTGGTCTTCATCTTTTGTCAGAAGGTCGTTAAAGTCGGTTATTAATTTAACACCACGCTCAGCCATATCATTAACTACTTTTAATGTTTTGACAATTTTCAATCCTTCTTGGAAGTCATTATTTTGAGGCCAGGTGTTTGGATGTTGTCTTAGGAAATCTGTTTTTATATTAAATTGGTCAAAGAATGTAAACGTTTCTTTGGTAAGTAAATTTACCAATCCTCCATCAACTACCTCTTTTATGTTTTCTTTCCTAACTTTTGGATTTACAACCCTAGCGTGCTGTGATGGTTCATCTGTGCTACTGAGCAATTTATTAGCCATTAACAACTTTTCATCATCTGCATTCAAATACCACAAATGGTTCGAAAATTTGGTCAGGGCTATTTCTGCAATGTCGTTGTCACATTCTTTATAGTCTAACAGACTATGCAAAATACCTAAATCTTGCTTTGGTGCAAGATGAGCTTTTGGAGCATTGAACCAAGCTTTACAATAATTTTAACTAGGAAAACAGAAATGGCACGCACAGAACTTTCTTCTTCTTTAGACATCTTAAATTGACGAGGAAAAATGAACATTTTTAAGTAGTAAATAGCCTTTGCCATCCACCTAGCGTGATGAATGGCTCCTGGAGTTCTAAAACCCACAACATTGCCGTCTAGTGATCCAACAAATACGAGAACCAACTGCAATAGCTCCTTGTAGTCATCTCTGGGGTGGCTCTCAGTTAATTTGGTCTCGAATTCAGCAGTAACATTTGCAATTACTTCTGGAGTTAGCTGCTTTTATATTAGATTGTCACTGATACCTGTGTCGTATTTTCCTTTGTCTGTCTTGGGCCACGCAGTGAGGAATCTCTTGAAAATGTCTGGATGAGGTCCAGTGGTTGATCCCATTTTTGTGTCGAATACGCCTCTTCACAGAATTTCCAAGATATGGTGACGGCAAGCTAGGTATAACGATTCTCTTCCTAACATTTGCTCCAATATGACGCATGCTTCTTTGAGTCTTCCCGTGTTGGATGCTGTAGTGTCGAAGCACATCGCCTTGACGGTGTTGAGAAGGCCCCATTCATGTAGGCATTCATATACGGCTACGGCTTGCTCCTCTCCAGAGCTTTTTGCTGTTACAGGAACTCCCAGCAGCTGTTCCTTTTCGCCATATGAAATAGCTATAGCTATTCGCTCACATTGTTCATTTTTTAAAACACCCGGTAAAAGTTTACCGTCCCAATGGACAACCACGGGCTCTTTTTCAGGAATGTTTACTTTATCAAAAATTTGTTCTCTGAACATTTGCCTTCTATCATGTAATAAAGTTTTTGAGACTTTGTACTCAAGAGGGTCAAGGTTTAGTGCTTCTAGAGTAGCTATTAAAATTCTCGTGGCATTTCTGTCGGATACCTTACATCGATCTAATAAAATGGACAATTTCATGTTTAAAATCTCTTTAACGCCCCTTGCAAATGAAACTTTCATCCTCTTGCCCTCAGATGGTCCTGGATCTTCTGCAGCTTCTTCAGGGATGTCCATTTCCTCCAAGCTCTCAAGTTCCTGGTAAATGCTGTCCTCTTCAGTGTCTTCTTCTCCTTCTTCGAACTTGTCTTCATCATCCGTCTCTAAGAAGCAACAAATGAAATAGAAAAAAAAAAAAGACTATAAAAACTTGTCGTTTTAGCAGAATAGTAATAATACATAGGTACTAAATTACCTACTTCTAATTATCAAAAGGTATTATTTAAAAAATATAAACTCAATCATAAAGATGCCAAATCATGCTCTCATGTACAATTTTCTTTCAATTATAATGAAACTATTTACTTATTTGTTTATCTATTTTTTAGAATACTAATAATAACAAAAAAACTCACCAATATCAAAAGTTGCTTCTTGGATTTGTCGGTTCATTTTTGCAAGTTCCTTTTGCACCGTGATTTCTTCAGCTCGAGACAACTTGAGATCCACTCCAGTCATGGAACCTGGGCGGCCCTTTTGCCTCTGTTTCACGAGAAACGCCTTATCTTCTTCCGATTTCATCAGAGCCAAGGCATCTTGTTGAGCAATATCAAAGAGATCATCCAACTTTTCAACAAACTGTTTAAATTTGTTCTTGGCCGTTTTCGATGTTTTCTTCCGGTCTTTTTGAAGAATTCTCCACTCGGCGTGAAGTTTTTCCAGCTTAGTAATTGCATCTTGCTCATGTTTAGTCGGGATTCGAGCTTTCTCCCAAAAAAATGAATACTTCTCGTATTGTAAGTTTTGCTGATCCTCTTACAGTTAATTTCACAGTACGTAAATTATAAAATAAAGTACACAAAATTTGACGATTTGAGGGTAGTTTACAACCGGTGATCTGGTGAATGGGATAGCCCACAAGAAATATTTTATCCTTGGTCCGGCTTTGTACACCTGATGTGGATGCCACTTCAGAGGCCAATAGGTAAATAACAGTTAACTTGGAAAATGAAACAAAATATATTGCAAACTTTAATTTCAATAAAATGTTTTCAAATGTCTTTTAAAATAATACTATAATAGTTATAAAAACAATAACACACACACTTGGAAAATTAAAAAAAAAAAATCGTTAAAATATCTTCACTAGATAATTGTTCGATCTAACTAGCTCAAAGGCACTTTAGAAACTAAACTGAATAAATAAAAGATCGGTTGTACGCTGAAGTAAAATCACCATCCCTAAAATAGAAATTAGATTCACCCTCCTTTTTACCTGTCAAACGGGTCTTTCTTTGGTAAACTAGTCAGGTAATCCCCATATAATAAAAGATTAAATTTGAACAAAAAGCTCTTTATGTTTGAAAATTGAGTTCCAAAATACTTTTTAACAAAAAAATGTTAATTCCGAGACACATTATGTAAAAACCCGTAAAATTCTTAGAATACTCCCAAACTGGCTCCTACTGGTACCAGGTCACGTTTTTGGGGCTAAAGGCTGTTGTAACTCGGTTTGACTTAAAATAACAACAATTATGTATAGAATATAAATTTTGAAGAACAACATTAGCTTTCTTTTGAGATATTAAGCGTGTTTCTATTATTTACCGTTCTGGAGTTATGGCTCCATATGTCAGCTTTTTGGCCAAAAATTTGGATTTTTTCAAACTTTGAGCGACGAGCGGCACGGGTTAACGTCGTTTAATCGAGCTCAAATTTCGGCTATCTCAATATCTGGAAAGGGGAATCGTTTTGTGGGGTCCAGACGAACAAAATTCCGACATCGATTTTTTGCGGTCACCCTAATATATAAATATATATATATATATATATATATATATATATATATATATATATATATATATATATATATATATATATATATATATTTATATTTATATTTAATTTTTATGGGTCTAGCACACGTGCTGCAGGGAAGTCCCTAAAGCTCTACAGGAGCGAAATGTGAGCGGAATTAGCGATTCACATTGTTCTTGAATCGCTGTAAATTGTACTTGGTGGAAAACACAGTCCTGGGCAAATTATTCCAAAGGGATGATGTTCTCCAAATAAAAGACTGCTTGAAAAGCGTTGTACAAGGAGTAACAAGCTGAACCTCATACGGATGTGAAGTATTAGCGCGTCGTGTATTTTTAACATGCACCGCTCTGGGAGGAATTAAGCGGGCTACATCCTTCGAACACTTTTCATGAAAATACTTGTAGAATAGGCTCACGTCGCCAACCGTTCTTCAATGTTCCAGCGAATCGAGGCCGCCGGTCAGTTCCGGGTCTCCAATCAGACGAACAGCTCTTCTCTGAATAGAATCTAACAAATGCAGTGTATGTTTGGGAGCAGAGCCCTAAACATGGGAGCAGTATTCCATAGTTGGTCGAATTTGAGCGTTATTATCACGATGCTGTAATTTTATATATATATATATATATATATATATATATATATATATATATATATATATATATATATATATATATATATATATAACATATATATATATATATATATATATATATATATATATATATATATATATATATATATATATATATATATATATATATATATATGTATTGGCCAGTTATTTTTTATCGGCATAGCACGCGTGTTGCAGGGAATTCCCTAAAGCGCTACAAAAGCAACGTGTGTGCGGAAAAGCGATTCTCGTTGGTTTTGGATAGCTGCAAAGTGTACTCGGTGACATACATAGTCTGGGACAAATAATTCCAAGGTCTTCATGTAAAAGAATTCTTGGAAAGGCTGATACGATGACTAACAAGCTGAACCTGTATGTGAAGTATTAGCGTGACGGGTATTCCTAGCCAGTACAAAATAATATTCCCAGCTTTTGAGGAACTTCCTTTGGTATGCCAAAACATATATGCTCACAAGTTAACACGTAGCAAATCGAGTGACGATACGAAAGGAATGGAGTGTCTCGACATAACAATGTCCGGTTCGCCCCAAGATAGAATTTCTCTCTCTGTTAAGTTGAACGACTTTTTCCTGTCTGCGGATATTTGCACAAGTAGCTGATGGTCGAGCGTTCAAAGTAAAAAAAGAAACAACTATAATCGACAAAGTTCTAGATTGGATTCCTGGTCCTTTCCAGCAGATCGTGAATGTGAAAGAGAAAGAGAATAGGAGACAGAATGGACACAGTAAACATAAAAAACAGTAGCGACGCTTAAGAAATTTTTTAGGCCCTGTTTCATATCACGCATGCGTCCCCAATCGTACCAACAACATGGCTGCCAGCGTGGTCACGGGTTGTGTTTACATCTTGATTTCAAGGAGAATTTTTTTTACATACGTGATTCAAAATTCATTATTAATAATTTTCCAATAAGTAAATAACTCGTTTGACGTTATAACTGAAAATAAGTATAGAAAAGACGCCAAGAGGAAGTTTTTGTTGTGCGGTTAGTGCTTGTAAAAATATATGTGGTGTCTTCAAAGGAGTTAGTTTTCTTGAAAGAAGAAGCAAAGAGTTCAGCCAACAAGTTCGCTTTCTCAACAGGTGTTGTTGCAATAGAATTATCTGGCCGTGTGAGTGGTGGTATAGTGGATTTGATGAAATTTTGACTAACTGCCTTAGCGACTGCCCAAAAGGCTCTGGAATTATTGGGACAAGCGAGAAGTTTGTTTCTAATTCGTTGATTGTAAGCTTCCATACCAGCCAAAATAACATCGAAAACCTCCCTGGCGCAGTCAGATGGGTTGTCGGATCGAAAACAAATGTGTGTCCAAGGGAAAGTTCGAAAATATTCCATGAGATCTTCCCATCCCATGCGCAAAATTCTAGGTCAAGAGGCTTAAAGTTGTTTATTATTGTTACCTTTGACATCATACCCGCAGTATGGCGACAAGTCATTACAAACTCGAACCTCTTGAGATCAAAAGTGCCGAGTCAGACTGTCGCTACTGTGTTTTATGTTTACTGTGGTATGGAGCCGCGAGGCACACTGGCGTTAATACTGGCGATAACAGAAAGAAACCTGTCGACTGTTACTCGAAAAGAATGCTCTCGGAGAAAATACGAGAGCCATAACCAAAACTTTTTAAACACACCATAAGAGTGTAACTTAGCCAACAATCCGTCATACCAAATACGGTCGAATGTCTTGTCGGCAACCGATCGAGATTCTCCAAAATGTTCAAGTGCGTTTCAAACATGCCTGACATAAGTTAGAAGATCTGTTAATCTTGCTTAAGCAAGCCATATTGATGGTCCTTAATAAATAATATTGAATCCTTCCAAATATGCTGATTAATAGCTTTTTCCTTAAGTTTATTACTATAAACGGTGCGAATAGTGAGTAGTTGCTTAGCAAGGCTTTCTTGCCTTTTTAGATCTCAAATTGTGGCGAATTTCCAGCAGGGAGGAAATATTTCTTTTCTGTTGGATAGGACATTGGATATTTACAATAAATAGATTGATCACGTCTTAAAAAAGAAAATAGTTACACGTCGAATAAATATTAAACATGTAGAATTAAAATAAAGAATTCAACATACACTTTCCTTAACGTAAATAAAAATTTAAATTGTTCAAGGCTAGGTAATGATGATGATTTTCGATGGTGAGGGCGCATCGACGGCTATGATCATTTAGCGCCCAAGAATTTGATAATTTACCATTAATGGGTTAAACTCTGAAGTTGAATTCTTTTAGAAATTTTATTATGTTGTCTTTCAGAGGAGAAAAGGAGATTATATTTGTGGAGACATTTGGAGGAATGCCGTGTTTAACTCTCAAGTTATGATGTAGATTGGATTTAAATAAGTGAGCTACAGATAGAGGGGAGTCACAAATGGGACAGGTCGGAGGGGGTTCTCTCTTTAGCAAGTAAACGTGAGTCGAATAAGTGTGGGGGGGGGGGGGAGGGGGTGGGGGGGGGGGGGGGGTGGGGGGGGGGGGGGGGGGGGGGAGAAGGGGGGGGTTTGGGGGGGTGGGGGGGGGGGGGACCTGTTGCCAATCTTCTCATTAGTACGTTATGTCTACGATCAATTGCCATGATGTTTAGGGGGGAAGACATTTAGTTTGTTGGGCCACAGTTTATTGTTTGGGTCCTCTAAGTCGCATTTGAGTTGGAAAAGAGAATAGTGTAGATGTTTTAGAAATATGTTAAAGTCGGAAAAGTGGTTTTCTCCCACGTTGTGGCAGCCTATTTCGATGGCCGAAGTTTTGCAAAAGAGTCCGCTCTATCGTTGTGAGGGTTACCAATGTGGCTGGGTAACCAAAACAGGGATATCGTACGTTTTTTGAGGAAAGCAGTATACATTGGGTCCGAGATCTGTCTTATGTAATTTAATTCCAGTTTTTCTGGTTTTGACGGCATTGAGTGCACTTAGAGAATCAGAAATTATAAGGGTCGAAGGATGAAAGTTTACTTGAAGAGAGTATCTGTTGGCCTCCTTGATGGCCAATAGTTCTGTAGAAAAGATGGAAGAGTGTTTCGGCAGTTTGAACAATTTAATGACATTGTCAACGAAGAAGGCTGCTCCAACTCCCCTATCTGTCTTGGATCCATCGGTGAAAAATAAGGAATGGTTGGGATAAATGTTGGGTAACCTTTCAAGAAAGAGCTTGTTGAAAAAGTAGTTAGGGTGTTCAGATTTTTTGTATGAATGTAGAGTTAGATCAATGTTGGGGAGAGGGGAAAGCCAGGGAGGAAAAGTGGTTTGAAGAGGGTAGTTGTAAAAGGGAGGAGCAATGTTATACTGGGTGATTAGAATGTTTATTCTGTGAGGAATGGAGTTAGGGGGAAATGTTAAGTTGGATTTATGAACATTAGGTAGGTTGAGGGAATTCCTGGTGTGGGGTCGATGAAGTGAAGATGAGTAGAATTTTAGTAAGGAGAGATTACGTGATAGCTGAAGAGGCAGGGTGGTTGAGATGCACTGCAACCTGGAGATTGGAGTAGTGCGAAATGCTCCTGTAGCAAGTCGAGGCAGCTATTGTTCATTGTATCGAGAGGTTTTTTAACATACTTACTACTACTAACATACTTACTTAACATACTAACATACTAGGTAAATTACTAATCTTTTACCTCATTAAACGAGAAAAATTGAACTCGAACTACTCAAACCTCTGTTTAAATTTATTTTAAGATTTATGTGAGCGTTTTCGTTGTATATGGTAATAGTTTAACAGCAACTAAGCCGACTTCAAAAAAAGCTTCATTAAAATACGTTTTGTGAGGCTGTCGGAAGACGCCTTAAGTTATCTCTTAAGATGTCTGTAAAGACTTTTGATAAAACATATTTACGTTAAAACACAATCACACATATAACGTGTCCTGAGAATTGCCTAACTAGATGGACTGCTAACGATCGATCTAATTAATGGCTAGTGTTGTCAAATTTTTAAAGTTTAAAAAATTCCTTGAGCCATACAGACATTAAGATATTTTTCCCATCAGATTTACATAAATTTGATATATGAATTAATATAGTATATCCTAACGAATATCGAGTATTACGTAACGTCGTCTGTGCCTATTTTAAACATTACGGTTTGAGATAACGATAACTTTTTGAAGAAAAATAGTTCGCTGTTCTAAATTTTATGAAAGACATCCGTTCTCTTGTCTCAAGAATAGTTTATATTAGATATCCGGAGGATGTTCACGTCTCAACGACGTTCAGATATTGCATCGAACCTACAGTAGATATCCTGTTGACGCCGTAAGCTATTATCTGGAATATTGGCTGCTTTCACAAATAGGAAAGAAGGAACTTTGTGTGTCATTGGTATAAAAAATTACGTTTTAAGATATTTTCAATTTATTTTGGTAAAATCTTAGCAGGAAACAAAAATTTCAGGTAAGAGTGCGTACAAATAGAAAAAACTGCCAAGGGCAAGTCGGACTTGCGCAGTTAGTGTTCCGGTACGATGATTGCTTGTAAAATAAAAATTTTTGTAACGGAGGTATAAAATGATCAATGACTTCACAAAACACATCCCAAATGAGTTTTCACCAAAGGTTATTTCCGATTTTTGTTGAAAAGTGATGACCTTGAATTTTTTTTTAGATGCCAGATAAATTATCAAAGATAATGTACTCGTGGTAATTTTCGTTCAATCTATATTTTATGGAGAATATTCCAGAATTTTTTCAAAATTTTTTGATCAGTTCTTTTCGGGATAGGTTGGGTAGACAGAGGTTTTCGGCCATTTTTCTAAAATAATACAAAGAAAAGTGTGCGCAAGTATTACATCATATATATTTTTGAACTCGTATTTTCACAAACTTTCATTTTGACACCCTACTCGATTACTTGGTTTTGTTTCACTTCCGATTTCACCCCCCAAAACTAACCCCTTAAGTCAAAATTTAACTTTCAAAACTACACGGCTCTGATTAGGCCAATAATTTCAATATGTGTGCCCCTCAGCTGGTTAGTCAGAGCCCTAGAAATCTACCAAATCAACCAAAACCTCAGGCAATTTCTCCCGCAAATTATGAAAACATGGAAAACTAAAATCCACCTAAAAACACAAATCGAACGCATTCAAATAGAAGAGCTGTACATCAAACGGGGTATATTCAGGAATTCTCGCTCAGCGCTCTATGGTTTTGCCTGTGTCTCAATCTACTTTCAAATACAGTAAACAGAACAGACCATGGCTTCTGCATCATACACCAGAAACTGAACCAACATAAAATGAACCACCTCCTATATAGAGATGACATAAAACTCTACGTAGCCACAGAAACGCAGCTGAAAGAACTCAAAATCACAGAAACATTCACCTCAGATATCAATATGAAATTTGGTATAAGTAAATGTAAAGTGCTCCGCATGAACAAACGCCAGTGGAAAGGCCACCATGAGACAGAAACCATCAACAATGAAACACTCGATAACATGCTCGACAAAGAAACATACAAATATCTAGGCTTCCATCAAAGCACCAAACTCAACCACACTCACATCAAAACGGAGCTCAGAACCGAATTCAAAAACAGATTCACGAAACTTATACAAATGAAACTTTTTATGTCAAAGAGTTTCTGAGAAAATCGGATGTGACACCGAAGTTTTCCGTACGGAACACTAAAAATAAGACATCTTTAAGAATTTTTAGACCTCACCCCGTAACCGCCGCTTCGTTATCTTTTCAATAGTTTAAGGAACTGCTGTCGGATGTCGCGTTCGTCAGTCAAGTGATCTCGCTTGAATGGAAAGGGAACGAGCTACTCGACTCGAGTAAAATGGCCGCCAAGGATCGATAATCGGATATGGTGTGTTTTTTATACAATTTCTTACGAATTTTGGCCCATTTAAAGTAAAAAAAATGTTTCCAAATTTAGTGAAAGGTGTGTCTTAACGTGTTTGTTATTATTCATAAGTTTAGTGTTTCCAAAAACTGATCAGACAGTGTTAATAAGTGTTTTATTATGTAGTAATTGTTTTAGCAAAGGTAAGTTGACTTCTCTGTTCAGGCTTTAAATACAAGCCTTAAAATTTTCTTAACGTGATTTTCTTTTTCAAAACGTTATATTTTATAAAACTTATGTCGCCTTAAGTTATTTATTCACGTACGAGGTGTTAATTAACTTGATTGACATGTTTAATTAGTGTGTATACATTTGCGATTGGTGGGGGCGCCAGTTAATTTGTCAAATTTGTTTATGGCCCTAATTACCATTTCATTACCCTTTCTTTCTCCTTCCTTCTTCATTTGTTTTCCGAGAACACGGTTTCCATTAATTTTACGGGTCATTTTTCTTTTGTTTTCGCAGCGAATAACCGTGATAAAACGGATAAAGTAATGAAACGCGTCGAGTGTTAAAAATACATGAGCAAGGTTGGTAAAGAACTTTATACGTTTTTTCACAACTTTTTTTTACGACTATTCACCGTAAAGTTATGATAATTAAAGTAAAATTAACACGTAAATTTAATTAGTATATACATATTTACATTGGAATCGTTTTCAAAGCTTTTTTATTACCTTTTATTTTCGTTTTTATTTCAATAAATAAATGGTCCGAGAAAAAAATCCTTTAAATTCTGTATATTTACATATTGCCTCTGTTGAATATAAATTGATGGATATTTACATAACAATGGAAAAAGGAAAAGACGGTAATCGTGTTGAAATGTTTGTTTTGAGTGCTTGAATGTAGTTTTGGTATTGATTTGTGGTTTATAAAAGAAGTGATAAGTGAAGAAATTTTACGTGGAAAAAAAAATACCGGGACTTAACTGTTTGCTTGTGTAGTTAGAGGGATATTATGCAAAATAACGTATGGAAACAATTCTCACAGGATAAAGACCTGTAAATAAAAGGTACCTTTGATAGAGGCGTGCATAAACTAGATCATTTGGGAAAGTGGTGCTCCTGAAATTTGAGTTTTGCTACATTACCATTTTCTGGGCATGATGCGTACTACAATGTTTATGCATTTGTATAAGTTAATAATAAATAAATAATTAGCTTGCTAGTTTGCGTGATAGATATTAAATATTGATAACACACCACAGCTACTACTGGTGAAATCGTGTAGAAAATTGCATTATCCGCACTAATGCGGTAAAAAATATTTTCGGGATAATGAATTACTCGGAAAATAATAATTTTCCAAATGAATGCACATAAAGGTATTTTTTTTTCGATTGGCACATGCTGCACTACAGGAAAATCACTAAATTGGTACAGGAACGGCGTGTGTTCGGAAATAGCTATTCACGTTGGTCCCCAATTGCTGTTTAGTACAACCTACTCAGTAGGTTCTACATAAAAGAGAGTTCTCAAAGAGGGTGGTATGAGGGCTGATACGCTGAGTGTTACGTGAATATGCTGTATTAGCATGGAGTGTATTCCTAGCATGTACTACATTTCTGCAAAATACAAGTGGTACAAGAGTTAAAGTCCGCTGATATTTCTCCGAGGCACAACTTCGGTAATCAAATATCAATATCTATCATTTTATTTTCGGATGAGGAACATTTCCACCTAAATTGCCACGTTGGTAAACAGAATTGCCGTTATTGGAGGGCGACAAATTTAAAACTGAAGCACCAATAGCCTTTACATGTCCTCAAAGTGACTAAGTCCGTACTTCTTTGAGAATGACAGAGACTGCACAAAAACTGTTAAGATATGTGAAGATAATTCAGAACACCCTACTTTTTATAAAATTTTGATGTTTATAATCAAAGATCGTACATAAACATATCTTTGTCAGTCATTTAAAATATCCTCGAGGGTTACACAATTTGGCTTCCAGCTGACCCTGATTTAATGCCGATGGATTTTTCTTATAGACATATCGCAAAACCTAAATCTACAGTAATAGTTGTCACTTCCTGAAACAATTTATAAAAAGTATCTGGCAAGAAATGGAAGCGATCTCGGAAACCATGTGCCGATCATTTTGTATTAATAATTTCACCGCTCGCTTGGAAGAGTGCCTGGAACGTAATGATTTACATTTGGATGATATTATTTTTAAGAAATAATTTTCCAAAAGTTGTAAATTGATATACATCGAGAGTTTCTCTGCTTAAGAATGTATTTATTGAATAATTGGACTTCTTAAATTTGATTTCGAAAGTTTTAAGAAATTTAAAATGCGCATTGACTTAGCTGACCAAATATTTTAACAAACTTAACGGTGAGAATCATACGTACTTTCTGTCGGCAATTTTGACCTGTTGTTAAATATTACACAGGACCACAATTTTTTTTTACTTAAGACGCATTTTGGGTCGCTGAAAACGAATCTGTTGTCCGTTTTGGCCCAGCACGTCTAGTTTTTGCGTAAATCAAAGAAATATAATCTCAAAACTATTTAAGTAAAATCACCAAAATAAATATTTAAGATTTAAACCTAAACTGACTTAATTGATAAACAATAAGCTATGAATATTATTCTGTATATTTGATTTCCGTCGCTAAAAACATGCCGTTGTTCGTTTCGCTCCATCACCTCAGGATTTTTTCTAACTTCAAAAAATAGCTCAAAATTAGTGAATAACTTCATTCTTGTGACGTCGGAATTCGTCTACTAGGTCACCGTTTGTTCCTAACTTCAAAAAATAGCACAAAATCAGAAAATATGTTCATTCTTATAACGGGAACTGATAAAAGATGTCTGAAACAATGTATGTCTATGTACATAGGTCTATGTATTTTAAGATGCTGAATCTGACGTCGGAATTCCCTACCAGGTCATCGTTTTTTTCTAACCGCAAAACCAGTGAATATCTTCATTCTTATGGCGGGAATATTTCCAAGCCTAATCCTAAAAGCTTTACGTCAAGAACTCCAAACCTAACATAACCTAGTGAAAGAACTTTACACCATGGTGAGAGGCGGAAATAAAGATTTAGCAATCCAAGATACATAAAAATGTATTGTTTTATTTTTTACCAGCCGCACTGTATTTCCTTCAAAATAACCGGTCAAGTGCAAGTTGAACTTGCGCAATTACCATAGTATTCCGTACGTTGATTGCTTCTGAAATAAAAATTTTTGTTACGGAGGTATACCTCCCATTTGATCAGTGACTTCATAAAACACACCCCAAATGAGTTTATAACAAAGTTTGTTTCCGATCTTTACTGAAAACTGATGCCCCCTTGAAATTTTTGTTTTTTTTTTGTATACCAGATAAATTATTAAAGGTAATGCACGCGTGATAATTTTCGTTCAATCCACACCCCGTGGAGAATATTCCAGAATTTTTTCAAAAATTTTTGGATCAGTACTTTTCGAGGTAGAGGGGGGACAGCGATTTTTCGCGATTTTTTTCAAAATAATACAAAGAAGTGTGCGCATGTAAGACATTATATATATATATATATATATATATATATATATATATATATATATATATATATATATATATGTTTGAACTCGTGTTTTTACAAGCTTTCATTTGACACCACACTCGATGACCAACTAAAAAATTTTTTTTTTCACTTTCGATTTCACCCCCCAAAATTAACCCCTTATGTCAAAATTTGACTTTCAAAACTACACGGCTCTCATGAGGCCATCAATTTCTATATTAGTACCAAATTTCAACTTTCTACGTCAAATAGTTTTGGAGAAAATCGGATGTGACAGACGGACAGACAGGCAGATGGACGACAGACAAACACCGAAGTGATCTTTTAAGTGTTCTGTACGGAACACTAAAAAATGATATTTTCATTAATATGAGCAATTTTTAAGGTTGGAAGCAGGTTGATGATATTCCATGACAGAGAGCTATTTTTTACGGTCAGAAAAAAAAGATGGTGACGTAATTATGTTAGTTTCGGAGTTCTTGATGTAAAGATCTTAGGATTAGGTTAAGTTAGTTTCGGTTGCTGGTAAAAAATGAAACAACACATTTTTATGTATCTTGAATTGCTAAATTTTTATTTCACTTGTGCTTTTTTTCGGTGAGTCCCCTTTCCTCCCAGAATATTGGTGCTTAATTTCGTCCTTCCGCCCCTCACCATCGGAATGCTTTACTTCAGTGAGTTTGGAGTTCTTGGTGTAAAGTTCTTCCATTAGGTTATGTTAGCTTCGGAGTTCTTGGTATAAGGTTCTTCCATTAGGTTATGTTAGGTTTGAAGTTCTTGGAGTAAAGATCTTAAGATGAGGTTATGTTAGGTTTGGAGTTCTTCTATCTGAAGTGATGGAGCAAGACAAACAACTGCATATATTTAGCGACAGAAATTAGATATACAGAATACAGATTCATAGCATATTACTTCGCATGTATTTAACAAAAAAAAATTGTTGGCCTGTGTTAGGTTAGGTTTTGTTGGTTTTGTTAGAAGTTAAATGAGTTTATAGTTTATATACGGAAGCTCTAGACTTGCATATTTTTTATTAGTTAAGTTATCCTAAGTTTGAATTTTGATATTTATTTTGGTGATTTTACTTATATAGTTTTGAGATTATATTTCTTTTATTTCCGCAAGAACTAGACGTGCTGGGTGGAAACGGACAACGGATTCGTCTTCGGCGACCCAAAATACGTATAAGACACCTTGTCTTGTTTGAGTAAAAAAAAATGTGGTCCTGTGTTGTAGATTGACTGATTTAATCGGCAAATATTATGAACTGATACACAGAACATAAGTCTGTGCTAGAAAGCTGTGTTTTTTGAGTCTTTTTTAATCAGTTAAAGTACTTACTAAAGTAAATCACTTCACCTAGTATAGCCTATCAAGTTCTTGGGAGTCGGGGAATCTGGTACTTGTGTTTCTCATTATTTTCAATTATTCATGTGCAAAAATTATGAGGTGGTAGAGGAGGTTAGAGAAGATGCTTCGTGTATATCGCATTCTTTATTTTTATTAGGGTTTTTGGGGCCGGAGAATTTTAAAATTTTGTATTTTTTTCATTATTTTCAATTTTAACAAAAAATTTATGTAAAGGAAATATCAGGTTTTAGTTGTAAATACGAGGGCGGCCTTTTAAGTTGGCGCTATTGAGATGTGACATTACCATTGGTGTAAAATTTAACATTTGATATTGTTAAAACAGTAGCAGCTCCGAAATTGGCCGAGTAGTTTGTTTACAGTGAGCGTTTAAAAAAAAGTTCTGTGAACAAATGGAAATTTCACGTGAAGGTTTTTGTTGGATGATTTTTTACGATTTTAGTAAAGGCCTAACTCAACAACAATGCCTTGAATCGCTTCGTTCAACTTTAGTAATAAATCACCATCAGAAAAAACTGCTTACAATTGGTTTGCAGAATTTCGTCATGGTTGTGCTTCCGTCAGCGATGAATTTTATAAAAGTCGACCAAAATCGATTGTTGTTACAAAAAACATCGATGCTGTGCGCAACATGATTGAAGAGGATCGGCATGTGACTTACCGTGAGATAGAGGCATCCTTAGGCATATCGAAGACTGTAGTACATTCGATTTTGCATGCACATTTAGCTGTGAAAAAGATTGTACCCACTACAATACGAGGCTGGTTTGAAAAGTCCGTGCAAAAATAAAAACTACTTATGTGTTTGGGGTAAACCTTTTTTATTTTTCGACATAGTCTCCTTTTAGGCTTATACTGTTTGTTGATCCCTTCCGAATAATAGGATTTGTCCAAGTCTGCAAAATATCCATTAGTGTCTGCAATCACCTCCTCGTTTGAATAAAATCTTTGTCCCGACAGTCATTTCTTCAAATTGGGAAACAAATAGTAGTCCGAGGGAGCCAAGTCTGGAGAATAGGGGGGATGTGAAACGAGTTGGAATCCCATTTCCATTAATTTTGCGACCACAACTGCTGAGGTGTGTGCTGGTGCGTTGTCGTGATGGAAAAGGACTTTCTTGTGGGCCAATCGCGGGCGTTTTTCTTGCAGCTCGGTGTTCAAACGGTCCAATAACGATGAGTAATATTCACCTGTAATAGTTTTACCCTTTTCCAGATAGTCGATGAGGATTATCCCTTGCGAATCCCAAAAGACAGTCGCCATAACCTTTCCGGCCGAAGGAACGGTCTTCGCCTTTTTTGGTGCAGATTCCCCCTTGGTAACCCATTGTTTAGATTGTTGTTTGGTCTCAGGAGTATAGTAATGTATCCATGTTTCATCCACAGTGACGAAACGACGCTTAAAGTCCTCCAGATTCTTCTGGAACAGCTGCAAACCATCCTTGCAACACTTCACACGATTCCGTTTTTGGTCAAGCGTAAGCAATCGCGGCACTCATCTTGCGGATGCTCATGTCCAAATGTTTATGCAAAATATTATGTACCCGTTCAGTCGAGATGCCCACAGCACTAGCAATCACACGCATCTTAACTCTTCTGTCATCCATCACCATATCATGGATTTGATCAATGATTTCTGGAGTCGTAACCTCCACAGGCCGTCCAGAACGTTCAGCGTCACTTGTGCCCATATGGCCAGTCCGAAAATTTTGAAACCACTTATAAACTGTTCTAATCGAAGGTGCAGAGTCACCATAATGTTTATTAAGCTTCTCTTTAGTCTCCTGAGGCGTTTTGCCCTTCATAAAGTAATGTTTAATCACCACACGAAATTCTTTTTCGTCCATTTCTTGAAAATCACTCGACTTCCTTGATTCACACGAATGCCAAACACAAAGAAATAGACCAATATGGCTGAAACTTGGTGTGCGTTCATTCAAGAGATGCTACTAACTAAACATGACCTCGATACGCGCCGGTGGTGCCATCTCTCGGACTTTGCACAGCCTTGTATAAAACCGACCTGTGCTCTTTACAGTCATGCAACTCCACACTATAACCGGTGTTTGATGCTTCATTGCTTGTGCAGTGTAATGCTTCATCTTTAGTACGGCAGACGTACTGTGCACATTCTTCACCAATTGAAAAAATGGATTCAGAAAACACCACCTACAGTAAAAGACATTCTTGACATATCTAGCTATGTATTTAAGTGTGCAAGGACGAGCTGGAACTTTTGTTTTATTCCATGTGACTTATTCAATAAGTTCAAATAATTACCTTGCTCCAGTAATTTCCAAAATTGGTTTGCATTTCCTTGTCCCATACAAGTCTCTTTTTAGCCATTGCAAAAGTTATCTTTGCCTTCTTTGATGGTCTTGCTGTGACCCACTGTACAAAGTCACCTCCTAACATTGGACGGTGATATTTCCACTCCGTAACTTTTTAAATTACCAATTGTTACTCTTCTGTTCCTTTTAGCCATTTATACAAGTTTTCGACTATGTTCGAGGGCCCAGTTTAGATTTCGGCTGCATTTTCCTAGTCTGTTGGCATCAAGCTCCTCTCCAGCTTCAAGCAAAACTTTGAACCCTGCTGATTAACTTTTGAGAACTATTGAGCCTACATACGATTATACTTTGTGTACAAGTCTGCTCTTATAACAAACACTGAACCAAAGCCTTTTTTCTAGGTTAAAGTTCTGCTAATTTTCCCATAGCTAATGAATTTTGATTTTTTTAAAAAAAAACCCAATTAAAAAATAGAAACAAACGAATTATTGCTGTTAGAAAATAACTGGTTAAGTGCAAGTTGAACTTGCGCAATTTTAAAATAAAAAATTTTGTTACGGAGGTATAAAATGATCAGTGACTTCACAAAACACACTCCAAATGAGTTTTCAACAAAAGATTGGAAACATCTTTACTGAAAACTGATGACCTTGATATATATTTTTTTAAATACCAGATAAATTATTAAAGGTAATGCATTCGTGCTAATGCAATCTACACCCCGTGGAGAATATTCTAGAGTTTTTGATCAGTACTTTTCGAGATAAGGGGGAACAGCGATTTTTCGCGATTTTTTAAAAATAATACAAAGAAAAGTATATGCAAGTATGAAATTATATATATATATATATATATATATATATATATATATATATATATATATATATGTATATATGTATATATATATAGATATATATATATATATATATATATATATATATATATATATATATATATATATATATATATATATTATATATATATATATATATATATATATATATATATATATATATATATATATATATATAGATATATATATATATATATATATATATATATATATATATATATATATATATATTACTCGTGTTTTTTTTTTTTCACTTCCGATTTTACTCACCAAAACTAACCCCTTAAGTCAAAATTTAACTTTCAAAACTACATGGCTCTGATGAGGCCATCAGTTCCTATATTAGTACCAAATTTCAACTTTTTATGACAAATAGTTTCGGTGAAAATTGGGTGTGACAGACAGACAGACGGGCGGACATCGAAGTGATCTTATAAGTGTTCCGTACCGAATACTAATAAGACATTAACTTACAAAAAAGTTAAAATGCACATAACACTGCTACAAGTCTAAAAAATTAAAACAAATGTGGCAAACAACGGCTTTAACACAAAACAAAACAACAGTTTCTAACACCTAAGCTGACAACATTGACAATTAAAGAATCCTCCGACCTTGTCAGTCTGTCAAACATGAGGGATTTTTTTCATAGAAAATATCCCTAATACTAATAACTTTCCCTAAATCAAAAGAATTTGAAACATAAAGTCAGAAAACAGCGTAAAATCAAAGATTTATTACTGGATTGATGAGGAAGTGATCTTTAGTCTAATAATTCGCACTCGTCTTTATATTATGTATAAACAGTAATTATTTTCATTGCAAGAAGAAATGTGAGCAAAATTAGTACTGATAATCTGCTAGCGTAAATAGCCTATTAAAGTAACTAACATATTGCGGAATACAGGTCCAACATTACAAACCTAAAAAAACTGGCCAAGTGCAACTCGGACTTGCGCAATTAGTGTTCCGTACGTTGATTGCTTTTAGAATAAAAAAAATTATTACGGAGGTATAAAACGGCCAATGACTTTACAAAACACACCCCAAATGAGTACTTTTTAAGATAAGAGGGGGCAGCGATTTTTCGCATTTTTTAAAAAATAATACAAAGAAAAGTGTGCGCGAGTATTACATTACATATATTTTTGAACTGGTGTTTTTACAAGTTTTCATTTGACATCCCACTCGATGACCTGGTAAAAAAAAATTGTTTCACTTCTGATTTCACCCTCCAAAACAAACCTTTTAAGTCAAAATTTAACTTTCAAAACTTCACTTCATTAGTGCCAAATTCGTCAAGTAGTTTCGGAGAAAACCGGGCGTAACAAATAGACAGACGGACACACAGAAGTGATCTTAATAAGTGTTCCATACGGAATATTAAAAACATCAAACGACTATAATTCATTTAAATTTAATTCTTGGATAGAAAATTTTTCGCGAAGTGATTTATCTTAGTGGGTACGATAGCACGTTAAAAAAGATTTGGTCCCTGTAGAAAAGCTATAGTTCCTAACGCAAGCCAATAAAAAACTGTAAGATTATACCCTAGATTACGTTACTGAACTAAGTCAGTTTTATAGGCTGCTTAGTACGTTTCGCCAAGGAGTTTCTATTGTTTTACGAGGGTCGGTAATATCGGAGCTTTATTGGAAAATAGTAGACTCTGGCACTGGCTTGTCCCTATTACAAAATTTTATTATATTGTGGAGTTATCGGAAATGTCTCCATATACATATGATGCGTTAATAGAATGACTTTAAACACAAACAGAACAACGCCATATTTGCAATAAAATTGTTGTAATTTGTTTATTAACGGGTAACTCATTTTTACAAAGTTTAAAAGACCATAATACAAGGTTCGTATGATAAGTCCCTGGCCTTGACAAAAAAAAAATTATGTGTAACAATTATTTTATTTTTCAACATAGTTGTCTTTTGTATCCCATCTAAAAAATACGATTTTTCAACCCTTCAAAATAGGCGTTTGTTTCAGCTATCACCTCTTCGTTTGAGCAAATTATTTTTTTCCTCCGAGCCGAATCATTTTCAATCAGTTGTGGTTTAACTCAGCTTATTGACGAACCAACACGGATCCCTGATCGAGACGGGGAGTTCGCCAGTCTTCTTGATCTGTTTTTAACCACCAATCCGAAGATTTACACGGTCAGCGTAAATCTGCCGGTAGGTTCTTCTGACTATAAACTACTTTCGGCATCGAGTATCCTATCAATCAGAGACAGAGAGGCGCCTAAACCGCGCAAGATTTGACACTACAAATCTGCTAAATGGGAAGATCTCATGGACTATTTTCGAACTTTCCCTTGGTTAGACGTTTGTTTTCGATTCGACGACCGATCTGACTGCGCCAGGGAGGTTTTCGATGTTATTTTGGCCGGTATGGGGCTTACATCCCTTTTTCGAAGAAATGCCCTTCCAACGACAAGCCTTGGTTTGACCGAAAATGCAAAGAAGCTGTTGCTTCTAAACATCTTGCCTACCGACAATGGCGTGAAAATCCTAACACCATAAACCGTAACACCTTTGTTCGTGCCAGGAACAGATGCAAAGAAATTATCGACCAAACCAAGGAGGCACACAATCAACGAATTAGAAACAAACTTCTCGCTTGTCCCAACAATTCCAGATCCTTTTGGTCAGTCGCTAAGGCAGTCAGTCAAAATTTCACCAAATCCACCACTCACACGGCCAGATAATTTTATTGCAACGACACTTGTTGAGAAAGCAAACTTGTTGACTGAAATCTTTGCTTCACATTCTACTGTCGATTTCCAAGGAAAAACACTACCTACTATTCCCATAGTGCAGTCAAGGAAGCCCGATATTGTCTTCAGACAGCGTATCATAAAACGTATTTTAATGAAGCTAGACACCAAAAAGGCTTCTGGCGCTGACGGAATACCTGCCATAGTCCTCAAAAACTGTGCGAGGGAACTAACACCAGTTTTATGTAGACTTTCCAACCTATCCTACAGAAAGGGAATATTTCCTTCCAGCTGGAAATGTGCCACAGTTCAGCGGATACCTAAAAAAGGCAAAAAGACCTTGCCAAATAACTACCGACCAATCGCACAATAATATCGAAAGTCATGGAAAAGGCTATCAATCAGCATCTTCTAAAATATCTTGAAGGATTCAATATTATTAGCGATCATCAATATAGTTTTCGTAAAAATAGATCAACAGGAGATCTTCTGACTTATGTAACACACGTTTGGAACAACGCAATTGAACACTTTGGAATCTCGAGCGGTTGCTCTTGACATATCCAAGGCATTCGACCGTGTTTGGCACGATGGGCTGTTGGCTAAGCTACGCTCCTATGGTATGTCTGAAAAGTTCTGTTTGTGGCTCTCATGTTTCCGCAGACAGCAGGAAGTCGTTCAACCAAGTGGAATTTAACACTACAAAAACTCAGGCGGCAGTTTTTTCTAAAAAAGTTAACGTTGCTGAACTCGACATAGTTATATCGGGGCACTCCATTCCTCTAACATCGTCACTCAATTTGTTGGGCGTTAATTTGGGAGCAAATATGTCCTGGCATGAACATGTTGCAGACATAGCAAGGAGAGCTTCTCAGAAGTTGGGAATATTATTTCGCAAGCTTTTGTGATTTTACAACAAACAACAAAAAATTGAATATCGAGCAGTAATAAAGTATTTGTTTTTGAAAAAGAAAACGAATGATGAGGTAAAACCGGAACTCAGTGAAGTTTATAGGGACTCTGCACTTTCGTTATTGACCGTAATATATAGGACAGTTGAATTTAAAAGCGACCGAACAAGCATTTTTATAAAAAACGCCCAGGTCGTCCAAATGAAGTCACCACATCAGAAATGATTGAAAAAATCGACAATTTAGTAATAAATGATGAGAGAGTGAACATGCGTGAGATTGCTGAGACTGTGGACATCTCAATTGAACGGGTACAGAACATTTTAACAACTCATTTGGATATGAGAAAGCTTTCCGCAAGATGAGTGCCGCGATTGCTCACAATTAGTCATAGTCACGGACGTGTGTTAACTTTAAAAAAAATGTTAGGCGATGTTAAAGCGCAATCGCAATGATTTTTGGCGTCGATTCATAACTGTTGACGAAACATGGATTCATCACAGCTCACCAGAGAAGGCCAAGGCGACTTTATTGGCCAACAAAGTCATGCCCACAGTGTTTTTTGACGCATGCGGCTTAATCCACACCGGTTACCTTGAGAAGGGCAAAACCATTAATGGATGGTATTATGTTAATTGATTGAATCGTTTCAACTATGTTGTGAAAGAAAAACATCCACGTTTGGTGAAGAAAAAAGTTCTTTTTTATCAAGACAATAAAGGCGTGCACACTTGTGTCATCACCATGGCAAAATTCCATACGAATTGCTTCTGCGATTATTTCCTTTTTTCGAATATAAAAAAAAATGGCTCGGCGCAAAAAAATTGGTTCAAACGATGAGGTGATTGCTGAAACAAACTCCTATTTTGAAGGGTTGGAGAAATCGTATTTTTTAGAAGGGATACAAGAGATAGAAACACGTTGTACTAAGTATATCGAACTAAAAGAAGACTATGTTGAAAAATAAAATAAACTTTTCACATAAAAGTATTTTTTTCTTTTCAAGGCCAGGTACTTAACGTACAACCCTCGTATTCTGTAATATTAAATTGTTTTAAATTCCTAGAGGTGGTTGATGGTTCTGCTTCGTCCTGATCTTTATTAGCCAACATAGTGGGATATATAAATTTTAAATGTTTCCATAAGATGAAGTACTAGCTTTATTCCTAAACCTCGCGTGATTTTTCGCTACACAACCCGCATAGTGCTTTTGTTTCATCTTTCTCATCAAATAAAAACTAGTTCTAGACTTTGCTCATTTTTTAAAACCCAACAATCGCTAAAAATCTAGCAAAGAAATTATAGGAATAAGATTTTTATTGCGTTCGGGGATTAGTGCCAAATACGGGGTTTCACACGAAGCAACCAGATGCGTAGTTACCTAAGCGCTAATTTATCGCGTCTTAACAATATTGCCAAATCATGAAAAATTACCTAAAGTTGGCAGTGTTGGCCGAAAATGTTAATAAAACGTAAAAAACGAGCCTTTTTTTATGGGTCTAGCACACGTGCTGCAGGGAAGTCCCTAAAGCGCTCCAGGAGCGGCATGCGTGCGGAAAAAGCGATTCACGTTGTTCTTGAATCGCTGTAAATTGTACTCGGTGGGAAACACAGCGCTGGGCAAATTATTCCAAAGGGATGACGTTCTCCATATAATTGCTTGAAAAACGTCGTATAATTGCTTGAAAAACGTCGTACGCGGAGTAACAAGCTGAACCTCATACGGATGTGAAGCACCAGCGCGACGTGTATTTCTAACATGCACCGCTTTGAGAGGAATTAAGCGGGCTACATCCTTGGAACACTTTCCATGAAAATACTTGTAGAACAGACTCAAGTCGCCAACCGTTCTTCGATGTTCCAGCAAATCAAGGCCGTCGGTCAATTCCGGGTCTCCAATCAGACGGACACCTCTTCTCTGAACAGAATCCAAGAAATGCAGTGTATGTTTGGGAGCTAATATTATATTGTTGGATCCTGCGCGGCTAGGTACCCGGTGTTTCCAGATCCTTCGTGGCCGGGTACCCGGTGTTGCTGGATTCTAAAAAGTACAACCTGTTAGATCTCTAATACATACCACACTTAAACTGTCAAAAACAAATTAATGAATGAAGGTGCTTGAAACGACAATATCATGATTGATAATATGTAAGGAAATGAAAAAACTACACCGTACAAAATAATTTATATAGATAATCCCGGATTCATTTATTATCATCGATTATTTTTGTACTTAATTATACACAAATTTCTATAACCTGTGTGAAAATTTACAGAATCTAATTTTAAATTTTTTTCTCTTAAATATTAAACTCCTATATTTGTTGGCAAAAGTACATACAGCGTCTTTTTAAATACGAAAGAACAAACACACCTTTAAAGAAATGCGTTACGGGCCCACCTATAACAGAAGAAGTTAGCAAAGCAATCTCTTTAATAAAAGATGGGAAGTCCCCTAGCTTCGACGAAACACACAGATGATTCTTAAAACTACTAGATGGCAACAACATACGAAGGCTCACTAAGTTATTTAATAAAATATACAATACCGGAAGGGTTCCTTCTGAATGGCTTAAATCCACATTCATAATCATACCTAAGAAAACAGCTCCTAAAACCTGCAGCGACTTTAAAACAATAAGCCTTCTGAGTTATCTATTACATACTTTTCTGAAGATTATACACCAGAGTATATACAATTTGTGAAGAACACATGGGATACACTCAGTTTGGATTCACGAAGGCCACAGGTAGCCGTGAGGCGCTATTCTGCACACAGATTCTATTTCAAAGATGTAGAGATGTCAGGTGTGACATACACGCGTGCTTTATCGAGTACTAGAAAGCATTCGACAAATTCCAACACCATAAACTCATAGACATATTAAAAACAATAGGAATAGATTCAGTCTTGCGGTCGATGTGGATGGTGCGCCTGGGTCTACCCATGTTTTCACTTCTCGATATGATTCAACAGCAGTTTTCTTCAAATGAAAACAAAAAATTATTGCTGTCCGCGAATGCTCTTTGTTCGGTATAAATTTCGACATATTGAACACAACAACACTACGCACACACTTTTTCAATTATCACTCGTGCGCGTCTGACACTTGTTGATGACACAACAAAATGGCACCATCTGTTGTCTGAAATCCGCATTTCATACTTGTACACCTGGTAAATCTACGCGTACGCCAAGGTTATGTCTTGTCACCACTCTTATTTAATGTATACGCAGAAAAAATATTTAGCATATCACTCTACGGTATATCAGCAGGAATAAACATTGATGGAAGAAGAATTAACAACATTAGATTCACTGATGACACTATAATATTCACAGACAATTCACAGGACCTACAAAAGCTGATGGACAGAGTAATACATGTCAGTCGAGAATATGGAATAGATATAAATAGTCATAAGGCTCATCAGCAAAAGCAACCAAGACTTTTTGCTGCTTAGGTACCACAGTAAATGAAGAGTCGTACCACTCACTGGAGATTCGATGCAGAATAGAAAAAGCGAGAGCAGCCTATATAATAATGGTCAAAGTATTCAGAAGTCATGATCTCAGTTTAAAAATCAAAATAAGACTTGTCAAATGTTACATCTTCCTGGTGTTTCTATATGGGGGCGGAGTCTTGAACTGTAACTATGGCATGATGTAAAAGGTTGGAAGCATTTGAGATGTAGCTCTACAACCGCATGCTTAGAATATCTTGGACAGAGCATACTACCAACAAGAGAGTGCTAGAACTCCTGGACAAAAACCTGGAAATTGTTAATATAATAAAAAGAAGAAAACTCGAATATCTGGGCCACATTATGAGAAATAAGGAAAGATTTGGTCTACTGCAACTGATACGCGTACTGCAGGGCAAGGTGGACGAAAGAAGAGGACCAGGTAGGAAACGTGGCTGAAAAACCACCTGCGAACATGGTTCGCAAGAACAACAACGGGACTATTCCGGGCGGCTGTCAACAAAGTCCCAATAATCAGGATGATCGCTGATATCCGATAACGGATCAGGATAAGAAGGGGAAGAAGTTCGTTTTTATAATCCATTAATATATGTAAAAGTCTGCGCACGCCTATGTTTGTATTTTGGCTCAAATTTCTACTTTAAACTTTAGCTTATTCTAGAAAAGCAATAATATTTAGCTTATAGTCATAAATCTTATTAGGAAGATAAGAAACGTACTTCAGCAGAATGTTACAATAAGCACTTCAAAAACATGTCAAATATCTTAAACCAAAATAAAACAAAGTTTAATTGATTTAATTATAGGGGAGAGTTGTTTTTTAATTGATTAGATTTATCATAATGAGCATGTACTTACAATGTAAGTAGTCTATAATAAAATGTTGATAACTACCAGCTGATATAACTACTATAAAAACACTTCACGAGCCTCTCTAATCATAATACATTTTTTGACTATTACAAAGTCCATTGCTTATTTTCCAACATTCACCTGTTATTATGTTAACATTCTTTAATTCAAGTAGGCAATTAAATACGTGTTACATAATTGCGGATTATGAACACGTTGTGTAGTGTTTGACCCAATGTGTTGGAATAAAGGAAAAGGCTGAAACCGTTCATGATAAACGGCACAAATATGCGTTTGATAGCTTTAGCCTAAGGAGGGGAATGGGAAGGCACTCTTAGTATCATGACTAGTAAAGCCCTCTCACTTTGGCCGTTCGGAACCGGCATTAAACTGTAGATCCTTCTTTTCTGTGGAACACTTAAAAAGGCACCAACCACAGGCAAAGGCAGGAGAGTCGCCTTCGTCCGTATCGGAGATAGCACCTCGGGATGATATAAGAGTTTTTGTTTAATTTTTTCAGTGTTTTTATATATCCAAGGATTTACCAGGTGTACAAGTATGAAATGCGGATTTCAGACAACAGATGGTGCACCAATGCAGTTTGTGCTATAAAGATTTGACACTGCCCCATCTTGTTGTGTCATCAACAACTGTCAGACGCGCGCGTGTGATATATTGGAAAAGTGTGTGGAAAAGTGTGTGCATAGTGTTGTGTCGTTGTGTTCAATATGTCGAAATTTATACCGAACAAAGAGCATTCGCGGACAGCATTACTTTTTTCATTTGAAGAAAACTGCTGTTGAATCATACCGATTACTTCGAGAAGCTTATGGTGAACATGCTCCATCGCAAGATACGTGTGAACGATGGTTTCGGCGTTTCAAAAGTGGTGACTTCTATGTTGCAGACAAGGAACGTGGAAAATCGACAAAAAAATACGAAGATGTGGAATTGCAAGCATTGTTGGACGAAGATGATTCGCAAACACAAAAACAACTCGCCGAGCAATTGGGCGTTAGTCAACAAGCTGTTTCCAATGGGCTACGACAGATGGGAAAGATTCAGAAGACCGGTAGATGGGTACCACATGAGTTGAACGATAGGCAAATGGAAAAAGCGCAAAAACACCTGTGACATTTTGCTCGCTTGGTACAAAAGGAAGTCATTTTTGCATCGTATAGTTACAGGGGATGAAAAGTAGATTTATTTTCCCAAGCGCAAAAAATCATGGGTAGACCCAGGCGCACCATCCACATCGACCGCAAGACCGAATCGCTTTGGCAGAAAGACGATGCTCTATGTTTGGTGGGACCAGAGGGGCGTCGTCTATTATGAGCTGTTAAAACTTGGGGAAACGATTAATACTAAACGTGACCAACAACAATTGACTGATTTGAACCGTTCGCTGCTTGAAAAAAGGCCAGAATACCGAAAGAGGCAACACAAAGTCATTTTTCTTCATGACAATGCTCGATCACAAACGGCAACACCAGTTCGCGACACGTTGGAAACACTCAGCCGGGAAGTTCTACCCCATGCGGCTTACTCACCAGACTTGGCTCCTTCCGATTACCACGTGTCTGCATCGATGGATCACGCACTTGCTGAGCACCGCTTTCGTTCGTACGAAGATGTGAAAAAATGGCTCGATGAAGGGTTCGCAGCAAAAGGGGAAGATTTTTACTGGCGTGGTATTCACAAATTGCCGGAAAGATGAGAAAAATGTATAACAAGCGATGGAGCATACTTTGAATAAAGCACTTTTTATCATTCTTCCGAATTTAACATGTTTTTTTTTAGAAAAAAAATCCGCATTTCATACTTGTACACCTGGTAGTTGCGCATCTGCATCTGTAGTTCTGAAATTTTTAAAACAAAGAAAAAACATAGCTAGTAAAATGCTTGAAATACGGACTAGAGGCTTTTCCGAACTTTCATGGTGTAAATTATTAGGTACGGAGATTCTAAATGCACAGTTGTGCCTGTTTTTATATAATTCAGGGGATTGTGAAAGTAAATCAGTGTTTACTCTTTTGTTAACAGCAAATACATATGGTAAAACGTGGTTTTTTGTATTTCTTTTACTCTATATGTAGAGGATTATTGTTTTAAAAATGTACCACCTTTCTAACTCGCTCATTTGAAGAATTAGGCAAAAATGTGAAATAAAGAAATAGGGCTTTTACGAATTTTATTTTGCGTTTTAGTATAAAAATGTTTTTTTTGGAGAGTGAAAACTGGATATATACGAAATATTTGTTAAAAATGAATAAAATCTAAGCAGCAAGAAATATACAAGATTTTATGGAAAACAAAGAAGAATCCCCAACTTAAATGCATTTTCAAAAAGATATAACCACATCTTTTGTCCTCGGTTATCATTTGATCATTTGATGCCTCTCTGTTGGTCGTTTGACACATCCACCTTTATTCTTTCAAGAAACGCCCTTTGTATCTATATGCCGCCGACCCTTGAGCCTCCACTGGTTTTACGTGATTACTATCGAAATTCTTAACATAAATGCCATTATCAGTTTGTATGTTATTGTGAAAGCTATATAGCCAACTTCAACACGGTTAGAAAAAGCGTCTTTTCCCGTTATTTTGCATAACTCATCATATCGTTTCCTGTGAAAAAAATGGCAAATTATATGCATGCTTTTTCTGTCTATAGTACTACTTCCCCGATAGTGAAACGAGATGCGGATTTTACTTCTGCTGATTGTTGAAATATGTGTTAATATTTATTGACTACTGTCATGTAGAGCAATAAATATACCCTTTTCTTGTGCCACTCGAATAATTGAAATTATAACGCATCTAAATGTGAAAAACATACCACTATTTATGACTTTAGGGTCGTTAATATTTGTAACCGAATAGAAAGTCATGTTCTTAAATTCACGTGAGCGAAGCTGCGAGAATATGCTAGGTTCGGTGATATAACCTAACCATTTACGGATTCTATGTAAAGCACAGCAATCCGACAACATAGTGTTAGTGTGAGATAGTAAAATTTAGTGTTTATTTTGGAAATGCATGTTTGCGAGAGAAGTACTTGGTGAATCATTTGACCAATTTTTTTACTATAATTTTAATATACCCAATATTTAGAAGAAGAAAATCGTCTAGATCATTCATAAAATACCTAACTTATCTCAATTGTTCTGGCAATCGTAAAAAAAATGTTGTAGCTACGTGCTTGTTATATCGTCCAATTTATTCTTTCTTTAATGCTGAACAAAACAATTTAATATGTTTTATATAATAAGAAGTTATAAATGTTGGGCACAAAACAATTTAGAGGATATAACATTTTTTCATAAGTAACTACTGTTGGGCCAGTAAAAAAAAATAAAAATTAAGGTTAAAAGTAGTTATTGACAGTTATTACTATTGTAATAACGTCTCACATCCACTATTACATTTAAGCAAGAATTGTGCATCTTCCCCTCCCTCCTCCCCCTCATAAGTCGTTTCAGTTTATTATAGCTAATTAATTTAATTTTTCATTTTCCATAAAAATACATTTCAGGTTCATATGCGCCCTCCCGGCCTCTAGAACCTGGTACATATAAGATTGAAACTGCTGCACTTCTGATTTAACTGGAACAATCGATTTTACAGGTTCCTGTGAGGAAATGAATACTTCTGATTAATAGCCATTTTTAGATACTATGATCTCGGAAATTATTTCATCTAGCTTGTTTTGCATGTGGATCTTCACATGCAAAACAACTAAAAAAAAAGTTATTGTTTTGACAAAATTCATTTATTATTTAAAATAGTCCCCTTCGGACTCGTACAGCGTTTTACACGGTTAATGAGTATATTAAATGAGTTTTTAGCTCATCTTTCGAGATGTTCTTCATTATCCTGGTCGACGCCTTTTGAATGCCTTGAATGTCCGCATAACGCTTTCCTTTTAACGACAAATGCGATTTTGGGAATAGATAGAAGTCTCACGGAGCCAAATCAGCGGCTTTTGGTCAAACAATCAATCAGCGTCGAACGATGAGATAGTGCATGGTCGCCAACTTCCTCTTCCATGATATTCTGGCCGCACATTTTTTTGGATCATATTGAAAACACCACCTCTCATCGCTAGTTACAATGGAACACTTAAAGTTTTTGTCCTTTTTTGACTTTTTAAACAAATACAATACAATTATAGTATTTTTCAAGATCCAAGAAAGTGATTTGGCAAATTGATGCAATAAAAACATTAAACGACCGTTAGGACCTTCGCACGTACCTGGCCGTAACAGAATCGTAATAGATATATATATATATATATATATATATATATATATATATAATATATATATATATATATATATATATATATATACCTAACCCCCTTTCAATCTAACATTTTATTGGCTACTTCGTGTTTATAAATATAAAGAATATTCTTCATTTTATCTGCAGTATTATACTGAAATAGTGTGTATTATAAAGTTCAATAGTGTCCGAAGCCCTTTCCATCAGAAGCCGCAAATATTTGCCCGTTGAGGCAAAAGTGATAGTTAAAAATGTTTATTTAAAGTTAGTGGGGCGAGGCCACGAAAAGTTCTTTTTGTTGATGGAGACTTCAGCTTTAACAAGCATCCCTGAAAGTACAATTTTGAAAATTGTAAATATTTCAGTAGCGGCTAAAAAACACGAAAAGACAAAAGTGTGTCGAAATGTATTGATTTCTGTTAAGAAGACTTAATCCGCCGTAAAATTTATGAAATGTATGCAGGACAAAAGTTCCTACGTTATTGTCACTTTCATGGAGGCTGTCCGAGGATAGTTGTGACATAAAATGTTCCACTACAACTGTATAGCGTATTCTACGTCGTTTGGGGTTTTTGTTAAAAAAAAATAGACAAAAGGCAAGTTGTAATGAAATCACGGCGCTTACAAGTCAGAATGGAATATTTTGAAAAAATAAATACAGCTAGATCGGAAAATCGAACGATAATCTATCTAGATGAGACTTGGTTTGACGCCCACGACCCACCCAGTAAAGGATGGATTGATAAATCCAAAAAATGCCACACCAAAGCTCCATCAAATAAAGATAAAAGAATAACTATTTTACATGCGGGATCAGAAGAAGGCTGGATACCAGAATGTCTATTTCTAGCACCCAAGAATATTTCAGATTCCAGCTTGGATTATCATTGTGATACAACCGCTGAAGTTTTTGAAGATTGGCTTCAAAACAACTTAATGCCGAATATACCACCGAATAGCTGTATTGTGATGGATAATGCATCCTATCATAGTCGCCAAATGAATAAGGTACCAAGTTCCACCAGTAGAAAAAGGGAAATACAAGCCTTTTTGTGCGAACGTGACATGTATTTCCATGAAAGTTATACAGTTAAAGAATTGTTAGAAGTTTTAAAAAGTTTCAATTTTTCAAAGGAATATGTTTGTAATAAAATTACAAAGGAAGCAGGACACGAAATAATTCGGCTTCCACTATATTATTGTATCTTTAATGCGATCGAGTTGATATGGCATAAAATAAAGTTTAATATACGTGCTCACAATAATACACCCACTTTAAACAGTAGTGTGATTGAGTTGATAAAGACAGAAGTCAAAAATATAACCGTTGAAAACTGGAGAAACTGTATTCAACACATCACAAAAATTGAAAACTCATATAGATGTATGTACATAGATATAAATAGTTTAGAACCTAGAAAAAAACTTATTATTGATTTGGAAGATAGTAGCGATAACGAAATTGAACTAGATATTAATTAATAACTAAAATTGTAACAAATGTACACGAGGACATTGTACACTGTGTTAATATATTTGTGTAATTACTATATTGTGTATTATTCAGTACATAAAACATTCAAATTCAACTGTCTTATCATAACAAAATTTTAAACCCAACAATTATACAATCAGGTATAGTGCGGCCCTTCACGTTGCCTTGTCATTAAACAGCCATAAATTAATCACTTTCGAATCTTGTTGAATTTTGAATGGGTATAGGTAGCTAAGTCACTTTCTTAGATCGTGAAAAATACTATTGAATTGAATTTGAAGCAATTTTTGGTCATCAGTCAATTTGTGCGGTACAAACCGTGCGCACATCTTTCTAAGGCCCAAATGCTCAGTTAAAATGCGTTGGATTAAAGTTTTGGACATTTTTGGATGAATTTACGAACAATGCCGATGTTCTCTTCGGTTATCACGAATTTTCGTTGACCAACATGTTCATCGTCATTTAGGTTCTAACGACCTTCTTTAAAACGTTTATACCACTCATACACTCGGGTACGGTATAGACAATTATCACCATAAACATGTTTAAGTGTGTTCAATTGATACGTTTCGATGAATGTTTTACCAAATTTTATACAAAACTTAATATTCGCTCCTTATTCAATATTCATTTTTCAACTGGTTATTATCAAAATTAGTCATAATGTCAGTGAACGATGTACCTGGCGCTACTAATATTGGATATTTTTAATATATAATAAAAGACTGTTTTTAGTCAATTTCCACTGGTTTATTTAAATTTTGATGACGCGTTTCGCTGTTGATGCAGCTTCTTCAGATTCTACATTTTACACTGTCAAGTTAGGTTTAATGTTTACAATTTTATATAATTTCTTAATTATGATATTACACCTAATTAAATTACATTGATAGTATTGGAAAACCCACACAGACATGGAATTAGGAGAATAAATTCAATAATGGTGAATTGTTTAAATCTACCTGGTCGTTAAGTAAAGTACCTCGATCCATCGATTTATTTACATTGTCTTTAAAAGGTTTAGTTTTAAACCTTTTTGTTGGGTATGTAAAATTTCGAAATTCTTGTCAAACATGTGATTTTCTGTTAAAAGATGATTAGCATACGTTGAATTAGACTTTCTATGGGTGAAACTTTTTTCGTGTTCTGTAATTTCTTTGTATAAATGTACGTCCAGTTTGTCCTATGTATGTTTTAGGACATGACCCACATGTTAATTGATAAACCCCTGATTTATTGTCTATTGATTTGTGATTTGTAGTTTTTGAGTTAGCTTGTTACCTATAGTATTGTTAGTCTTGTAAGCTATATTGATATTTTTTTGATTTAAAAATTTTCCCAGTTTTGCTGTTGGTTTGCCGAAATAGGTTAAGCATTTAAATGTGGTTTTTCTGTCCTTAAAACGTGGGTATATTTCTGAAATTGCCTTGTTTCTAAGTTGTTTCCTAACGATGTTATCGATTAAAGTAACCGAATAACCGTTGTTAACGGCTACTTGTTTTATGTAGTTGAATTCTTTAGTAAAATTGTCCTCTGATAAGGGGATATTAGTTAGTCTATTTATAAAGCTATGATAAACCGCGAGTTTATGTTGGTTAGGGTGGTGAGAACTATTGTGAATTGTGGTATCTGTATGACAAGGTTTGTGATATATTGAAAATTCATATTTTTCATGGTTCTACTGATTGTTAAGTCTAGGAAGTTGATTTTCCCTTCGACTTCTTCTTCCATTGTACGACTGATATTTCTATGTAAAGAATTATTGTACTGTAAAAAGTGAGTTAATTGTCTGTCCGTACCTGTAAAGCATACAATTATATCGTCTACGTATCGATACCAGTATAGACAATTATTACTATTGTTATTATGGTTGTTAAATATCATTGTTTCAATACTGTCCATGAAAATTTCGGCAAGTAATGGACTTAATGAACTCCCCATAATTAACCCTTCCTTACTATTGTAGAATTTATTGTTAAATGAAAAATAGTTTTGTCTTAGGTAAGTTCTTAATAAATTAATCATGTCCATTTTTATAACTTCATTTACTTTGTTTTTTGTTAATAGGTTCTCTATTAAAATTATTGTTTCGTCTCTTAATTCTATGTCTGTGTGGGTTTTCCAATACTAATTAGGTGTAATATTATAATTAAGAAATTATATAAAATTGTAAACATTAAACCTAACTTGTCAGTGTAAAATGTAGATCTGAAGAAGCTGCATCGACAGCGAAACGCGTGATCACAATTTACATAAACCAGTGGAAATTGACTAAAAATAGTCTTTTATTATATATTTATAATGAATTTCCATCAAGTAGAAGCTACAACCATCCGAAATTTGGATGTTTTTAAAAAGTCCTCTTTACTTTGAGAGACACCGTGTATAATAATAGTGATAATCATATTTTTATTTTTTTTTTCAAATCTTATTGTAAATTATACGAACATGTAGCATTTAAACCGAATCCTTCAACAAATACAAAAGTAAATATCCCTTAAGCTCTTGAATAGGTTTTAAAAACTTAAAGTCTTATCTGGTCCTTAAAATATATTTTTATTACTTATTTTTTTAAGCTAAGGTTTTAGATATGCAGTAAGTTTGTCGGGATTATAAATGTTTGCATACTGAGATATTGTTTTATTTACTTAACACATTTTCGATTACACATTTTTTTTAATATAACATCATATTAAATAGAAAGAAAGTGTTTTAGTGTTCCGTACAGAACACTTATAAGATCACTTCGGTGTCTGTCTGTCTGTCTATCTATCTGTCTGTCCGTAGAAAGTTGAAATTTGACACTAATATAGGAATTGATGGCCTCATCAGAGCCGTGTAGTTTTGAAAGTAAAATTTTGACTTAAGGGGTTAGTTTTGAGGGGTGAAATCGGAAGTGAAAAAAATTTTTTACTAGGTCATCGAGTGTGGTGTCAAATGAAAGCTTGTGAAAACACGAGTAAAAAAAATATATGGGTTACAGGGAAAGTCGTCCTAGATAATTAAGGACGTTATAGTTTAGTTCGTTTCTGACCGATTTGACTCTATGACGTGATGTCATAAACTTAACCGTTTTCGAGATATTGAAATTTAAAGATTTTCTAAAAAAAACATGTTTTTTTTTGCTTTTATATCGATTTTTTTTATTAGAGGTTCTCGAGTGCGATTTTTTGGTTATTTTTCGTTAGTCTGTATGTCACGTATCAAAAATCATCAAAAAAAATTTGAACTAGTTACTAACAGTTTCAAATGGCGGCTTGTTAATGTTTCTAAATTACGAATTTTTACCAAGTGTTTCCTACTTTAAATCAATAAAGAGAAAAAAATGTATGGAAGTTATTCTGCAAATTATTTTAAAAACTTTTACGTCTTTTTAGCTATCTAAAACGGTATAATATCTACTGGATCTATTGAAAATTCTAAGAAAATGAGATTTCAATAGGCCCAAATGTAGAGTAACATAATAATAGAATTTAGATACTACCAATTACCGGTTTACTACCTGCACCTTCAAACAATAAAAAGGGTTGGGTAAGCATGTTTTCCGGTCGGGGTACTCTCTGTGCAAGTGACATTTTCTGTTCACTAAACATTATTGAATGATTTTTAGTCTGCTCATGCGATTCGTCCGTGGTAGATGTGCTATACCGTGCTTTTCAAAAATATCTGTGTTTCATCTTCTGACTGTGTGAATTGGCTCGCAACTGGATTTTGATCTCTGCTTGTGAATATGGCAACGTATACCAACGAGGAATATGCTGACATCCTAATGTGTTACGGATTTTGCGAAGGAGTGTCGTCGCGTGCTATGGACTGACGAGTCGAAATTCGACAAAGACTGTCTTACAAACTACCACAATGCCCACTATTGGGCTTCTAAAGAGGAAGGCAACCCAAACAAAAAAAGAACGAAAGGATCACAAACAAGATTCAGCTTAAATGTGTGGATGGGTATAATTTCAAATTATTTGGTTGGGCCATTCTTCCTGCCAGATAATTTGAATGGCGAGGAATACGACAATTTTTTGCTGAACGATTTACCTAATTTGATGGAAGACCTACCTATTGGTTTGAGACAAAACATGTACTTTCAACACGATGGCTGCCCAGCTCACTACAGAGGAAGTGTTCGTGCATGCTCAATGACAATTATCTCAACAAATGGATTGGAAGAGGCGGACCCATACCTTGGCCGGCGAGAAGCCCAGACCTGACACCGATGGATTTTTATGTGTGGGGTCACATGAGAAGTCTCGTATACGACCAGATGACTCCTATCGAAAACGTGGATGTCCTAAGACAAAAAATAATCGATGCGGCTGACGAAATGAGGCGGCACCTCACAACCAGCGTTGTGAAAAGTAATTTAAGAAAAAGAATGAGAATTTGTGTTAGAAATAGGGGCGACCATATAGAACATGAATTATAATTAATAAAAAATATTAAATTGCAAGGTTTTTTTGTTTTATTTGTGTATTTTTCGTATTTTCACCTAGAACTAAAAATTTACCTTCCATACATTTTTTTTTCTCTTTATTGATTTAAAGTAGGAAACACTTGGTAAAAATTCGTAATTTAGAAACATTAACAAGCCGCCATTTGAAACTGTTAGTAACTAGTTCAAATTTTTTTGATGATTTTTGATACTTGATATACAGACTAACTAAAAATAACCAAAAAATCGCACTCGAGAACCTCTAATAAAAAAAAATCGATATAAAAGCAAAAAAAAACATGTTTTTTTCAGAAAATCTTTCAACTTCAATATCTCGAAAACGGTTAAGTTTAGGACATCATTTCATAGAGTCAAATCGGTCAGAAACGACCTAAACTATAACGTCCTTAATTATCTACTACGACTTTCCCTGTAACCCTGTATAATGTAATACTTGCGCACACTTTTCTTTGTATTATTTTTAAAAAATCACGAAAAAATCGGTGTCCCCCTACCTTATCTCGAAAAGTACACTGATCAAAAAATTTTGAAAAAATTCTGGAATATTCTCCACGGGGTATAGATTGAACGAAAACTATCACGAGTGCATTACCTTTAATAATTTATCTGGTATATAAAAAAAAAAACAAAAATTTCAAGGTCATCAGTTTTTAGTAAAGATTGGAAACAAACTTTGTTGAAAACTCATTTGGAGTGTGTTTTGTGAAGTCACTGATCATTTTATACCACCGTAACAAATTTTTTTATTTTAAAAGCAATTACCGTACGGAACACTAATTGTGCAAGTTCAACTTACACTTGACCGGTTGTTTTTTTTTTATATCTTTCATACTGGTATTAAAAGAACTTCTATGAAAAACCGTTTTCTCTTTGTCGATCACTGTCACCCTTAGATTTGCAAGTGCAAACCTTTTCTTGGAAACTGTTCGAGGAAAAATTAAAATGCGAGCAGATAGCTGGACCCTTCCGCTGAGATGGTTTGGTTAGAATGCTTCAGTCGTTCGGCCCTGGTCACGAAAGTGCAAGAAGCTTCGCCCACAAAAAATTACTTTGTTCAAATTGCGGTCCAGATTCTTTCACCTAAGTAAGTCTTTTTTGCTTGCTTTACGGTAGTTTCAAATTTCACTTCATAAGCCAGTAAGCCTCTTCGTATTGTATTACGTGCCTAATTGTTCGCCACACATCGATACACGAGTATTCTCAAACACCCGTAGAATTTCTCTATCCTCCTTTTCCGTCGTTTTTTGCACAGGTTCACTATCCGACAAATCATCGACGTATTTTACGTGGGAATAGGGTCTCATCCACTACAAGGGCCATGTTTTAAGTTTTTACAAATCGCCACTAGATGGCGCTATTGAATTGTGACATTACCATTGTTGTAAAATTTGATATTTGTTATTGTTAAAAAACAGTGGCAGCTCAGAAACTGGCCGAGTAGTTTGTTTACAGTGAGCGTTTAAAAAAAAAAAGTTTTGTGAACAAATGGAAATTTCACGTGACGGTTTTCGTTGGATGATTTTTTTCGATTTTAGTAGTATACAATAACTCAACAAAATGCTTCAAATGGCTTCGTTTAACTTTTGGTAATGAATCATCATCACTTCACATCCGTATGAGGTTCAGCATGTTATTCCTCGTACAACGCATTTCAAGCAATCTTTTATACGGAGAACATCATCCCTTTGGAATAATTTGCCCAGGACTGTGCTTTCCAAGTACAATTTACAAGCGATTCAAGAACAACGTGAATCGCTTTGTCCGCACACCTGTCGCTCCTGTAGCGCTTTAGGGACTTCCTTGCAGCACGTGTGCTAAACTCATAAAAAAAAGAAAAGACAGTTTACAATTTGTTTGCAGAATTTTGTCATGATTGTGCTTCCGATGAATTTCGTGAAGGTTGACCAAAATCAGTTGTTCAAAAAAACAGCGATGCTGTGCGCAACATGATTGAAGAGAATCGACATGTGACTTACCGTGAGATAGAAGCATCCTTAGGCATGTCGAAGACTGCAGTACATTTGATTCTGCATGAATATTTACCTGTGAAAAAGATCTGTTCCCGATGGGTTCCGCATAACTTGACCGAAACTCAAAAACAGGCTCATGTGAATTGGTGTAAGGAAATGCTCAAAAAAGTCGACCGAGAACATGCAAAATCCGTATACAATATCGTAACAGGAGACGAAACTTGAATATATTCGTACGAGTCGCAAACTCTGCAACAATCAACTGTGTTCCAAGATGAACCGAATCCAACAACACTGGTTCGTTCGCGAAGCACTTCCAAAAAAAATGATCCCTTGTTTCTTTGGTTATACTGGACATGTTGCAACCATTGCTTTAGAAGATTGAAGAACAGTTAATGCTGAATAATGTACAACAATTTGTTTGCCAGAAGTCATCGATGAAATCAGGAACAATAACCGAAAACGTCATATCATTCCTCATCATGACGATGCTAGCTATCACATAGCACGTTAAACAATTGATTATTTAACAGAGAAAAACATCGAATTAATGTCTCATTGCCCATATTCACCTGATTTATCGCCTAACGACTTTTTTTGTTCCCGAATGTCAAAAAAAATGCTTGGACAGCGATTTTCGTCACCTCAAGAAGTTTTTGAATCCTTCCAAAACCACGTTTTTGAGGTACCAATTTTAAAGTGGAAAAAATGTTTTCAGAATCGGTTCAAACGCATGCAGAGGTGTATAAGTTTTAAAGGCGATTATTAACAAAAAACTTTTTTTCTTTCATTGTTTTTGTAAAAACTTAAAACGTGTAGCCCTCGTATTTACAAATGTTCTTCGACTTTTTCATGTATTTAGCAGCCGTTCCGGGCGACCGGTGAAAATACAGAAAATCGGCTTCGTAACGTGACGTGTAAGCGGTATTTATGTTGAAATACTTGTGACGAAGGTCCAACAACTGAGAGTTTCTATACAATACATTTTGGAGGAGGAGTCCCACTACTTGCTAGTGCATTTTAGATACATACGGCTAATAAGCTTGAATATTTACAACACTTAGACTTCATAAGATCCGTTGTACACCTGCATCATTTTAAGCTTGTGAAAGGCCTTCAATCCCCTTATTACACTCCTGGTCCTAAATTATTGGAGATCCGAGGTGAGTGAGTCTTACTCGTGTGATTATCGGGTAAGACATAATTAGACCAAGAGCCGCCTTCTTCTCCTGTATCATATTTGACTCCGATGGGAGTTAGGTGATCATTTAGGTAACATTGTCCTGTAAGAATCCATGTCACCGTCTTTAAGTCTTTCCTGTTAAATTTCTGCAAACTGCTGATAGGTCTCCTTAGATTTAGACTGTCTTATCTCTGATGTCTTGGTGAAGAATACCTAAATACCTTTTTTAATAAGCCCAGTCAACAACGTTCAAATCTAAAATTTACAATGGAAACTGAATCACATGGTACCCTTCCTATTCTAAATGTCCTGGTACAAAGAAAAAGTAACTTGGGACACTCGCTCCATAAAAAGCCAACTCATACCAATGGATTTCTGAATGCTAATTCACACGGTTATCCTAAAAGAGTATCTATTATCAAGTCACTAGTTTTAGTCAAATATAGATCTGAAGAAGCTGCATCGACAGCGAAACGCATCGCAATTTAAATAAACCAGTGGAAATTGACTAAAAACAGTCTTTTATTATATATTTATAATGAATTTCCATCAAGTAGAAGCTACAACAATCCAAGTCACTAATATTTAGATCTATGATGGAGATTTTACCTCATCAGAATGTATACAGTGGCGAACAAAAGTATGGAAACATTTAAATTCCCATCTCTAGTCTTAATATTTAAACGGTTTACTATATTTATTTATTAATCGTGTACATGCTAACAAACATTTTGAAGACTAAAACAGTTATTGTTTATTAGAAATGTGCTTAGTTTTTAACGTAACAAAATTTTGCACAAGCAAAAATATGGAAACATTTTTGTTATAAAATAAAAATTCCACTAAGACGACTAAGATGTCGAAAATATTTAATATTTAGTGGGATATCCTTTTAGGCCAATCACTGCTTGACATCTTCTGCCCATAGAGTCAATAAGCCCAGCAGAAAAATCTGGTGGTAATTTTTCCCATTCTTATTTTAATTCGATCCAAAGCTCATCCCGGTTTTTTATATTTCTTTTCCTAATTTGTTTATCCAGATAGTGCCAAAGATTCTCTTTCGAGTTCAGATCAGGTGATTGTGAAGGTCAGCGCTTCACCCGAATCCTTCGTTCAGAAAACCAATTCTTGGCCAAGCAAGATGTGTGTTTGGGTCATTGTCTTGCCAAGAAAACTGCTGTTGATATTAATAAAGAACTAAGGCAGAAATATCAGGGTGTATTGGTGTCAGACATAACTATTAGGCGTCGTCTCTTATCTGAATATCTTCATGGTAGGTGTGATGTTAAAAAGCCACTCCTTACAAAGCGTCACCAGAAAAGAGAGATTGAAATTTGCTATGGAACATAAAGACTGGACTCAAAATCAGTGGTCTCTAGTAATCTTTAGTGACGAAAGTAGGTTCAATCTCTTTGGAAGTGATTCTACTGGTTATGTAAGACGACCAGTTGGTCTAAGATATGACCCAAAGTACCTTGTACCTACTGTCAAACATGGCGGTGGCAATATCATGGCATGTGGTTGTATCGACGGTCTGGTACGGGGCCATTGGCAAAACTAAATGGCAGAATGGATGTTCATAGGTATCTTGAGATATTGGAAAATAATTTGATTCCTTATGAAGAAGATTTGCCACTGTCATGGATTTTTCAACAAGACAATGACCCAAAACACACATCTCGCTTGCCCAAGAATTGGTCCGATTTTTGTGCTAGGCTTCTATTTCTATGGGCAGAAGATGTCAAGCAGTAATTGAGGCAAAATGATATCCCACTAAATATTAAATATTTTCGACATCTTAGTCGTATTAATGGAATTTTTATTTTATAACAAAAATGTTTCCATTCTTTTGTTTGTACATAATTATGTTACGTTAAAAACTAAGTACGAGGCTGGTTTGAAAAAGTCCGTGCAAAAATAAAAACTACTTATGTGTTTGGGGTAAACCTTTTTTATTTTTCGACATAGTCTCCTTTTAGGCTTATGCACTTCGTCCAACGATGTTCTAGTTTGTTGATCCCTTCCGAATAATAGGATTTGTCCAAGTCTGCAAAATATCCATTAGTGTCTGCAATCACCTCCTCGTTTGAATAAAATCTTTGTCCCGCCAGTCATTTCTTCAAATTGGGGAACAAATAGTAGTCCGAGGGAGCCAAGTCTGGAGAATAGGGGGGATGTGAAAAGAGTTGGAATCCTATTTCCATTAATTTTGCGACCACAACTGCTGAGGTGTGTGCTGGCGCGTTGTCGTGATGGAAAAGGACTTTCCTGTGGGCCAATCGCGGGCGTTTTTTTCTTGCAGCTCGGTTTTCAAACGGTCCAATAACGATGAATAATATTCACCTGTAATAGTTTTACCCTTTTCCAGATAGTCGATGAGGATTATCCCTTGCGAATCCCAAAAGACAGTCGCCATAACCTTTCCGGCCGAAGGAACGGTCTTCGCCTTTTTTGGTGCAGATTCCCCTTGGTAACCCATTGTTTAGATTGTGGTTTGGTCTCAGGAGTATAGTAATGTATCCATGATTCATCCACAGTGACGAAACGACGCTTAAAGTCCTCCGGATTCTTCTGGAACAGCTGCAAACCATCCTTGCAACACTTCACACGATTCCGTTTTTGATCAAGCGTGAGCAATCGCGGCACCCATCTTGCGGATAGCTTTCTCATGTCCAAATGTTTATGCAAAATATTATGTACCCGTTCAGTCGAGATGCCCACAGCACTAGCAATCTCACGCACCTTAACTCTTCTGTCATCCATCACCATATCATGGATTTGATCAATGATTTCTGGAGTCGTAACCTCCACAGGCCGTCCAGAACGTTCAGCGTCACTTATGCCCATATGGCCAGTCCGAAAATTTTGAAACCACTTATAAACTGTTCTAATCGAAGGTACAGAGTCACCATAATGTTATCAAACTTCTCTTTAGTCTCCTGAGGCGTTTTGCCTTCCATAAAGTAATGTTTAATCACCACACGAAATTCTTTTTCGTCAATTTCTTGAAAATCACTCGACTTCCTTGATTCATACGAATGCCAAACACAAAGAAATAGACCAATATGGCTGAAACTTGGTGTGCGTTCATTCAAGAGATGCTACTAACTAAACATGACCTCGATACGCGCCGGTGGTGCCATCTCTCGGACTTTGCACGGACTTTTCAAACCAGCCTCGTACATTTCTAATAAACAATAACTGTTTCAGTCTTCAAAATGTTTGTTAGTATGTACACGATTAATAAATAAATATCGTTAAGACTAGAGATGGGAATTTAAATGTTTCCATACTTTGGTTGCCAGTGTATGTGTGAAGATTTTGTCTTATTAGAAACAGATAAACTGATGTGATGGAGATTTCACCTCATCAGAATGTAATGGAAATTTTATCTTATCAGAAACAGATAAACTGTACGTGATGGAGATTGTATCTCATATATGTGATGAACATTTTATCTCATCAGAAACAGATAAACTGTCCGGTGCCTTAAAAATAATGGATATTGTAGTGCGATATTAAAGTTCATTTAACCGCTTTAAACATCCGGTTCTCAGACAAGGTAGCTAAAAGATCCAACATTCGCACAATCTTCAACACTAAGAAAATTGAGCAATGCCTGAGATCTTATGTCCGACCAAAGCTTCAGCTTCGGCCAAAAAATCACCTTCGGCCAAAAAAATCCCTTCGGCCACACTTTTGGCTTCGCCAAAAACCAGTCAAAGGTTTGGACGAAGCCGAAGTTTTGCATCCAGCCGTCGAATAGCCGAAAACTATTGCGACTAACGTCAGCGCAGCAGACCTCTTATTTGAAAAACTGTAGAATATTTTATGTTAAATAAGATGATTGAAGTTTGTTGTTATGATAAATAAAAATGACTACTATATGATTTCTAAAAGAATTAGAAGTTATCAGATGCAGCTTGGTCATTTTTAGCAGTACGTTGACGAATTTTCTTTAGGATCTTTTTATCATAAAAATTGCTTATTTAACCTTCATAGAGTCTGTCAAGTAAAAACGTGACCTCTAGTATTCGTGAAAAAATGTGTTTCGGGAACATTTTTTGCCATCAATGTATTCTTTGGTGTGCTAACAACGGCGCAATTACCTTAGTTGTCCAATCGCCTCCTGCATCAACAATGGCCTGGGATCTTCAAGGCATGCTGTCGACGAGATTTTCTGCATATTTTTTGAATATTGCGAGACAACTGAGTGAAAGTCCTCCGAGTCTTTCCTCTGATCAAACGTTGTTAATAAGGTTGGCGTCCGTGATTGTGACGGCCACTCTAGTATCTTAAAGTGGGCCTAACCGAGCCGCTTCGCCACGTGACTTTCACCCAACAAAGGTTTCTTCAACGTGCTTCAGAACTTGACATCATGAGCACGAAGATGTTGTCGAATGGTCTCATGGTACACATTCAAGTCCGATTTTCTTAATTTTGCCGCTCCTTGACGCAGCATCAATGTTCGGGTCCCGTAAAAAATGACACGATTCGTTTTTTTTCGACTTTCGGAGTGACTTTGCCTACCGAACCTCGTTTTGGCAAGTCTTCGACATTTTTCATCTCGTTAAAATGATTTACCCCACTTCTTTACAAACGATACCGACTTTTTAATATATTTAGCGGCCGCAGAATGTGTCATTTTAAGCCCCTTTGGATGGGAACAAAGAAAGACTGCCTCGAACCGACGCGCAAACAAGTGACTCATTTGGGATTTTACGTAATTTCGACGAAAGTTCGGAATCGACTGATACTTTTACTAAGATGCGTCATAGGCAAAGGTTCCCTCTACCGATTTTTTATTGCATTGCTAGAATCGCATCTACCAAAAATGAATTATCGCGGACACGTTCTTACTTGACGGACTGTATAAGCTAACGTAAGACAAAAATAATGTGTGTTTCATTGACCCAAGCTATAACTCTAAATACGTAATTAATAATTTACTCTATGAGACAGACCTAATTAAGACTGTTACTGGTAAATTTTCTTATATATTTTTTTCTATTAAATTTAAAAATTTGTCATTAAATAACATGATTTGCTTTAGCTAAATTGCATTGTTCAAAACCGGGTTTGATACTATGGTACTATTATATTTCATTTCAATGAATAAATATGGCTAAAACTGAGTCATTTTTGAAAAGGTGTAATTTATTTATATAAAGTACCTATATATTTACAATTATTATCAACACCACATAAATAAACCAAAATAATAGTACAGAATTTGCATCGTTATGTCTAGTCATTGTCCTAAGATTTCTAAGTATGATTGAACATTCGGCTTCTGCCGAAGGTTATGTCAGGAGCCGAACAATCGGTTTCGGCCTTGACCAAAAACTGACCTTCAGCCGGACACTGTGATCACCGAAGACCCAATTCGTTTACAAACAGAAGGTGTCTATAAAATTTCCTGTTTATGTGGTACGGTGCTTGTAGGAAAAACTGGAAAATCAATAGCAACTAGAATTTACGAACACATAAGATGTATTCAAGAGAAATAAATTGTACAATCACCTGTGAACAGCGATCATTGATGAGTCACAGTTCGGTGAACCCCGGTCAGCTGTAAATATTTGCGTTGTGCCTCTTCTAGCTCATTCAATGTTGTAATCTTGAAGAGAAAAGATCTCTGAAGATGCCCCTTACAGTCATAGACGAAACATCGGAAAATCTCTCCAAATTGACATGCTTAATCCCAGGAACCACGATTTCTCATCTAACCAAAGCTGGGAAATCTTCTGTTCCATTTATCATCATCTTCATTCCACTTTAATAGCTGCGTCACTAAATACAGTTGTCAACAAATCCAAAAGCATCTACGTTTCCCAAAGGTGACGGCTTATGTTACAATGTCGGCCCATACTTCTTTGAAGAAGACAGAAGCCGCACAATTGTTAACTCACTATAAATGTTGGTGGGTAACTAAATAGATAAACAATTTATGACAAAGTTGTTGAATAGGTGCTTCCATAGATACTAACTAAAATAACTGACTTGAGAGACTTTACATGAGATCTCACAACTTTTTGTGGTGGAAGGACTGCGTTGCGAGACTTGGCATTTTTTTACATGTTATGTTTTTGATGGGATCTCATTTCTTTTTGTACGTAGTCCTCTTTTTTTTTTCTTCTCGGGTAATATTTCTTGTACGTCAGCTATGGATTTTCTTAAAGCCCATTCCCTGTCTCTATTGGTTTTTCTCAAAGGCTAAGTTGACAACTCTGGGCGATAAGTGCTTCTAAGTCGATTATATTCAACAACTGCGGACTCCTCAGCTTTGATACTACCGAAGTCGACATTAATTAGATGTAATGCCCCCAGACTTGTCACTCTCGAAAGTGCCACATATGCTTGACCGCATGTGAATACTGAAGAACCGATGGCCATTAGTGCACTGTTTAGACTTAGCCCCTGACTTTTGTGTATGGTAATAGCATAGGCTATACATATCGGAAACTGTTCGCGATGAACATAAGCTCTATTAATAATTTCAAATTTAGTTTTGACGGGACCAAGCTCGTAGAGAGACAATATATGGAGGTGATTGAGAATTTATTACCCGCTTTACAAATTTTTAACGATTATAACTAGAGAACCTAGTTCTCACAAAACGGGGCTGCATCACCCACGTCAAATAAACCATTGCGTCAATATTTAAAATTAAACTTATTTGATACACCGTGTGTTTACTAAATTTTAATGACTATTTGGCCATGAAAAACAGTGATAACCTTAGTTCGGGCGTGTTGTTCAACAAGCGTTGTGAACCACCGTTCTATGATAGGAACTCTGAAACTAGTGGAAAGCCATGTCAGGTTTCAATTAAAAGCAATTTATATCGAGTTAAAAAATCAGTCTAGGTTTCCGCGTTTTAAAGTTTATAGCTCGTACAAGGTAATTTGACTAGCAGTGTTTTTGTTAAATTAGAAATACCCACGGTGTAATAAACACGTTCCGCTTGATAGGTTTAAGATAAAGATCTTTTATGAGATAGTCTTTGCAACGTCATTTTTATTCATTAGCGAGTTATTGACGTAATGGTCCGCTAATAAATTTAGAAGTCCGTAAGCAACGCTGTGATTAGGGAAATACTAAAGTGGATCCACTTGAATACCTTGGATGTTCGCTAAGCGTCACGAGTCCTGTTATCAAAAACTCTCCGTAATAGTGTGCATTAGGGTGGTCACAAAAAATCAATGTTCGAATTTTTTGGGGGAGACCCTCCTAAAAGTTACCAATTGACTAACAAATGAGACTGGTAAAGTTTCAGCTCAATTGGATAATGTTAACCAGTGCCTCAACAAGGTTGAAGTTTTAACTTTTTATGAAAATTGATTTCTTATGCAGATGTCTAAAAACATTGTAAGATTCAATTACATCGGCTCTCTAGATTTTACTTTATCTATGTTTTCAATATGTACATAAAAAAGGATTTAGTTAAAACTGTTTTTAAAAGTAGCAAAGAGCAAAATCTAAATTGAAAATGGAAGGTTTAGAAGAAAATAAATGCAAAAAGGTATAAAAATGAGAAGAAATAACGTTCAAAAAATATTAGTTAAAGTTTAGTTATAAAAAAGGAAGCACTAGAAAGGAAAGAAGTTGTTATTATTATTATTTACATTTACAATTTATTATCAGATCAAGGTGGTAATGACTTAGATAAGGTGGCCTTTTAAGAGTCAGGAAAAATTTTCGTACATTCAGATACAACTTGTAACAGAAACTGCCGTTGTTCTTCATCTTTCCGCAAACAGGAATTGAAGTCTTGAATTAATTTTACACCTCTTTCAGCTGTGTCGTTGACAACCTTAAAACTGTTCACTATTTTGTTAGTTTTTAAGTAGTGTGAATTGTCACAGCATTCGTCGGATCAGTAATTAAAAAGTTTGTATCAATTGAGAGATTTGATCTTTTGTTTTGACATTGTTTTCTAAAGTTTCATCAAAAAATTAAAATGCGACCAGCTCCGAATTGAGATACCACAGATGATTTATCATTTTAGACCGTACCTTGTATGCAAGTTTTTTATCAATTTGTCTGTATTTCACAGAAGTTTTTAACAATTGTAGGTCTTAGTTGGAGGCCAAAGTGGGCTTGGGGGCGTTGAACCACGCTTTTACATAGATATTGATTATAAATAAACAAATTTCTGTGACTTTAAAGCTTCTACTTTTTTATTTTGAGCTGTGCTTTTAGATCTTTTAGCGTTTTTTTTTGCAATTTTTTTCCACTCTTCGAACAGTTTTTCTAATTTTGCAACACAATCTTTCAGGTGTCTGGTTGGTATCTTAGCTTTCTCCCAAAAAATTAAAACTTCCTGTATTGTAACTCTTACAGCTTCTCTGGTGTTTAGTTTCACTTGCCGTATATTGTAAAATAAACTGCGTAAAACTTGACAATTAAATAGTAATTTACTGCCACTGATTTGATGAGACATGTAGCCAATTAAATACACCATTTCTTTCTCTGCCTCGAACTCGAACCCGAACAAGCATGGCTCGTTGATGCTGTAGAAGACATTGTCCCGCAAAAGTCACTAAACGAACGTTGTTGAAATGTTCACTGCTTGAAATGTAAACGTAAACTAAAACTCTCTGTCTTCTCCCCGGGCATCCCAGACAAGGAACAAAAAAGAAGGGGTGTGTGGTTTATGACACTCAAGGTAGAATTCTCTGATAAAAGGGTTCTTAGTAATAGTTTTTTTTGTAACAAAAACAAACCTTTTAAAGAATAGAACTAAATATAAGGTAGGTTTCCACTACCCTGCAATTCGTAAAATTATGTATAAAGTTAAAACAAATGACGATTTTATGTCTTATTATATATTGTGTAATAATGTATTTGTATAATTGTTTTATAATACAAAGGAAACAACAAATTGTCAAAAGTATTTCACTTAGGTATCTTTGTTGCCATTTTACACTTTCGTTTTCTGAACAATAATATTTCCTATGAAATGCAAGAAGAATCAGGTTTCTAGGACGAATGGTTTTCATTTTATGAGGGAAAAACCACGATTTTTTTTGCAAAAAATTTTATAGGTGTAACCTCGATGAGGCACGGGTTAACGTTATCAAATTGAGCTAAAACTGTGCATATCTTATTTTAGGGGGTCCCGCCTACATTACGATGAAAATATTTTTTCCCCCGTTATACCTTGTGACCGACCACCCTAGTGTGTATGCAGCTTTATAATTGGAACGTGCACGCTGACGGTCCTGTGCTAATGACACTCCAGTCTTCTCTGCCGATTATATCGGTTAAGATTACAAACAATGAAAAAATAACATGATTAATCTATATCAACTACTAAAAATAAACGAGGTCCATATTTCAACAGGGACCACTGTTCTTCACCTGTCAATTCATCTCGAGATGCGCTTTGCCGTATCAGGGTACATGAGCCGGACTAGGATCGACAAATGAAAGCACAGAACTCGGAAGTTCTTATTGCTGGCAAAACATTGCAGTAATATACAACGAATTGTATCAAGCTTAAAATTGAAAAGCATATTTGCTCTCTGTCGGGGGTCTGTTTAAGACCACAAACTGAGAGAAGAATTGTTTCAAACAATTACCGCTAGGCAGCTCGATCGTTAGGGTTCTAACCCAGTAATCAAAATCTATCTTCGTCTTACGACGCCGTCTCCTCACGAAGGTTAGCGATCTATATAGCTAAACGAACTTTAGAAACTGCTGCTCGAAAAAATATCACTCGAAACACATCCAAATCACCTTTTCATGTCCTTCAGTCAAGAATTCTGTCGTCTGTCGATCAATGGCATTGGTATAAGAACTAAAGACGAATGGAAAAGATTCGCATGTTTAGAAGTCACCAAAGTGTTCTTCGTATTTGCTGAACCGTCCCAAGGCGCGTTTCGCCGTATCACGGCTCCTCAGTTGGGCTAGGTTCAGCAAATACGAGAACACCATTTTTAGTCCTTACCCAGTTACTAACGGAAAGCTATGACAAATAGATGCTTATACTGCACTCGGTCGGTGACTTACCAAGTCTTTTCAAGCAGAGCGGCACAGCACGCTGGGGCACTTATTGCAGAAACGCACCTTTCTCGAGCTTACCGCTCGAAGGCATAGATGACATTGGGTATAACAACTAAAGACGAATCGAAAAGATTCGCATTTTTAGTTTGGTGACTTCTAAAAATGCGAATCTTTTCGATTCGTCTTTAGTTGTTATACCAATGCCATCTATGCCTTCGAGCGGTAAGCTCGAGAAAGGTGCGTTTCTGCAATAAGTGCCAGCCGTGCTGTGCCGCTCTGCTTGAAAAGACTTTGTAAATCACCGACAGAGTGCAGTATAAGCATCTATTTGTCATAGTTTGCCGATCAATGGTTTGCCCTTTATTTCGCTTTCAATAATTAAACGTATCAATTCGTACTTTGGGTCCCTCATGATATGTCCGAAGTATTGAGTTTTTCTTATATTGATGGTTGTTAGTAATTCCTTAATTTTGTTCATTCTTTCCAGTACTTCTGTGTTTTTTTTTTCCTGTATCCAGGAGATGCAAAGAAGGCGTCTATAAATATACATTTCAGAAGATTCCAGTCGTTTCTCTGGAGCCTGGGTCCCACTTGTCATTTTATATTGGTTCCCAAATATTTAAATGTGGAGAGCTGTTCTACGGTGTTGTCCCCGATTTTGAGGGATTCTGGTCTAATCTACCATAACTATTAAAAATCAACGAATACAGTAAACTAGCTTACGGGTATTATCTTGTCTTAGGGGAAGTCCTTAGATTTTTACGTTTTAAAATTTAGCCTAATTTTTGACAAAACTCTCTAATGCGAATAATACCCGCTTCTATCACAGATTTATCACTTTTAATTAAATTAGTTTAAATTACCGATATATAATTAATCAATGATAGCTTAAAAAATTAGAGTCCACCGATTGCAAGAAATGTTAATTTACCTAAAAAATAATTATTTTTTTAAACATGCAATAACCGTGTGTTGCCTTCGAACCGCGTCATAATTTTATGCTTTATTTTAAATTATCAATTATCTTTATCAAGGGTCACTCTGTGCTCAATAAATGATTGAACTATCATCTGCCACTGTTCTCTGTTCTGTGCACGCTCTGATGTTTAATGTAATGGCTTCCCCCCTTCCCGGTTAACTGTTTCATCTGATCCAACCAACGTGAAGGTATCTACGTCTGCTGCGCTTGCTTTCAACCTTTCCTGTGTGACCAGTGGTTCCAGTTCATGTCTTCTGCTGAGGTGGCCATAATACCTTAAGTATGTTTGGTGTATAAGCGAGTTTAGTCTTTTAGTTCTTCTAAAACAGACTGGTTAGTTCGATGTTCCACCCACGATATCCTGAGAATTCGAAGGTAAACCCATATCTCAAATTCAGCAATTTTATTTCTGTCAGCTTTATCTTTATGTTTCGGGTCTATATGTTGCAATCGGAAATATAAGCGTTCTTGCGAGCCTTAACTTAGTCGATCGAGAGATGCTCGAATCTTTCCATATTTTGACTAATTTTGTGGAATTTTGTGGTTGCAGAGCGAGCAATTGAGAGTCTCCTACGTATTTCTGAGTGACACTGGCCGGTATTGGTAATTAGAGACCTAAGGTATTGATGGGAATCGACGATTTAACACCCTAGTAAATGTTAAGGTTGATTATCATTCGTTCTACTAATTATCATTATTTTTGTTTTGTTTTGTTTACTTCCAATCCGTAGTTTTTACTGATACTTGTCAGTCTTTGCATAATGACCTCTAATTTACTTTCATTTTCGGCTATAATCAAAGTGTCATCAGCATAGCGCTAGTTCTGTATGCGTTCTCCTCCGTCTAAATGTTGAAACAGTCGTGGCGAGAGAATGTATCCTTGTCGGACTCCAGTTTTCGTGGTAAAGCTTTCTATGTACAGGGTAGTCCAAATTGGACACTTTTAAAGGTTAACCCCTTTATCTAAATGAGATAGACGAAAACTGATGTCGGTGTCTGAGGCTCAATTTTTATGATAAACTCAATGGTGAAAACCGCATATCGATATCTAGTACCGTTTCAGATATACGCTTTGGCGGAGTGGCCATATGGTTTAATTCAATTGTTTACTCGTAGTTGTCAAAATTTTACTTCAGGATTAGTTATTGAATTGTCACATAAATCGCAACGAAGTTTGAAATTAAGAAAAATGGGATATGATAGTGCTTCGTACAAACCGGAGAAAATTCGGAAGCGGCAAGTAATTTGTACCACGAACAGTATCCAGAGAGGGGTCAACCCTTCGAGGATATATTCACTCGATTGCGACATAACCTAGTTAATAGTAGCCAGTTTGAAAGAAACGACCCAAAAATTATGCATCAAACAGGGATAAGGAGTTAGAAGAAATAGTACTTTTATGAACTATCGGAAATAATCCCAACACTTCAACCCGACAGTTAAAAGAATCCACTGGACTACCAAGAACCTAACGTAAGTCGTACTTTAAAGAAGCACAAATTCAGGCCATATAAGATAAGAAAAGTTCTTCACCTTAGAGATGGAGATTTTCAACGGCGTATGGATTTTTGCCAATGGATTCTGGAGAATTGTAACCATGTTCCGAATTTTTCATTAAATTGCATTTGGACAGACGAAGCTTATGTAAGCAATGCAGATATTTTTAACCGTTACAATTTTTATACGCGGGCACAAGAAAATCCTCATTTAGTTGTGGAACAAAGAAATTAAGGCAGATTTGGATTTAATGCGTGGGCAGGAA
>CM032448.1:83715788-83770792 GCA_019049505.1 Pachyrhynchus sulphureomaculatus | reverse complement strand
GCGTGAAAGAAAATTAAAACATTCGCCACTTTTGTCAAGCGCCTTCACAAACTGTTTTGATTATGCCGATGTTTAATATGAAGTGGTGGAAGTATGATGCGGTCTCGGCTAACTAAAGGCACGTTTATAACATTTTTCGTACCAACTTTTAGCTCTTCCCGCACTGGCCAAACTTTTTGTGACCAATGGTGTTGTTTGTCACGACTATCCCAGAGACACATGAAACAAGGGAACTTTGTGTACCCCCCCTTGTTTACGTAAAAGAAAGTTAACCATTTTCAGATCAACACAAATGACCCATTTGTGGGCTTGATACTTAATTTTTTCCATAACCTTAGAAACATTTACGTATTCTTCTTTTAAAGTTGTCGAATGTGCAATAGGTTATAGATCCGTACTTATTACCGTTATGAAGCAAAATACACTTTAAACTTCTTTTGCTGCTGTCTATGAAAAGACGCCAATCACTAGGTTGGTACTGTTTTAATCCCATCTGCTGCAAAATACCACCAACATCGTTACAAAAAAACTAAATCCTTCTCTTGAGAAAAATACGGTAACAGATTTTTTTCTCGGGTACGATAAAATGTAAATGTTGGTTTCCGGAGTAAGCAAATTTTTTTTTCTTTTAAACGAGATGCCAAAATTTCAGAAGCTTCTTTTGGTAAGTTCAGATCTCTTACTAAGGTCATTTAGTTTTTTCTGATTAAATGGTTGAGATTCTGAAAGGCTACATTTGTAGTCTGAATCAGAGTCTTCACTTGATGTATTTCGTTCGGGTTTCACAGAGATTTGGATCATCAGAAGATTTAGATGTGCTGGGTTGTACCTCTAGTGATTTTAATTGAGGTCGTTGAGCAGAAGATAAGTTAGGATATGACCACTTACTTCGATTTCCAGGGTTAATTCCGTTTATTTTCACAACGCAGAAGTAGCAATCGTCATGAATGGTTTCGAGGTTCTCGCCAAATCATGGGTGTTACGAACATTATTGCATCTCTTTTTCCACTGGACCATAACCGTAGACATACCACACATTTCTGGCATACAATATGAGGAACCCATGGCTTGTCCTGATTACACAATTTTATTTTAAAGTATTGATGATACGCAGTTTTCACAAAGTCCGATATAGGTTTTCGATATTTTGCAAATATATATTCACCACAAATATAGCAAAAACAATCGGGACTAAGCACACAACATCTTCTTGACGAAGCCATATCTAAAACAACAACAAAATATATTTTTAGTGTCCAATAAAAAACGAAAATCTAAGTAAAAATATTAAATGAGGGTAGTTAGCTATAACTCAAAAACAAAAGCCGTTAGAGAAAAATTGTTTGCCATATTTAAAAAATACGCGTCAATTTGAGATAGAAACAAAAAAAAAATCACAGGAAACAAGCAATTTTTCTTTTTTTTGTTGACCAGTGTTTATTTACTAACAATCGAAAAAAAAAACTATGTTCAAAAAACTGCTCAAAATAGGATAATAATCTCACTTGATAAGTAAAATTGGATGCTCTTTCAGATTACGCAATCTGTTTTTGGTATAACCCCTCCAAATCTCGAACAACGAGGTCGTAAGGGGATGAAATATTAACATTCATATATTATTACTGCAGAATTAGCCTCTGAGCTGTTAGAAAAATCACGTGAACCAAATGTTATACAGGCTAGAATTAAAACAGGAAGGTTTGAGATCAAAGCGTGGAAGATGGGTAGATATAGATGAAAATATGTTACCTGACTTTTCCAGGTTTAGATTTAAACGAATTGTGTGATCTAACTATAGGAACTTATCAGTTTAAACTTGCTCCTTCATATGCATAAGATAATTTAAGGGACTACGGTGATCACGTATTTCAATTAGATCAACTAATTATAAAACCAGGATTTATAAGAACTCGCATATACTCTAGATTCCGAAATAATACATTATATTAGCAATAGATATCATATATAATCAACGAAGAAGATAATGAAAATCCTAGGACCCCAATATTAGGTTACTGTTGTACCTGTAAATCTGGTTCAAGGACGTTAGAATCATATAGACACGTTGCAATGCTTTGTTGGTTCTTTGGATACGACCATTATGTACAGAACATTAAATGTCCATCTATGAAACTTTTACATAATGTTTCAAATACTTGTCATAGATATCATCTAAGATATGAAATACCTGAAATACGAGGCTGGTTTGAAAAGTCCGTGCAAAGTCCGAGAAATGGCACCAAAAAACCGGCGCGTATCGAAGTCATGTTTAGTTAGTAGCATTTCTTGAATGAACGCACACCAAGTTTCAGCCATATTGGTCTAATTCTTTGTGTTTGGTATTCGTTTGAATCAAGGAAGTCGAGTGATTTTCAAGAAATGGACGAAAAAGAATTTCGTGTGGTGATTAAACATTACTTTATGAAAGGCAAAACGCCTCAGGAGACTAAAGAGAGGCTTGATAAACATTATGGTGACTCTGCACCTTCGATTAGAACAGTTTTAAAGTGGTTTCAATATTTTCAGACTGGCCATATGGGCACAAGTGACGCTGAATGTTCTGGACGGCCTGTGGAGGTTACGACTCCAGAAATCATTGATCAAATCCATGATCTGGTGATGGATGACAAAAGAGTTAAGGTGCGTGAGATTGCTAGTGCTGTGGGCATCTCGACTGAACGGGTACATAATATTTTGCATAAACATTTGGACATGAGAAAGCTATCCGCAAGATGGGTGCCGCGATTGCTCACGCTTGACCAAAAACGGAATCGTGTGAAGTGTTGCAAGGATGGTTTGCAGCTGTTCCAGAAGAATCCGGAGGACTTTAAGCGTCGTTTCGTCACTGTGGATGAAACATGGATACATTACTATACTCCTGAGACCAAACAACAATCTAAACAATAGGTTACCAAGGGGGAATCTGCACCAAAAAAAAGGCGAAGACCGTTCCTTCGGCCGGAAAGGTTATGGCGACTGTCTTTTGGGATTCGCAAGGGATAATCCTCATCGACTATCTGGAAAAGGGTAAAACTATTACAGGTGAATATTATTCATCGTTATTGGACCGTTTGAAAACCGAGCTGCAAGAAAAACGCCCGCGATTGGCCCACAAGAAAGTCCTTTTCCATCACGACAACGCACCAGCACACACCTCAGCAGTTGTGGTCGCAAAATTAATGGAAATAGGATTCCAACTCGTTTCACATCCCCCCTATTCTCCAGACTTGGCTCCCTCGGACTACTATTTGTTCCCCAATTTAAAGAAATGGCTGGCGGGACAAAGATTTTATTCAAACGAGGAGGTGATTGCAGACACTAAATGGATATTTTGCAGACTTGGACAAATCCTATTATTCGGAAGGGATCAACAAACTAGAACATCGTTGGACTAAGTGTATAAGCCTAAAAGGAGACTATGTTGAAAAATGAAAAAGGTTTACCCCAAACACATAAGTAGTTTTTATTTTTGCACGGACTTTTCAAACCAGCCTCGTAATCAATTGATGCTATTTTGAAAAAATAAAAATTAAAAAAGGTAAAAAATAATAATAAAAAACTAAAAAGTTTTAAAAAATATAAAGTTACAAAACGTAAAAAAAAACTAAAAATGAGAAAACCCAAAAAAATTATAAAAAGATTTATTTATTTACAATGAGTACTTACAGAGCAACAACTCCAAATAGTAGAACAATAATCATAGTTACAATTGTAAAGAATACACATATAATAATTATAAAAAGGGGTAAAAACAAAGATAACAGTTAAATTGTTACTGCCGTTGCCCTAGAGTTACTGTATGAGTACGTCTGTACCTTATTTTGTTTTTAAATGTTGTCATACTATATCTAAACAGATCTAAATCACTAAAATTTGCATTATAATTGCGTAACAGTCTATTAGAAAAACTTTGTGTTCCGTACGTAGTACGATGAAAAGTGATGTGAAACAGTTGATTGTTAAGCAATTTGTACAAGAATAAAACTAAAGCATTGCTTCTTCGTGTTTCAAGTGTTTCTATACCCACCAATTGAATACGAGTCGAGTATGGTACATTGCTGTAAGGAAATTTTAGTTTGTATAAAATGAATTTTGCAAACTTATTTTGGACAGACCTCCAAACGATTAATATGACAGTTATAAACAGGGCTCCATATGACACTATTATACTCTAATACAGTCCTAACAAGACAATTATACATAGACTTAATAGTTCCAGTATCACAGATATTGCAATAGGTACGGCGTAGAAAACCCAACCCACGAGATGCTTTCAGTAATATATTATCAATGTGACTATTAAAGCTCACTGCTAAAAATCACACCCAAATCATTAAAACTATCAACAGCTTGTAAAGGCTTGCTGTCCAAACAATAATTAAAATAATAAGATCTTTGCGTTTATAAAAATTAAGAATCCTACATTTTGAGATATTAATTTCTAAGTTATTTAGGTTTGACTAAATTGTTCAAATCAGTTTGTTTTTGTCTACACAGTCTTTTGATGAATGAAAAAACCAAGAGAAAAGTGGGATACGTATCCTCAACGTCCTCGTCGTTTATCCTGGTTAATGTCAATAGTGGATAATATATTATATTATAATGTAATATTGTTGACTTTAAATATTTCATCCTCTTATGACCCCCTTCTTAACCCCCCTCGGAGGAATGAAAAGGCTCTAATTCCTGATAAATCAGGCGTACCCGAAAACTCCATGGATACATATCTAATTAAAAATATATAAATGAATTTTATAATTTAACCCCTTCACAACCCTTATTACAACCCTTTGGAGGGGTGGTACGGCCTAAATAATACCCTTAATGTCTGAAAATTTAACTTGGTTCACCCGAAAACTCCATGGCCCCCTGTTTAGATAAAAAGAGTAGCCTTACACATGAATATATAAGATATTACATATGAATGTATAAGCTCTTATACATGAATTTTAATATTTCATCCCCTACGACCCGGTTTTTCGACGCTTGTAGAGGTTGTAGCAAAAAACTAATAGCTTAATCTGAAAGAGCATCCAACTTTACTTACTAGGTGAGATTATTATCCTATTTTGAGCTTCGGAACATATTTTTTTTTTTGATTGTCAGTAAATGATCAAATGAACGGAATAGTGGACGTAGGAAGCTTTTTCGCAAGTTGTGTCCATTGCGATTTTTGTTGAGGGGCACAAGATCTACCTCTGTGCAAAATTTGGAGTAATTTCACCAAAACCGAATTTCCCCAATTAAAGTGTACTTGGTCCTTTCATGTGAAAGTTTTCGTTGGAGTTTTTTTTTTACGATTTTAGTAAAGGCCTAACTCAACAACAATGCCTCGAATCGCTTCGTTCAATTTTTAGTAATGAATCGTCATCAGAAAAAACTGTTTACAGTTGGATTGCAGAATTTCGTCATGGTCGTCCTTCCGTCAGCGATGAATTTTGTGAAGGTCGACCAAAATCGGTTGTTGTTCCAAAAAACATCGATGCTGTGCGCAACATGATTAAAGAGGATCAGCATGATCAGCGTGAGATAGAGGCAACCTTAGGTATATCGAAGACTGCGGTACATTTGATTTTGCACGAACATTTAGCTGTGAAAAAGACATGTTCCAAATGGATTCCGCAAACCCAAGAACTGGCTCGCATCAATGCCACACCGATGATATATGCAAAATCCGTATACAACATCGTCACAGGAGATGAAACTTGGATATATTCGTACGGGCCGAAAACGAATAATCAACTGTTTGGATATTCCAAGATGAACCGAATCCACCAAAAGTGGTTCGTCCGCGAATCACTTCCAAGAAAAATGATCGCTTGTTTCTTTGGTTATATTGGACATGTTGCAACCATTGGTTTAGAGGTTCAAAGAACAGTTTAATGCTGAATGGTATACAACAATTTGTTTGCCAGAAGTCATCGTTGAAATCAGGAAAAACAACCGAAGACGTCGCACCTTCATCACGACAGTGCCAGCTCTCACCACAGCACGTCAAACAATTGATTATTTGACGGAGAAAAAAACATCGAATTAATGACTCATTGCCCGTATTCACCTGATTCACTCCTCAACGACTTTTTTTTTGTTCCCGATTGACAAAAAAAAAAAAACGCGTGGATAGCGATTTTCATCACCTCAAAAAGTTGTTGAATCCTTTGAAAACCATTGTAAAAAACTTAAAAGATAGCCCTCGTATAACTCTGTTGATAGTAGTCCAAACTGGTAAAATATTTGTAATCATGAGTTTTTCTTCTGGTGGCGTACCCTGTCGAGTTACTATTCTGTCAAAACCGCAATCATCAATATTAAAATATATACTTTAGTGTAGGAAATTGTTTTATATTATTTATGTATATATTTTTATGTTTTGGTTTTAAAAACCTAAATAGTTGTGGTATTATTCTAACCATGATAAAAACATTATAATCGATGGAAATTGCTACGATACGTACATTTAAATAACTATAAAATTAATCAATTAAACGTTTTATGTGGAATCAGTAGTAATTAATTTGAAATTCCCTTTTATGAATATAATAAATAAAAATAATGACAGAAATAACTTCTAGTTTCTTATTAATGTTTAAAACTATTATGTTAATTTTTTTCAAAATATATTGAAATGTTGCCAAAGGTAGTTCCTAAAATTGATAGATTTTACTTCAAGCTTCTTGGATTTGCTAATTTATTATTTCTGCCAAAAATACTTTTAAGATTAATATCAACGTCATAATTATAGATGAAAACATCAGAATATTATAGTAATAAAATTCATAATATTTATTAGGTTATTTAAAATACAAAGATAGTTAATGCTAATTTTTATAAGGTTTGCAAATAAATTAACGACTAATAGATCGTGGACTGTGTCAAAATGTATGTAGGAGAACCTGAGAACCCAATATCAATTAAAATCAAGGAACATGAAAAGAACAGGACCCAATTGTTCTGTTTCGAATTTTTCTAAACGAAACTTCATTGCTGAATTAACTCTGACGGTCAGCGATACCAGTTTTTCAATTTTGTATATGTCGGAATATCACTCTAATTTGACCATCTAACTAAAACCGTGAAAGCTGCCGTGCTCCCGTAGTAGTAATTTCACCGCTCTTTTAGAAGAGTGTAAGGAACACAACGGATATTTTTTTTGGTGATGATATTATTTTTTAAGAACTAATTTTCTTAAGGCTGCTGTTTGATGTAGAATAGAGGTTAGCTTCTTCAGGAGTAACAACCTATATTTGTTTTATAGACTACTCTAAGGCTTTCGACTGCATACAATATAATACACTCTGGTCGATTCTAATCAGTATGGGAATACCTATACATCTGGTAAACTTTATCCGATTCTTGTATGAGAACACAAATGGCAGAATTAAACTGAATAATTCTTTTTCCGATCCCTTTTTCGTAGAAGCCAGCGTCAGACAGGGTTGTATTCTGTCACATTTACTTTTTAAAGTAAATGTGGTAAATCAAATATAAACGGTAATTTTTTTTATACGTTTACTGAATAACCTTATACACAAATCATTGATTTAAACATTTTTCAATATAGTCTCCTGCGTGATCTACACACTTTTGCCACCGATTTGGAAGTTTCCGTATTCCCTGGTCATAAAAGGTTTGAGGGCGGGTGTAAGCCAATTGCGCACGTGTTCCTCGACTTCTTCATTGCTTCCAAATCGCTGTCCTCCCAGTGATTCTTTCATAGGCGCAAACAAAAAATAGTCACAGGGGGATAAGTCAGGGCTATAAGGAGGGTGCTCGAGGGTTTCCCAGCCCATTTCTTCCAGTGTATCCCTTGTCAAAACCGCAGTGTGAGGCCCTGGCGTTGTCCTGGAGGAGAATGACATCTCTGATGGGCATGTCCCGTCTTTTCTTTCGATAGGCGGCTTTTGCCAACCGTAACAACTGGCAGTAGTAAGCCGCATTCACCGTACGTTGATCGTACAGGAAATCGATCAGTAAAATTCCCCTAGAGTCAAAAAAATCATTGCAAGGACTTTTCCAGCAGAGAGACGAGTTTTGGCCTTCACTGGGGAACCTTTATTCTTTCTTCGCCACTCCTTACTTGCCATTTTGGACTCGGGAGTGTAGTGATGTACCCACATCTCATCACATGTCACTATGCGCTTTAAAAAGGCTTCCCCTTCTTGCTGAAATCGATTCAGAAGCCTTTCAGCAATCTCCGACCTGACCTGTTTTTGGTTTCCAGTCAACAACCTTGGAACCTATCGAGCAGTAATTTTTCTGAAACCGAGTCGATCAGTAATTATGGATTGAACACTTCCATAGCTGATACCCACTTCTGAGGAAATTTCTTCAACGGTTAATCGGCGATCACCTTCGATAAGGTGTCTAATGTCACGGATGTTGTCATCTGTAAGGCTTGACCTAGGGCGTCGATCATGACTTTCGTTTTCAAACCCGTTCTCGTCCGCCCTTAAATTCTCTCGCCTACGTATACACACGATTCTGAGACAGTGTACTGTCCCCAAACTGTGCCTTCAAACGGGTTAAAATTTCTGACGGTTTAACGCCTTCATTGGTTAAAAACTTGATGATAATACGTTGCGCAACAGACAAAGGTACCTCTTGCTCGATCATGGCTGTACTGACGACAAAGAGGAGTTGGCGCGCGCACCCATCCGGTTCCCCCACTCCTCACAAACCAAACATCTACTCCACACAACATCATCTAGCTAAGAACTGCATTCTAAGAAAAATAGCAAAATTACCATTTATATTTGATTTACCCACGTATATAGTGAACATATGAGTTCTGTTTGGATGGCTGGAGTGGGGGTGTGACAATCGATGGAAAAAAAGCTAAATAACTTTAGATATGCGGATGATACAGTTATACTTGCAACTTCAATACAAAACCTGGAATTAATTATGGACCGCCTGGAAATCACTAGCAAAAACTATGGATTGGCAATTAATAGAGCGAAGACCAAAGTTATGATTGTTAGTCGTAATGAAGATCTGTCACACATAAATAAAATTGCTGGTTTCACTGTTGTAGACCACTTCATTTGGGTTCCTTCATAACTAACAATGGTGGTTGTGAAGCGGAAGTAAGAAGACGTTTAGCAGTGGCTAGAAACTCGACCATCAAACTCACTAAGGTCTGGAAAGATCCAGCCGTCACAAAAAATACAAAGTTAAGATTAGCAATTTACGCATCAAAAACATGGACCATTAAACAAGCTAACAAAAGACGAATCGATGCGTTTCAGATGTGGGCATATCGAAGAATCGTCAGAGTATCATATACCGAACACCGTATTAATGTATGTATTCTTGAAGAGCTTGGTATAAATGACCGACTTTCGAATAGAATTAATAGACAGTACCTGAAAAATTTTGGTCCCATTATGAGGAAAGTGGATACCATGGAAAAGCTTGTAGTAACGGGAAAGGTAGAAGCTAAAAGATCGAGGGGACGGTCTCTGACAAGATGGTCCGACCAAGTAAGATCTCTCCTTGGGATGGGTATGCATGAGTCAAGTCAAGTCGCGCAGGATCGAGATGCCTGGAGATTGACTGTTGAGACAGCAATTGCAGTCACCGATACTCCTATTGGGGTGAAATTATTGAGAGAGAGAGAGAACAAAATTTTTTATTTTAAAAGCAATCAACGTACGGAACACGAATTGCACAAGTCCAACTTGTAATTGGCCGGTTTATTTTTTTCTTTTTAATACATTTTTAATGTGTATTAATTATAGTAGAAGCGAAATTTAATAAATACCTTCGGTTTGTAGAAGAATTATGGACGTTAGGTAACTTTTGACATAGTAGATTAAAATAATCCTTTTTCACTTACCGTTTCGTCTAACAAAGAGCCTTTGAAATATTGAATTTGACCTTTTCCTTTTTATAGATTTGTTTTCGATAGTTAAAAGAAACAGGTATTGTTGAGGTTCGGATTATAATTTCGTTTAATAGACCAAGAGGGCGACTCGATATTTTGACCTGTCGACTAACCGTCTGCCTAGTTGTTCATTCTACCGGGCGAGTCGAATAAAAGCCTTTAACGTTGATTATGCGGCCCCCGTGCCCTGGAATGCCCAAAATGCTACATCCAAAAAGGGGTCGTTTTTTCGAGTTCAAAAACTCGAAAAAAACAGGTTCAGCTTCGTCCTCCTGAATTGGCGGCGTCTGCCTTTTGCAGGTTCCCTCTTGTTTTATCAAGACCAAACTAAATTTATTAATTTTATATGGTTAAATGACAATCCATTTTTAGTTCGTGGTTTTTTGGGCCTTGAAGCTTGGTCCGGTCTCGGCGGCGTTTGCCCTTTGAGGCGCTCCACTTTTTTTAGTGTCAATAAATATTATGGTACTTAATTCAAATGGTTAAACGACGGTCCATTTTTGGATGTAGCATTTTGGGCCTTATCTGGGCACGGGGGCCGCAAAATCAACGTTAAAGGCTTTTTTTATTCGACTCGCCCGATAGAATGAACAACTAGGCAGATGGTTAGTCGACAAGTCAAAATTCAAAATTTCAGCTGGCCCTCTTGGTCTATAAAAAGTTTTAATGTAATTATTTCTGAAATTTTTCTTTATTTTATTACGGGACAATGAACGAAGAGAAAATAAATTTTTATCTTTTTATTTGCTAGAGCTTTTGTATTCTAATCTTCCGTGAATATTTGTAATATTTCTTTTGTATTCCAATCTTCGGTGAATATTTGTAAGGTCGGATATTTTGAAAATATGTGGGCACAAAAATTTATAAATAACAATGAAAATTTAAAACAGTAAGAAATATATTTTTTTGTTTCCCATCGTAATAAATTTTAACATATTGAGGGTGACATTGTTGTCTTAGTGCAGGGGTGCTCAAACGGTCGATCGCGAGTGCTTTTTGAGTCGATCTCGAGAAAAAAATTCCGATATAGAACTATTCACAGATTTTGTTTTAGGTAACTAAAACAAAATGTAATGAATAAACTACTAAAATTTATTCGATCCACAATTAGGCCAGAATAACCCCCTCATCACTTTCTTTTATCGTAATAACCCCCTGCTAGCGGCAAAAGGCGGCTTTATCAAAGGAACGCGCGGTACTTGTCAAAGAAAAGCCGCGTTTTTGATTCCCGCCGATTTTTCTAGAAACTTCGGGCGGCGTGTTTGACGGGAACATTCGAGACACCGTTCGCGCCGATATAAATGTTGCGCCTGCAGGAATAGCAGTCAGTTTGAGTTGTAACTTGAAGGCGATACATCGATACAAAGTTTATTAATAAATAGTCCAAAATGAGTACGGCGAAGAAAAGTAAAACTTATCATTTTAATAACGATTGGGAGGAATGGTAAAGGATAAGTGCATTTGTCTCATTTGCCGTGCGTCAGTTGCAATACCTAAGCGTGGGAACTTAGAGAGGCATCATAAAACGGTTCATAAAAACTCTGAAAAGGATTTTCCGTCACAGAGTGAATTAAGAAAATGAAAAGTACGTGATTTGATAACTTGTTTGAAAAAAGAACAAACCATGTTCAGAAGACCAGCCAAACAATCAAAAGCTGCAACGATCGCGTCATTTAAAAAATCTCATATATTGGCGAAACACAAGAAACCATTTGATGATGAATTGGTTGTGAAGGAAGCATTTATTGAAGCGGGTGAGACTTTATTTGGAGATTTTAAAAATAAAACAGAGATTATGTCTGCTATTAGAGAACTTCAGTTATCTCGTCCGACTGTCACAAGGCGTGTTGAAGTCATGAGTCAGGACATGGCAGATAAACTAAGACATGTTATCATGGAATGTACATACTTTTCTTTACAGTTCGACGAATCCACCGATATGACAGACACTGCCCAGCTGTGTATTTTTATTCTAATGGTATTCAATGACATGTCGGCTAAGGAAGAGTTTTTTGACAATGATTCCTCTGAAAGGAAAGACCCGTGGCGAAGATATATATGACGTTTTCTTCAATTTTGTAACAAACTACACGCTACCAATATATTAACTAGTGTGCATTACAACCGATGGAGCACCAGCAATGACTGGAAACAAAAACGGTTTTGTGGCAGTGTGTCGAGCTAATGATGATTTCCCTTCATTTTTTCTCCTTCCATTGCATTATATATCAACAAGTTTTGTGTTCAAAAGTTCTAAACATGGAGGAGATTATGGGCATTGCAGTAAAAATTGTGAGTTCTATCCGTGCACGTAGCTTGTAACAACGGCTCTTTAAATTGCAGTTGGAAGATAGTGAGTCAGCTGAACACACTGATTTAGTTCTTCACACGGACGTCAGGTGGTTGAGTCGCGGAAAATTCCTAGAAAGGTTTCAAGAATTATTGCCCGAAATAACAGCTTTTCTGGACGAAAGAGGTGATGACACTCAGGCATTTTTGACAGACATCACAATGCATTTAAACACCATTAATTTGGAGCTTTAAGGTAAAGGAAAAAACTATTATTGAGATGATTAGCACAATAAACGCATTCAAAAGTAAATTGCAACTTATGATAGATCAACTGAAAAAAAGGATCTGAAAATTTTTCCATCTTTGAAAGCAAGGATTCCTCAGTTGAATTATGATATTTATGAGGCAGAATTATCAAATATTTTGGCCCAATTCGAAATACGTTTTTATGATTTCAGTAAATTGGCAAATATCGCATCATTTTTTTCGTGTAAAAACATTGAGGAATTAGCTACTGAAATAGCAAGTCAGTTTAACATGGACTCATGTTCTGTTGAAAATGAGTTAGTGCAGATTATATCAGATATACATCTCAAAGCCACAGCATCTGATACAAAATTCTGGTGTTTTATATCTGAAGATAAATATCCGAATCTAAGGCAAATCGCCCTTCAACTGACGGCAATGTTTGGGTCAACTTACTTGTGCGAGTCTGCATTTTCTGAAATGAAGATAATTAAGTCAAAATATCGCAATCGTCTAACTGACGAACATATGTCATCATGCTTGCGATTATCACTCGGTAATTACGTACCATCTTATGAAAAGTATGCTGAGGACATGCAGTGCCACGCTTCAACATCCAAAGTCACTCTTTAGTTAAGTTTAGACACTAGAACTCGTCTGTTTTGTAAGAACCAATAAACTCGCAATTTTGAATAATTATGAGTTTTTTCATTGACACTTTAGAGCAGACCTACACTTACCTTGACTAAAAAAAAAAAATGCATATTGTGCGGAAAAACTAATATCTGTGCCACGATACACCCTACCTAGACGACACACTTACTTGCAGCCTCTCAGAGTCGATCGATCGTAGTCTAACAATATTGAGGTAGATCGCCAGCAGTTCAAGTTTGAGCACCCCTGTCTTAGTGTTTAGAAAATGAGAAATTATTACAGGGGCCACGAGACGGTCATGTAATTGTACAAGCTCAGATTAGCTAATATGTCTCATTTTTAAAGATCAGTTTTCATGCTTACTTGTAACTAAATTTATATGTCAGAATACCAGCTAAAGCTACCAAATTAAATACAAGTTGTCCAATTTTTAATTTTGTTTTTAAATATTTATGATAAGAAAACAAATTGTATATTAACCTACAGTCCTTGGAAAATTATTTCTTTAAAATAATGTCGTCTTAACATGAGTATATATATATATATATATATATATATACCAGGTGTACAAGTATGAAATGCGGATTTCAGACAAACAGATGATGCACCAATGTAGTTTGTGGTATAAAGATTTGACACTGCGCTATTTTGTTGTGTCATCAACAAGTGTCAGACGCGCACGAAAAGTTTGTGCATAGTGTTGTGTTTTTGTGTTCAATATGTCGAAATTTATACCGAACAAAGAGCATTCGTGGACAGCATTAATTTTTTGTTTTCATTTGAAGAAAACTGCTGTTGAATCATACCGATTACTTCGAGAAGCTTATTGTAAACATGCTCCATCGCAAGATACGCGTGAACGATGGTTTCGGCGTTTCAAAAGTGGTGACTTCGATGTTGCAGACAAGGAACGTGGAAAACCGCCAAAAAAATATGAAGATGTGGAATTGCAAGCACTGTTGGACGAAGATGATTTGCAAACACAAAAACAACTCGCCGAGCAATTGGACTTTAGGCAACAAGCTGTTTCCAATCTGCTACGAGAGATGCGAAAGATTCAGAGGCCGGTAGATGGATACCACATGAGTTGAACTACAGGCAAATGGAAAAGCGCAAAAACACGTGTGTCATTTTGCTCGCTCGGTACAAAAGGAAGTCGTTTTTGCATCGTATAGTTACAGGGGATGAAAAGTGGATTTATTTTGAGAATCCCAAGCGCAAAAAATCATGGGTAGACCCAGGCGCACCATCCACATCGACCGCAAGACCGAATCGCTTTGGCAGAAAGAGGATGCTCTGTGTTTGGTGGGACCAGAGAGGCGTGGTCTATTATGAGCTGTTAAAACCTGGGGAAACTGTTAATACTAAACGTTACCAACAACAATTGACCGATTTGAACCGTTTGCTGCTTGAAAAAAGGCCAGAATACGAAAAGAGGAAACACAAAGTCGTTTTTCTTCATGACAATGCTTCATCACATACGGCAAAACCAGTTCGCGACACGTTAGAAGCACTCAGCTGGGAAGTTCTACCCCGTGCGGCTTACTCACCAGACTTGGCTCCTTCCGATTACCACTTGTTTGCATCGATGGGTCACGCACTTGCTGAGCAGCGCTTTGGTTCGTACGTGAAAAAATGGCTCGATGAATGGTTTGCAGCAAAAGGGAAGATTTTTACTGGCGTGGTATTCACAAATTGCCCGAAAGATGGGAAAGATGTATATATATATATATATATGTATATATATATATATATATATATATATATATATATATATATATATATATATATATATATATATTAAATTATTGTTTTGATAAAATTCTCGCTGACATACAGTCTGTCAACTAAGAACGTGTCCACGATAATTCATTTTTGGTATATGCGATTCTAGCAATTCAACAAAAAATCGGTAAGGGGAACCTTTGTCTATGACGCTTTTTAGTAAAAGTATCAGTCGATTCCGAACTTTCGTCGAAATCACGTAAAATCCAAAGTGAGCCACTTGTTTGCGTGACGGTTCGAGGTAGTCTTTATTTGTTCTTATTCAAAACGGTCTAAAATGACACAGTCCGCGACCGCTAAATATATTAAAAAGTCGGTATCGTTTGTGAAGAAGTAGGTAAACCGTTTTAACGACACGAGAAATGTCGACAACTTGCCCAAACGTGGCTCGGTAGACAAACTCACTCCGAGAGTCGAAAAACGAATCGTGTCTTTGTTTTCACGGGACCCGAAATTGACTCTTGTAAAGAGAAAGCTTAGGAGAAAGACTCTGAGGACTTTGACTCAGTTGTATCACGAGATTCGAAACATTTGGAGATCATTGCCTTAGTATGCAGAAAATCTCGTCGACAGCATGCCTCGAAGATGTTAGGCGATTATTGATACAGGGGGCGATTGGACAACTCACGGTAAGGTAATTGCGCCGTTGTTAGTACACCAAAGACTACATTGTTGTCAAAAAATGTAGGGTCATGTTTTTTACTTGACAGACTGTGAGACACTTTATTTCAATGAATGATCACTAAATTTCCAAGGATCGCGGTTACACTTTCTACAAATCAAATAGTTTTTAACTTATTTATGCAACTTTCTGTATAAAAATTTCTAGCTAGTCGGCTGTCCAATTTTAAATTATTTGGTTATTGGGCATGTTTTGATATGTGTAACTACTGTTTGTTTGTTTGTTTCTGTTGGGCAGGGCGCATCGACAGCTAAGATCATTTAGCGCCCACTAGAGTTAGTTTGGTATAAATAGATTAGACTATGAAGTTGAATTCTTTTAAGTAATTGGTTATGTTTTCTTTAAGTGGGACAAAAGATTTTATGAGGATGGTGATGTTGGATGGGATGCCGTAGGTGTCTCTCAAGTTTTGATGTTGAATGGATTCGATTAGATGTAACACTGATAAGGGGGAGTCACATTTAGGACAGAGTGGAGGGGATCTCTCTTTAATAGATGTACATGCGTAACTACTGGTATGTAGCTGTTAGCTAAACCCTTTCTATCTGGCGGCACATTCAATTTAACTTTTGAATCAGACCAAAGGATCTATCACCGGTACAATCTGTACTACATCAGAAAACACTCAAAATCGGGACGCGATTACCCGTCATTTTATCAAAATTACTGCTATATTACCCTAGCTTACCCTTAATTGCACTTTTAGCATTGAATACCTAAAATATGAGGCATTTCGTTATCTAACACCAGTCACATTTTTTGTGCTCAACTCGTTAATTTGATTTATATCCGTCTTGCTTAAATTAAATTTGTAAAAGTACGTTTGAATTAAAATACGAAATTATTTTTTTATTGCAATATTAAGTTAAATCCTTAACGTCATGCTTATTAGCTGAACTGTATCCAAACCGCAGATTTTTTGCGGTTTTTTTTAGAAGTCATCAAATCCGGAAAAATGTATATTAAAGCTAGGCGCGTAAGAATGTTTTTTAGCCGTAAGGTATTTAACGATTCTGAAGTTACAGAGGTTAAAACTACTACGGAGTGTGCAGATTCATTTAGTACACTATGTTATGTGGTGTGTGAAAAACTATCATTGTATGCCTAGCTCAACGCATTGTAATTTCATATGTGTAATACAATATAATTCGGATCTCTTAGCCATGCTCCTGTCAACTTCTAGTCTAGAGTCTATATATCTTATATATAAATATACAAAATCCTTTTAATATGAAATAAATGCATAGTAAATATCACGAAATATAATTAGTTTTCCTAACCAAATTTATTGATAAAAGCATTAGCGTAATTCGTTCAAGTAATAGATTACTGCGGGCTTGAATTTTTCATATATAGACACTGCCGTTCAAAAGTTTGGAGGCACTAAGAAATTTTTAATTAAAATTAAAAGTACAAAATGAAAAGAAGGTTTTATTACCTGAAATAAAAATGTCTACAAAATCAGTCCTAAATATACTCATCAAAAAGTATTTACAGTTAAATAAGAATGTGTCCGCGATAATTCATTTGTGGTAGATGCGATTCTAGCGATTCAACAAAAAATCGGTTGAGGGAACCCTTGTCTACGATGTATTTTAGTAGGAGTAACAGTTGATTCCGAAATTTCGTGGATATCCCTTGTTTGCGCATCGGTTCGAGGCAGTCTTTCTTTGTTCCCATTCAAAGGGGCCTAAAATGACACATTCCGCGGCTGCTAAATATATTAGAAAGTCGGTGTCGTTTGCGAAGAAGTAGGTAAATCGTTTTAACGAGATGAAAAATGTCGACGACTTGCCAAAACGTGGGTCGGTAGGCAAAGTCACTCCGAAAGTCGAAAAACGAATCGTGTCTTTATTTTCACGGGACCCGAAATTGACGCTGTAAAATTAAGAAAATCGGGTTTGAATGTGTCCCATGAGACCATTTGACAACATCGTCTTGCTCATAATGTCAAATTCCGAAGCACGTTGAAGAAACCTTTGCTGGGCGAAAATTACGTCGCGAAACGGCTCGCTTGGGCCCACGATAAGATACTAGAGTATCCCTCACAATCCCCGAACGCCAACCCTATTGAAAACGTTTGGTCCCTTTTCCCCGTTGTAAAGCTCAGAAGAAAGACTCTGAGGACTTTGATTCAGTTATCTCGCGAGATCATTGCGTCGCGAGTATGCAGACAATCTCGTCGACAGGATGCCTCGAAGATGCTAGGCGCAATTACGAAGGTAGTTGTGCCGTTGTTAGCACATCAGAGAATACATTGATGGCAAAAAATTTTCTCGAAACACCTTGTACATCAAATCTTACTTTCGTCAAAATCATCATCTTTATTTTTAATAACTGTATCACAAATGTTTGGCATCCTAATTATTAATTTATTAAAATACTCTACGCTCAACTTATTTCATACTAGTTCAGTGGGATAAAAATTGGGATAAAAATTGGGATATTGATATGGTTACTATCCTTTTCTCATCATGATATCCTTGACATAGCGGTGGCTCTGACTCTATGGTATAGTTCCAGCCTACCATGCAGGCTCGATTCTCCAGGTCAGGATATTTATTTACTTAGTATCTTTGGCTAAGCTGCATACTACGTCATGTTATCATGCAACAGGCGTCGACAAACTCTCAAAAGTCGAGCGTTACTGAAAAAGGTTAGTGTTGTTAGGGGAAAGCTACTTACACCGGACGAGACTGAAGATGAAGGCAGCACTTTCCGGCATTAGGGTGGGACGCATATCTGAAGTCTTAGTTTGAACGTCTAAGGGCAGAACTCCGGCTGAAACTGTCGACGGCATGTTGTTAGTTGAGAGACTACTTAGACCGCGAGACCGATGAACGAGACAGTGTCATGTTGTCGAATGGTGTATCTAAAGTGGGGCTGGAAGGTTCGGGGGGCCGTCGCCAACAAAACATACTTCGCCGCAATGCCACAAAGACGTTGATAAGGTAGTAGCGGAAGCCCTCATCGAGGATCGTGGCAAACACGAAATGCAACACAAGACCGTAAAAACAGCGTGTTTGAGAGTACTATCTGTCGATGATGTGGTTGAGATCCCGAATTAAACTTACTCAGACGGGGCTGGAAAAAAGGTTTGTTTGCTCGGCTCTGACTGTCCCCACCCACACTACTACTACTCCGACCATTGACATAATTTTGAAGACTATTTAGAGTTGTTATCTTTAGAAAGATAAAATTGCAACTAATATACTTACCGCAAATGGTATTGCCTGATCTTGCAGGATTTTCAAGTATCCTTTTTTATTTTATTTCCATGTTAAAAAAAAAATCGAAATTTCATTTCATCATTCCAGAGGTGCATTTTCTATATGTTTTGACACATTGCCATATGTTTTGCTTCTGTTTAATTGCGAGTCTCGGTGTCCTGCCAGCTACACTCTTAGAACTACAGACAGCGGTAGTCAGCTTTAACACGAGTTTCATTTAAATCAGCAGTAATTTAATGAACAGTTAGGCATCGATTTCGTTTAAACATCACTGTGATGAACATTCTATTGGAGTTTTAGGCCGATCAAACTTTTTCGAGTGTTCATTGTTCCTATCCTGTATATTTTTCCTTATCCGAATAGAGCTTTAAATTACCATTCTAAAAATTTTTATATTTTGCTTAAATCTACTTCTAAATATAAAGGGTTTCAATTTATTGATAGCAATCAAATCGTAAAAAAAAGTTCCCAGAAGTAACTCTAAGAGTCATAACTACAATGAAATTTACTAAATGCTATAGTACTTCAAACTATGTAGAAAGTAAAACAATACAACAATAAAACAATTTATTTCGAGTAGAGCAAACTAAAACAAAACAATTTTCTATAAGAGATGTTCGAAATGTCGACCAGTTTCATTTACACATGGGCGGCACCTTTTCTGGACACTTCTTACCGAGTTGATTAGGTCAAGAGGAGTGAGAGCTGCAAAATTTTGTATCACTGCGACTTCTAGCTCTTGCCTGGTGTTTGTCGGCAATTTAAAAATTAGATCTTTTAATCTTCCCCATAGATAGAGGTCCATGGGTGTTAAATCCGGTGACCTTGCCGACCAACGGTTCGGACCTTTGTTGACTATCCAGTTATTGTTGAAACTGGCCGATAAAAAATTACTGATCGCTGCAGCGTTATGAGGAGGTGCCCCGTCGTGTTGAAAAAAATATATTTCTAAGGTCCACTAACGGCAGTTCATCAACAAGAGGTTCTATTTACTGTCTTAAAATTTCTGAATATCTCTGAGAGGTGAATGTTCCTTCGTAAATAAATGGACCTGGTCCCTTGCCTCTAAAAATTCCTACCCACACATTAAATCCAAATCTGCCCTGATTTCTTTGCTCCACAACTAAATGAGGATTTTCTTGTGCCCACGTATAAGAATTGTAACTGTTAAAAATACCTGCATTGTTTACCTAAGCTTCGTCTGTCCAAATGCAATTTAATGAAAAATTCGGACATAGTTACAATTCTCCAGAAACCATTGGCAAAAGTCCATACACCGTTGAAAATCTCCATCTCTAAGGTGATGAAAGTATGACTTACGTTAGTTCTTGATAGTCCAGTGGATTCTTTTAACTGTCGGGTTGAAGTGTTGGGATTATTTCCGATAGTTCCTAAAACTACTATTTGTTCTAACTCCTTATCCCTGTTTGATGCATAATTTTTGGGTTGTTTTTTTTCAAAGTGGCCACTATTAGCTAGGTTATGTCGCAATCGAGCGAATATATTCTTTAAGGGTTGACGCCTCTCTGGATACCGTTCGTGGTACAAATTACTTGTCGCTTCGGAATTTTCTCCGGTTTTTATGAAACACAGTATCATATCCCATTTTTCGTAATTTTCAAACTTCATTATGATTTATTTGACAATTCAATAACTGATCCTGAAGTAAAATTTGACAACTACGAGTAAACAATTGAATTAAACCATATGGCCGCTTCACAAAATGTGCATTTTTAACTGGTGTGAAAACTGAAAACCTTTATATTTTGAAGTAGATTTAAGCAAAACATAAAGTGTGCTATATTTTTAGAATGGTAATTTAAAGCTCTATTCGGATAAGGAAAAATATACAGGGTATCCCATTTAAAAAATATATTTTTGCGTTAATAACTATTAAAATATTAGTTGTAATAAAGCTTTCTTGCACTGTTTTAGCCCACATGTCAAATGTGCCTTGAGAATGTTTATACAGAAATCAAAAATTTTCAATAGGAAAAGAATTACAAACATTTTTCCAAAATGCAGATTTTTGAAAAACACCCTGTATATCTAAAACGGTACTAGATATCGATATTCGGTTTTCACCATTGAGTTTATCATAAAAATTGAGCCTCAGACACCGACATCAGTTTTCGTCTATCTCCTTTAAATAAAGGGGTTTACCTTTAAAAGTGTCCAGTTTGGACCACCCTGTACAGTCGGAAATTGGCAAAAAGAAATGAGAACCGAGAATAAAAACGTAATGTAATTAAAGCAAGTATCTGAGTTAATCATTGAAGGTCTATTCCAGATAATTTATTGTTAAATAATTAAAATAGATTTTTTTTTAAATCATTCACTGCTCACAAACTTTTGTTTGGTAGTATCGGGTCTTCCATTAAGGACTTGACAACTTTTTTTTAAAATAAAACGCAACCCATTTGAAACATTTCGAAAATTTTACTATCGGCTTGAAGTACAATCAAAACATTTATGTATGGAATTCGACTTCATTCATATGTCCACCACGGGCACGTTTGCAGCGGTCGATTCGTTGAACCCAATTTTCGATGACTCGGCCACACATTTCGACGGAAACGGCCGCTATCTCTCTTTCAATATTGGCTCTGAGCTCCTCTAACGACGCAGGCTTGTTAGCATAGACCAATGATTTAACGTACCCCCATAAAAAGAAGTCTAGAGGTGTTAAATCACACGATCTAGGCGGCCATTCGACGGGACCATTTCTCGATATAACACGTTCACCGAATTTAGATTGCTGTAAGTCGATTGTTACACCCGCTGTGTGGCTTGTGGCGCCGTCTTGTTGAAACCACATATCATTAATGTCTAGCCCATGCAATTGATCAAAGAAATAACGTTGCAACATGCCTCTGTAGCGATCTCCATTGACCGTAACGTGACGGTTATTTTCATCAACTAAAAAGAACGGCCCAATGACACCACCGGCATGAAAACCGCACCAAACAGTAATTTTTTGTGGATGAAGTGATGTTTCTTCAAGCACATGAGGGTTTTCACCTGACCAATAACGCATATTCTGTTTGTTGACGAAGCCGTTTATCCAAAAATGCGCTTCATCACTAAAGATGATTTTGCGATGAAATTGGCCATCTTCTTCCAACATTTCTAGAGTGGCTTTAGTTCTTGAGTTAACTTTAACTTATAAGGGTGCAGGCCAAGATCCTTTCGCAAAATTCGCCATAGTGTGGTCTGAGCGATGCCCAATTCTTGAGAACACCGTGAAATCGACTGTTTTGGTTCGTTTGAGATGGACGCTTGAACGGCAGCAATATTCTGGCCACTTCGACCAACCCGTTGTCTCACTGGCACGGGAACATCCAGCAGCGAATATGTTAACTCAAATTTTTTCACTAGACTATGAATTGCTTGTCTACTGGGACGAGAATTACGACCAAAAATTGGCGTTAACGCTCTTAAAGTTGCAGTCACCGACCCCAAATTTTGGTAGTAAATTTTAATTATTTGTAAACGTTGTTCGTTCGTGTACTTCACCATGATGAAAATGTTGACTTTACTGAATGTTTTGACGTTGACAGTTCGGTGATTGGCTTAAGGGTGCGTTCACAGTGAAATTTCAAAGTTGTCAAGTCCCAAATGGAAGACCCTTTATATTAACGTATAAAATGACTGCACTATTTGCAAAAATTTATAGATTGTAACAATTAAGATATTCATATTTATATATGCTTAAATAAAATATCTTTCATCCTTGACTTAATCGAATATTCTGAATGGTTTTTGTTTTCGAAGATGGATGATTGACTAACCTGGAAGGCATAATTAAGCAATTTTTGGCTGCAAATGCTAGGTTATGTTAAGGTATCAGAATTTTAGATGTATGTCGTAGATTATAATTAACATTTCTACCAGGAAATGTATCAATCAAGTGCGGATTTTGCTTAATATACTAGATCCGACAATAGAGTAATGAAACTGATTTTTTTTTAGCGAAACGTGGCAACCCTCACGCCACTGATAGTCCAAGCGGCACATCCGTGCAACCTCTCAGTCTTGAGTAGTGGTGTAATAAGTGAACACGTGTTTTTGTCTCTCATCATGGAAATGCATTGTCTATACAGCAATTTTTAACCTCAAAGCGCATTTCAGTACTACCACAGCCACCTTATTTACCGGATATTTTTTTTTTATTCCCAAAAGTCAAATTGGCAGTCAAGGGACCCCATTTTCAAACAACAAAATATGCCCAAAATGCTGTGACAAGAGTCTTAGACAACATTCCGGAAGAAGAGTTCCAGATAAATTACCAGCAGTGGCGGGCGTGTTGGGATAAGTGTGTGCAAGTAGATGGAAACTACTTTGAAGGAGATCACACTACAGCTGACTAAAGACATAAATAAATTTTTTTATCACATCACGTCAGCCTCATTACTTTATTGTCGCACCTCGTATACCACTTCAGATAAAAAATTCTTAATGGAACAGTTAGGATCTTTAGTTGCTTCATATATTTTTTAGGGTTTAAAAAGCCGGAAAATTTCTGCAATACAATAATTCAACATGAGATGAGAAGAGTATTATTACTGGTATTATTACATTAACTGGATATTATACAAAATGCATTATATGTGTGTTTAGAGCAATGAAAATTATATGCTTTTTATAGAATTCTTCTATTATTACAATAATAAAATCAAAGAGACACATATAATATCAATATATAACATAAAAAAAAAAACAAATTTACGTACATATGTTAAATAATCGACATACGTTAACCGAATCAATAAAATTGTCAACCTAAATTAAATCGGCAATCAAATAGCAAATCAACTGAATAATTATTTTTGGTGTTATAGAATCAGTTATATTTTCTGTAACATTTTTAATTAGAATTAAAAAGTCAGGAAACTTCTAATTAAACCACGACAAAATTGTATATCCCATTTATTTTGTGTACCAGTGGCAGAGTGAAAACGATCTTTTCATTTCATTTATTTCATCATTTCTTTAGGGTTTTAGGTCAATTTTTTTTCAAAAATTCATAACTCCGAAACTGATTTTTTTATGAAAATTCTAGTTGAACCAAAAATGGCCAGAAACTTTATGAATTTCAAAGAAAAAATATTGCATAATGAAAATTTTTTTAATGACAAAAAAATCACTTTATTATAAACAAATTGAAATTTAATAAGGTTCTTAACCACTTATCGACAATTGGTTTGATTCCGTAGATACGCCAATGTTTTCTGTAGAAAATTTAAAAAAATATTTTTTCGTCTCTCATTTGAGCTTCAAATGACGTTAGTTTTTATGAACGAGCGTGGCGTGGCGCAACGGAGTGTTATTAGATGCACATATACACTACCGTCAGAAAGAATTTGCCCACCTAGTTATTTCAGTCCCAAGACAACAAAAACCCAGATAATATATATTTTTTTAAATTTTAATGAATTATTATTTATTTTCACATTATTTACAGTCTAGAAAGTCAGAAAAATATTCATGATTTTCCAGGATTTTTCTCATCTATGTGACCTTTGTTTTTAATTACCGCTTTACAGAGTTTCGGCATTCTGTTTAGTAGTTTCTTCAGAGTTTCTTCGATTATCTTAACCCATTCTGCTTATAAAAGTTCCTACAAGTGATTTTCTAATGTTGGATTGAGTTTTCGAACACACCTGTCCAAATGGCCCCACAGCAATTCGATGTCCCACCCAAGTCGAGTGATTGTGGAGGCCAAGTCATCACTTTCAGGACGTCATCGGATTTCCATTGGTCCAAAAGTTCTCTAATTTGTTTAGCAAAATGTTTAGGGTCGTTGTCATGCTGAAAAATAAATTTCCCCTGAAAAATATCCCTTCCAGAAGGAAGCATTTGAGTTAGCAAAATTTCTTGATACTGTTCTTTTCGCATGATTCCTTCTATCCTAAAGATTTTTCCAACTTTACCGTTGCCAAAACAACCCCAAACCATTACTGACCTTCCACCATGTTTTACTGTAGGCAACTGACAGCTGACCGCCGCACGTAAACTCGTCGATTTAAACCGAAAATTTCGAATTTAGATTCGTCGCACCAAAGGACGGAATTCCATTGTTCTGATGTCGAATTTTCATGTTCTCGGGCCCATTTTAATGGTTTATGTTTATTCACTTGCCTAAGAAGTGGTTTTCTCACTGCAACTCTCCCGTGTAGTCCATCTTCTGCTAACCTGTTCTTCACGGTTATCACGCTAATGGGGATGGGCCGCTCCAGGTTTACTTGAGCCGTGGTTTCTGGTGCGGCTAGGCGGCGATTACGTCTGCTGGACATTGTTATAGCTCTGTCTACAGCGGGAGTCGTTTTTCGAGGCCTTCCTGAACGTTTTTGGTTGAGAATTCCATGTCCCGCAGAAAATTTTTTTACGATGTGGTCCACCGTTCTCCTTGGCATCCGCATATCACTCGCGATTTGTCCCCCCCCCCCCCCCCCGACTCGAGTGACCATTTTGATATCTCGCAATTATCAGAGCCCGATTTTCAACGGAAACTTCTTTCGTTTTTGGCATTTTCACAAAACAATTGAGCTTGTATCAGTGACAAAGTACTGTTTGCGAATGGTTAATTTCCAAAAGGACAATGGTATTTATAGCATAGTTTGCTAGCATGTCACTAGGAATTTCCATAATCTCTAGAAACTTGAAATGAGTTCTTAGTTCAACTGGAATTCTCAGAAATCGCCTCAAAACGATTATCATGCAAAACTTGGAAATTGGTTCTAATTGGTTTTTAATTTGTGATTTCACCAAAAGGGTTTTTTCTAAAAAATTGTATGATGGACACTTGTTAAGAACAATTAAATTTACCTAATATAATTAAAGTGTTTAATTAGGTATTAAATTTTGGCAGTTACATTGAAATTTCTAGGCAAATATTATCTGACGGTAGTGTATATATATATATATATATATATATATATATATATATATATATATATATATAAATAAATAAATTATACACATATATAATGTCTTTGATGTCACCCCACTAACATATTCATTTCTTTTTTTTTCCAGTAACATGTAACTTACCAAAGTCTTTCAAATAATTAACTTGCAAAACTGGATAACCAATCGAGTATGGCTCAGACGCAAGGAGAAATAAGGGTGGGTCCCGGAAACCAGGTAAAAGACATTTATGTACGTTGATCCCAAAACGAACACACGGTAACATTCAAAATTTTATATATTGGAAATTTTTTCTTTTTTAGTCAGTTGGATCTTTGTGACTGTGTTTTTACGAAATTCGACTATGCTGCTTACAGTAAATGTTGAGTCATTTAGAGGTTTTTATGTTCAAAAAAATTAGAGTAGAGGAAGTTGGTATATAATAATAGAACAACAGTAATTTTTTTTCTATATTTACTATTTTAATTAATTACGTATTTACAGAAATACATTAAATAACAGGTTGGTTAGAACAGTTCTTAATAGTTAGTTATTATGATCCTCCCTCAATATATCAATAAGTAATACGTAGTTTGTCCAAAAAGTGTTTTTTTTTTATAAAGATTTTATTTTACTAATTTCGGATACATGAATGTGGTCCTTTTTAAAAGACTTACCATGAAACACGATGCAATTATGTGCTAAAAACTGACGCTGGTGCATTGTGTGGTAAAGAGTCCATCGCCCCCCCTCTCCTACAATTCCGGTCGCACGCGTCGCACCCCATTTCGCAGACGATTCAATATCTCCACGTTCGTGGTGCACAAGTTCATGGCATGCTCGAACACTCCAAATTTAACTCCTTGTGATCGTATTGTTTTCCAAATGTAAATTGGAATTGCAAGAGCAGCACTTGGGAGATGTGACAAAGATAAAAAAGAAATGACATCACCGCTGAAGAGCTTAAGAGAAGAGAAGTTCCAAGGACGCGTCCAGAAATGAAGATGATCAACATGACTTTGATTTTTGTCTTGGCTTTGGTTTTGCTGGTCTTGGCTTATTTTTCTGTTTCCTCTCTCGACTTTGAGATTCGAACTCCATGTCGTACTCGTAGATCCACAATTCGTCACCTGTGATGATCACTTTCCTTTAATGTTGTCGTATCAACACAACACGTCGCAACTTACGCCCAGAAGTGAGCACTTTGGGCATAATTTTAGCGTAAATTTTTTTCATTTCCAAATATTCCGTTAGAATGAAATTAACTTTCCCAAAAAAGGATGCCGGCTTACCATCAGCACCTAAGGCTGATTTACTTCCCAAACTTTTTGGACAAACTGCATAAATTGTATGTATGTATATATATATATATATATATATATATATATATATATATATATATATATATATATATATATATATATATATATATATATATATGTAAAATTGATATAAAAAAAAATGATAAATACGATCAATTTTCAGACAATTTTTGGCCATAGTTCATAATAAAATAATAGTACTACCCTCTTCCAGATCAATAGGTGGGTACAACCAGCGAAATGATATACATGCCACGACCAAAAAGTTACCGGACTAACTCTATAAAATCTGAAGTAGTTACGCTTAGGCTTTGTAACTCCCGTCACCTCCAATGTGGCCCTACACCCGAGGCCATACCGTTTTTCCATTGTTTGGTAGGTCGAGACTGTCACTGCCTCCAGTGTCGCCTGTAATTCATGTTGTATCTCCTCTATAGACCTTTTAATTTTATCTTCATATGGGGGAACAGCCTGAAGTCACAGAGCACCAAATCAGGCGAATAAGGGGAGTGGGTGATGTCATTGAGGCAGGAGGAAACTTTTCATTCTCTAAAGCCGTTTTCTAATCGATAGAAAGTTTGTCAGAAATGCTCAGAATTGTCCGTCGTCGGTCTTCACGATTGATTTATTGAACTTTGGCGATGATTTCAAGCGTGGTTGCAGTCGAAGGTTTTCCAGAACGCTCTCCTTCTTCCATCGTAGCTCTACCTACCTTAAATCGCGGAAACCACTCGAAAAATTGAGAACGGCTCAGGGCTTTCTCTTTAAATATTTTCTAAATTATTTCACACGTTTCAATATGACTTTTCCCGAGTTTAAAACAAAATTTCATACCCACTCGCTGCTCTTTATTCATTCATATCCACTATAAAAATGTATACAAAACAAACTAAACGAGCTAGCAAGTTGAAACTTGTCACGCAGAGTTATTAGGGGTGTACCTACCTCCACCTGTCGGCACGAGTCGATACTATTTCGCATTCTTGCTCTATAGCGTTAGTTCGGGAACTTTTTCATCACACCACGAACCTATACCCGAAAGATAACTGTGGGAAAATTGAATTATTTGTTTTCAAGTTATAGCAGGACTTACATATTATTATACATATAAACAGACAGACCTCGAATTTTATAAATACCCAAAAAATATATATTTTTTGTAAATTATAATGTTTAGAAGTCATTATTTTCACGTAAAGAAAAGAAAAATATTAAACACTATCACATTGCTGTAAGCAGCCATCTTTTGTAAATAACTTCTGTCTATTTTATTGGCATGACAACTATTTGGCAAAGTGCACGTCTATATCCCGGGAACTACATGTAATAGCTTAACAAAGCATGGTAGTCGGTTATCATATACGACCGAAACTGGTTTGAAAAAACATACTAACGACGTATTATTCGACCAGTATGTATATAAATCGTAGTAAAAATGGTGGAATATATTTTGTAACTGTGTGTTTTGTTTAGAATAGTTAAGTAATTCGGAAAATTTGTTTATTTATGTTCAGCTGTGAGATTCTCCACAACCTATTACTTATCCCCGTTAGGCATGCGACGTAGTCAATTTTTTTGTATAAAATCGTATGTTCTAAGCAATTGTATAGTTTAAAAAAAAGTATATTGTACAAGCCTGAAAAATACAATTTTTTAGATGATTTAAGATCCTTCTACATGTCATGAGATTAAACAGTCTAATAGAATTGAATGAATCACAGTCCTCGGTTATCGTTACTATTACAACAAAGTGTTTAATATCATGTTGAAAATACGAAGAGTTCTAACTAAATTAATATAAATATTCTTGACGTGTACTGGAGTAAACCATTTGAGTAGTTGGTAGTAAATCTGAGAATATCACGGCTGTTACTACATTTTCCGTTTTATGTCAGTTACTCTACAACTTCTCACAATGTTTACAATAACTGACGTGTAGAATGTCAAAGAGGGCTTAATTCAGGATCGGAAGCGACATTCCAGAGAGCAGTTATAGTTTAACAATATTGCGAGAAGTTGTATAAGTTATATGTACTATGTAGCTTAGGTTTTTAAATAGATTATGGGGAGTAGATCAATAGAAGTTATCAACTTTTAGACATATGGGTAAAAGGAAAAACCGTATTTGCCTTTTTACCCTCTGTATTATCATAACTTTTTTCTTTTAAATGAAGATAAGTTCTAAAAGTTGACATTAGTCTTATGCAAAATCCATTAGCAATCAGGAGATTAATGATTTATGTACACTTAAATTGGCATATGTTACTAGGCTTTATCGAATTCTGCTGTAATCTTGGTTAAACTATTCTGTAGTTTAACCAAGATAACCGTTTTACTGCAAAGTCTACGGTGACCTACATTAGTTGGTTTTGTATAGCTGCAGGTTGGACTCAGAGGGAAATACAATCCTAGTCCATTCTAAAGGATCCCATATAAGAGTTTTTTAAAGAGGGTGGAATAAAGAGTGAACAGCTGAACTTTACGGAGTTGTACTGTATTAGATTAATATGTAGTCCTAGCATGTTCCACTCGGAAATAATATAACGGGCCACATTCAGCGTAAGTTTTTTGATGAGTTCCGTACCTCCAATCAGGCGAATGGCTCTCTTCTGAATAGAATCTAGCGCGGTGTGATCAAAATGTAACGAAAGTTTTTGAATTTCGCGCACTATATCTTGTTTTTACATCATTCGACAGTAAAGGATAACAATTAAAATGCTAGTGATTCAGTAGTTCGTCCAGCCCCCATCAGCGTCGATGATCATCTGACATCCTTTCGACGAGACTTTCCGCGTATTCTTGGGGCAAAGGTTTCCAAATTGTCCGAATTTGCTGTGATAGCTGCTTCTTTGAGTACTCGTTTTTACTACGAAGCTTCTGCTTGATGTATAATCACACGTTCTCGATTAGGTTTGCATCAGACGACTCCTTCACAGAAGAAAAATGTCCCGAAACGCTGGCCACAATATGAAGGCATTATTTGATTTCGGCAAAACTCAGTATATCAGGGTTTTCGGGCCCACTGATCATGAATATGAAGTCAAATTTTCAAAGTACAAAATAACTGCTCCGAAATGGCAGACCGTTTTTAGAAAAACGTGAGTTATTTTTATGAAACTCTATATACATGGGTTTTCGGGTCGCTGATTACGAATATGAAATTTAAATTTCAAAAAACAAAATGGCAGCTCCAAATTGACGTACTATTTTTGGAAAAACGGGAGTTTTTTTCGTGAAACATGTATACATATGGGTTTTTGGGGTCGCTGATTACGAATATGAAGTTCAAAATTCAAAAAAACAAAATGATCCAACCCAATAAAGGACGCCCTCAGGTGTGCATTCCTGTTGGTTCCGTGCTTTCCACTTTATACATCAGAAACGTTGAGCCAATCATCAAACTTTCCGAAGAATTGCGTTTGGATTCTGTGGACTTTTTGCCATCTATTTCGGAATTCAGTCACCAATTTGACAATCGGTTTCTTCAAATTTTGTGGCAAAAAATATGTATGCGAAGTTTTTTTCTTCCGCTTTAACAGTGGCAATATTTAATTTTATGTTATCATGTAATTGGTTTTTGGCAAGTCGTTTTTCCATTTTCTGTAAAAATAAAAAAATACATATATTTTAGTTCAATATTATCCATTAATTTTGGGTAATTGTTGTAAATACTTAAATAAAATTAGAATAATTTGCAACAATGTATTTTTTTTTTTTTTCATTTTGCAACTTTCACCCGCATGTTTAAAATTTTGATCATTTTGCAAAAATTTCCAGAATTTTTCAACAGTTGGCTATATTGTGCAACAATTTCTAGAATTTTACAATCATTTATCCCATTTACTAATGTTAGCAACAATTTCCTTAAGTTGTAAACAATTTGCTACATGTTGCAACATTTTCCCCAATTGTTTAACTAATTTTATCATTTTGCAACAATTTACGGAATTTGTAAAGTATTTGTTCCATTTTGCAACATTTGCCGGAATTTGTTAACTGTTTTTCACATTGTGCAACACTTTCCCGAATTTCAAGAACAACCCGTCATGAAAGTAAGATTGACGCGTCCATGGCGTCCACCCACACTTTCGCAACAAAAACTAACATAGATACCAAACTTGTGACATCTAGCTCTGAATTTTTCGATATTTTGCCAAAAAATGACTAATAAATAACTTCCCACTGATTTCACGTTAGAGTTCAATGGAGTTTTTAACTTATTACTTGTTCCTTAAAGATTTTTGGGAATACTTTCTTAAAAAAACTTGATAATTTAACAGTTAATTGCTCACTTAACATTACGTAAATATGAAATTCCAGAAACACAATTGACGTCTGACGCTTCAAAATGAAAGTTATGAGACAGATACAAGCGGAAGATGCTCAGAAAATTCCTAAATAGAACCTGTTGTTTTTTACTTTTTTGCCATCTTTTCGGGATTTCGGACCACTATGCGCTTTTTCCCTGGCTACACGTTTTACTCACATGTTTGGGGTCGTTATCCTCTTGAAGAATCCACTTCTCATTTTTATCGGCAAACCACCGTTTGCCAATAGGTACTAATGCCTTCTTATAAATCTGGATCATTTTTTTCAGCGTTCAAATTGTAGAAAAAGAAGAAGACCCTCGCAAAAACTTTTTCCGAAAGACATCCCCAAATATAGATCTTCAAAGGGTGTTTCACGGTGCACTAAACCAATCGCTTAGTGGAAGTTGATCAGGTTCGTGGGTGATAACATAACCCCAAAATTAAATTTTATCGGAAAAAAATACATTGCTCCAGTCTCGGTCGCCGTTTTCCTTTGTCCGCGCCAGTCATTTCGCCCTATATTTTTCGCTCAGCAATGGTTTCTTGATTGTACTCCGCCACTTCAAATCGTTAGCCAGGCGATGAGTGTGAATCGTTTCATACGATATATCCAAACCTTTCTAATTTAGTTTTTGCGCCCCTTGGCGCAAAGTTAATTGAAGATTTCGGGAAAACATGTTAATAATCAGTTTTTCGTCCTTACCTGACACTTTTCCTCTCGAACCACATTTTGGTAGATCATCAATATTTTTTAACTGAGAGTATCGTTTCACCTACTTGCTAACGAGTGCCGTCGACTTGCCCATATACCTAGCACCCGCTGTAGGCATTTCGACGATTAGTTTACAAGTTACAGTGGTTTTAGTGACGCTACTTTTGATATTTTCAAACAGTGGAATTTCGTGTGTTGATTAACACTGTTTTTTAATGGGAAAAAATACCGTTCAAGCAAAATAATGGCTTGATAAGTGTTACGGGGACTCTGCCTCTGGAAAAATCACTCATCATTTACTGGTATGCTGAATTTAAACGCGGTCGTACAGACACAAATGATGCTGAACGCTCTGGATGACCAAATGAGGTGGTTACACCCGAAAACATTAAAAAAATCCACAAAATAGTTTTGGGTGACCGTAAAGTGAAATTGCGTGAGATAGCTGACACCGTAAAGATATCAAAAGAACGTGTTGGTCATATTTTGCTTGAACATTTGGGAAAGAGAAAACTCTGTTCGAAATGGATACCGCGTTTGTTCACAGTAGATCAAAAACAACAACGTGTTGATGCTTCTGAGCGCTGTTTGGACTTGTTTAAGTGCAGTAAAAAGGATTTTTTCGTGCGATATGTAACAATAGATGAAATATTGATCCACCGCTACATACCGGAATCACATCGGCAGTCAGCTGAGTGGACAGCAGTCGGTGAAAGCCACCCAAGCTACCAAAGACACAACAGTCGGGTCAGGAAGGTTTTGGCCTCTGTATTTTGGGATGCGCATGGAATAATTTTAATCGACTATGCTGAGAAGGAAAAAATCATCAATAGAGAATATTATATAAAGTTATTGGTGCATTTGAAGGCAGAAATCGCAAAGAAACGACCCCAAATGAACAAGAAGAAAGTACTCTTTCATCAAGACAGTGCACCGTGTCACAAGTCAATGGTTACCATGGCAAAATTGCATAAAGTGAAGTTTGAGTTGCATCCTCATCCACCGTACTCTCCAGATTTGGCCACAGCGACTATTATTTATTCGCAAACCTCTAAAAAATGTTCGCGGGAAAAAGATTTGGCTCCAATGAAGAAGTTATCGCCGAAAGTGAGGCCCATTTTGAAAGCAAGGAAGAATCCTTCTACAAGGACGATATAAAAATGTTGGAAAAGCGTTGAGCTGGTTGTATCGCTCTTGAAGAAGACAATATTGATGAATAAAGTCGAATTTTGCAAAAAAAAATGTGGATGATTACATAGGAACACAGCCTCGAAGCGCGAAGCTTATGCCACTCATGTTCGATAATGTACTATTTACCCATAAATCAGGTTAAAAATGAATCTCTTGTCACAAAGCATTGTTTGCAAGGCTGCCAAAAATAACATAAAAAAAAGGAATTTCTTTTACGGGCTACAAGTTATAAGCGACAGGTTCTTACTTGATCAACTGTATATTTGAAGCACGTAGGCGAGAAGTTCCACTTAACAAATGAAAATTTGTTTTTGCTTTTCGACCATACCAGGTGCACTCGTTTTATCTGATTGGTCTAAGTTTAACAAGTTTTAAAGTCATTTGAACATGAGAGTTTACAGTTCTATCCTTATTTCTTAATTGTAGATTTTGCATAAGACTGTTCTTCAGCAATAGCATTCGATGTAGAACAAAAGGCAGAAAAACAAGGACATTTTTTTTTAATCAATCGAGCATTTAGCTTAATATTGATTGTATCGCGGTTTTAAGAAAGTAATTAAATCAACCATTGTTCATATTATTATAATCGTATAATTATAATAATTAGTAATAAAATTATTTATTATTTTGATGTTATTCAATGCTAAAGTTATAGTTTTTCTTGACCTTGTTTAAATTAATTAGATTTATCACATATGAAATATACAGAATGCCCAGTTTAAAGGAATCTACCTCAAATAACTCTAAAACAAATCATTGGTGTGCAGTGGTGGACCGAGGTTTCGTCGATAAAAATCAAAGTAAATCATTTTCATGCCGCTTTAAATGCTCAAGACAAGATCGTGAAATGTTCGTCGGCTCTCGAGTGTGATCAACAATGTACCAACGCAGCATCGAACGCGCGCTCAACTTTCTCAAACGTAACTTCTCATGCAAAGGACCTTTTACACAATCATATCAGTTCTCAGTTCCGTTTCAGTTTTTGTTACATTTCAGTCCGGAAGGAGGTTTGTTCTTTACACTCTCCGTTCAGTTTTCAGTCCGAGTGACGCTTTCAAAGTGTATATGTGTGTTTCGCGTTCAAACACGTGTTGTCATACTGTTCAAATGTGTCAAATAGCTCATTGCAGAAGCCTTAGCTGTGGCGCTGAAGAAACGGCGGAAGAAAAGATGCCGATGGAGTAAAGCTTGGTACTGTGGAATTCATTGTCGCATGTAAATTTAATGAAAGAACTTCACTTAGAACCAAGTGATTAATTGAACCATTTACGGATGAATGAGGATGTGTATCTCCTGTTATTACGCCTTGTGACACCTATTATACCAAAGCAGGATACCAACATGAGGGAGGCTATTACTCCCCATAGTATTGACACTTCTTAGAATCAGCTGTTGGTCGCTGACGAACGAAAGGAGTTCATAATACCATAGTGATGGTATGTATTCTTTTCCATTTTCTACTTCACTTCATTCACTATTTAACTTTTCTAAGTTCTTTGTTATAAGTTGAGCGTAGACTATTAATTTTGGATTTTACCATCGCCTTTGTTGCCTTTTCATCGCATTCTTGATATGTATCCAATAAGAGAGTGTAGGCAGCCCCCCTAACGTTTACATTGTGATAGTTTGAGTCCCTTTTGTTCCACAAACGCGGAGACGTGATCCTTCTTGGACATATCGACAATTGCAAATTATATATACACTGAGCCAGAGTTTCAAAAGAACTGACTGAGCGAACGGACCGAGGCATGACTCGTTAGTTTACACATAGGAATTCTAAGAACTGAAGTGAAACAAATAGGTCTACCTCATGCCGTCAGGTCTCAGTCTCCGTTTCAGTTCTGCTTTCAATTTTTCTTTTAAAGGACCTTTTACACGATCATATCAGTTTTCAGTTTCAGTCGAACTGTCCGTTTTTCCTATGTGTAAAAGGGAAAAACTGAAAGCAGAACTGAAACGGAGACTGATACCTGACGGTATGGGGTAGACCTATTTGTTTCATTTCAGTTCTTAGAATTCCTATATGGAAACAAACGCGTCATGCCTCGGTCCGTTCGCTCACGTCAGTTCTTTTGAAACTCTAGCTCAGTGTACATATGAATTGCAATTGTTGTTATGTCCAAGAAGGATCATGAGTTTGTTGTAGAATTCATTGAAATTTATAAAATGTCCCCATGTTTGTGGAACAAAATGGACCCTAACTATCACAGTGTAAACGTTATGGAGGCTGCCTACACTCTCTTATTGGATAAATAGCAAGGATGCGACGAAAAGGCAACAAAGTTGATGGTAAAGTCCAAAATTAATAGCCTACGCTCAACTTATAACAAAGAACTTAGAAAAGTTAAATATAGTAAAAGAAGTGAAGTAGGAAATGAAAAAGAATACAAACCATCACTATACTCCTTTCGTTCGTCAGCGACCAACAGAAGAAGTATATAATAAAGTCAATTTCCACTGGTTTATTTATAACTGTGATGACGCGTTTCGCTATCGATGCAGCTTCTTCGGATCTACATTTTACACACACACACACACACACACACAATTCCCATCAAGTAGAAGCTACAACCATCCGAGATTCTAAGAAGTGTCAGTTCTATGGGGAGTAATAGCCTCCCTCTTGTTGATAACCTGCTTTTGTATAATAGATGTCACAAGGCGTAATAACAGGAGATATACATCCTCATTCATCCGTAAATAGTTCAATCACTCATATGCTTGTAAATGAAGTTACTTCAAATTTACATGCCACAATGAATTCCACGGTACCAAGCTTTACTCCATCGGCTTCTTTTCTTCCGCCGTTTTTTTGAGCGCCACAGCTAAGGCTACTGCAACAGTCTTCATCCATGAACACTTTTGAACAGTATGACAACACGTATTTGAACGCGAAATACACATACACTTTGAAAGCGTAACTCGGACTGAGAACTGAACGGGTAGTGTAAAAAAATAAGCCTCCTTCCTAACTGAAACGGAACTAAGAACTGATATGACCGTGTAAAAGGTCCTTTTCATATAGGAAGAACGGACAGTTCGACTGAAACTGAACTGAGAACTGATATGAGCGTGTAAAAGGCCCTTAAAATATGATGTTCCCGCTCTTATGAAATACCAACAGTCACCTGACTCAAAGTTAATTGATAATGACCTATTACAATTTGATGAACGTAATTGAACACCTTTTCAGTCGTCGAGGTTCTTGACCATTCAGATACTCAGCTACCCAGATTTTCATAGATGTAAAATAAGGAGCAACATATCCATGCACTTCATCTAATTCAGCTTTGATTTTGATTTGAATTACACATTCTAAATGAAGGAACTTTTTCACGGTGCTATTCTGCTATTTGCTAGCTCGTTGTCAGATTAGTATTTCTTCCACTACCATCTATCTCTTGATCATTTTTGATCAGGTTGGACACTTTTCAATCCGCCCTCGTCTACTAACTGTTTTAAGACAACTCAAATCAAAATCAAGTGTCTGCTCCTTTTTTGGGTACGACTTTTTCAAAGTATGTCATTAATTTAAATAAACATTGTTATTCTTTTTAGCAAAATATTAGATGACTGTCCTTTTGATTTGAGGTTTGACATTTTATTATTTAACCGTACAGCTGTATATTTCATATAATTTTATTTTTTTACAAACCAAATTTTATCACTATGATACTTAGGCACGGTTGCCCGACTACAGACCTGGAGTGCCTCCCGAACAACTCTCTCCTGACCCTGAAGATACGCATATTAGGGAAGAATTAAGGTAAGCAGCTATTTTTTATTGCAATAATTACCAATTTCAAGCAGCTGCCATTGGACATTAACGAAAGGGATAAGAAATGTTCCAATAATTTTTGCAAATATACTCAACATATACAGCGCAGAAAATACTTACGATTTAATTAAAATAACAAATTTTCTTTGATTAAAGCAATAAAACAGGTTTGTTCAAATTTTACAGTTAGTGCAGTAAAAAAACACATTTGACATTGCATAGTCTAAATACAGCAATATTATGATTTTATCCTATCTGGTTTTACGTCGCTCAAGTACGCATTTGTTATTTTTTACTGAACTTGTTTATAAACAAAAGAGGACAAGTTTTTCAAGGCCCAAAACTCAGGACAGTAGTCCTAGTGATACCCCAGAGAGGATAAAATCATAATATTGCTGTATCTAAACTATGCCTATCTCATCATTATTTTGACCTTGTTTTTACTGCACTAAGTAGAGTTGCAAAAATTTTGAAATTATACGATATACTATATGGGGTGAAAAGTCCCGAGACTTTCCGAGAGATGACAACACAAATAAAAACCCATATAATTATTAGTTAGTGTCAACTCTCAGAAGATTCGTGTAAACATTTTGTGTATTAATTTGCGAATTACAGCTGTTTGAGCGACGCTACTTTTGATTTTTCCAAAACGATGGAACAAAAAGAATTTCGTGTGTTGATTAAAGTTTGCTTCTTGATGGAAAAAAAATACAGCCAGCACGCAAGAATGTCTTGAGAAGTGTTATCGCACATCTGCTTCGTCGAATGCAACTATATATCTATGTGTTCGTGAACTTAAATGCGATCGTACAAGCACCTATGATGCATTACGTCCCAGACGTCCAAATGGACCAGTCACTCCAAAAAACACAAAAAAAGCCACCATATTGTTCTAAATGACCACAAAGTGAGAGAGAGCTGACATCGTCAAGACATTAACAGAACGCGTGAGGCATATTTTGCATGAATAAACATAGGAAAAAGCTATGTGCGCGATGAGTGCCGCGCAGTCTCGCTATTGATTAAAATCAGCAACGTGTCGAAGATTAAGAACGCTGTTTAGCAAGTTTTTGCATCGATTCGTAACAATGCACGAAACATGAATTCACCACAATACACGCCCGAGTCCAACAGGCGGTCTGTAGAATGGCCGGACCCGCATGAAATCCGACAGAAGAGTCCAAAAACATTAGTTGGAAAGATTTTGGCACATGGTAATATTAATCGACTATCTTGGGAAGGGGGCGAACAATCACCAGACTATTACGCTGGCTTATTTGACTGTTTGAATGGCGAAATCAAAAAAAAGGCCTCATTTAGCGAACAAAAAAGTGTTGTTTCACTAAGATAATGCAGCAACTGCATAAAATGGATGGTTAAATTGGACCAATTGGACTATGAATTGCTTCCTTATTAACGTATTCACCAGATCTGACCCCCAGCGATTATTACTTCTTTCCAAATTTGAAAAGGTGGCTCCAGGGAAAGAAATTTGACTCAAATGAAGAAGTCGTATGGGTAACTGAGGGTTATTTTAGAGAGCTCGGCAATATGAAAAGTAACCAAAAACATGGGTTTTTCTTCAAAGTCTCGGGACTTTTCACTCCATGTATTGGTCAGTCAATAAGTTTTGAAAGCGAAAATGGAACGAGATAAATTAATGAGTCGAAATACATTTATTCTTCAGTATAATCTCCCTTAAGCTCAATACATTCTTTCCAGCAATTTTCCAATTCATTTACCCCATCTCTGAAGTGGTTTTCCGGAAGACCTTCAAAATACTCAACTACGAATGCTATCACCTCATCATTTGTTGAAAAACGCTTCCCACGTAGAAATCTTTTGAGATTTGGGAATAGAGGGAAGACAGACGAAGCCAAATCTGGCCAATAGGATGAATGTTTCTACAATTCATACTTTGATCCGACAAGTTTTGCCGTTGCCAAAGCACCTCTATGAGCAGATGTCATGATGAAAAATGATTTTTTCTTTTCTCACGAATTTTCTCATCCAGCTGGTCCAAAAGGTTGCAATAATACATTCTTGTGATTGGTTTACCGGTTTGAAGGTAATCAATTAACAAAATTCCTTTTGCCTCCCAGAAAACTGATGCCATAATTTTTTTGGACTACTTTGGCCACTTTGGTTGCTTTGGAGCTGAACAAGCGGGCTCAGTCCACTGTGCTATTTGTTGTCGTAGTTCAGGATCATACTGGTAAACCTAAGTCTCATCCATAGTTACAAATCGACGCACAAAATCAGTTTTATTCTTTGTGAAACGAGCCAAACATTGTTCAGAAAGTTTCTCTCCAATGCGTTTTTGTTCCGATGTTAGTAAATGCGGCATCGATCTTGTGAATAGCTTTCCCATACTAAAAAACATTTTTTGAGGTCTCGTGTACTGATCCATGTGAGATGCCTATAGCCTCAGCTAAATCATCCAGGATTAATCGACGGTCCTCCATTGCCATATCTTGTACTTGCACACAACAGTTTCTTCAGTTGTTGAGGTTTTTGGACGTCCTGAACGTGGATCATCACGGACGCTTGTACGACCTAGTTTAAACTCTAAAGTCCATCTATGAACAGTTGGAAATGAAGGAACAGACTCCTTTAACACTTGCACTAACTTCGTTTCAAAACGAAAAATTTTATCACTGCACGATTATGGATTTTTTCCATTTTTAAAAAGTACTCAAACACGTCTACTTTAACCAGGTGATAAACAATGAATGACTTGACATATCGACTTGAAATTTAGGGTATGTTCATATGACAGATGAAGCTTCAAAATGGTATTCAATATTTGGTTCAAGTGATGCTACATAGGTGTCGCTTTTAAAACTTATTGACTGGTCTGACAGTAATTAGATACTTCTTAAATAATTCAATCGCCATAACTATAATTTTGAATCAAATCAATTATTTTTTTTTTTAGATGGGTACCTGCAATGACATTAGATTCAGATCTCTTGATGTATCTTCGGGCGGCGAGGAGTATGGCTGCCTTTGCGGGAATGTGTGATGGAGGGTGTCCAGAGGATGGAGCTAACGCAGCCTCGAGGGACGATACCACAATTAATGCTTTAGATGTGGTAAGTAGTATAATATAGTCCGCATTTATATGGGCTGTGATGTTTATTTCATATTTGCAAAAACAAAAAAGGTTTTACCCTTGTAAGTTCCAGTTTAAAATATACAGTCTAGCAAGTAAGAAAAAGAAAAAAATGTGTTTCGTTCTTTTTTTGCCATCAATATATTCATTGGTGTGCTAACAATGGCGTAGTTACCTTAGTAAGTGGTCCAATCGCCTCCTGCATCAATAATCGCCTGGCATCTTTGAGGCATGCAGTCGACGAGATTTTCCACAATGATAGCCAATTTTTTCGAATCTCGTGAGGCAACTGAGTCAAAGTCTTCAGAGTCTTTCCTCTCAACTTTCTCTTTACAAGAGACCAAACGTTTTCAATAGGGTTGGTGCCCTGCGATTATGAGGGAAACTTCAGTATCTTATCGTGGGCCCAAGCGGGCCGCTTCGCCACGTGATTTTCGCCCAGCAAAGGTTTCTTTAACGTGCTTCGGAATATGACATCATGAGCACAACGATGTTGTCGAATGGTCTCATTGGACACATTCAAACCCGATTTTCTTAAATTTGCCGCTCCTTGACGCAACATCAATTTTGGGTCCCGTGAAAACAAAGATACGATTGGTTTTTCGACTTTCGGAGTGACTTTGCCTATCAAGCCATGTTTTGGCAAGTTTTAGTCATTTTTTATCTCGTTAAAATGATTTACCCACTTCTTCACAAACGATACCTACTTTTTACTATATTTCGTGGTCGCAGAATGTGTCATTTTAAGCCCCTTTGGATGGGAATAAAGAAAGACTGCCTCGAACCGACGCGACGCGCAAACAAGTGACTCATTTTGGATTTTATCTGATTTCGATGAAAGTTCGGAATCGACTGATACTTTTACTAAAATGCGTCGTAGACAAAGGTTCCCTCTACCTATTTTTTATTAAATCGCTAGAATCGTATTTACCAAAAATGAATTAACGCGGACACGTTCTTACTTGACAGACTGTATTGCTTTTTGTTTTAGTATACAACGATAGTTCTATAAATCCAGTAAAAAAATCATATTGTGGCAAATTCATTATGTAGAACATTTTTACGGGTCTTGAGTGCGTAGAAATCCACGTAAGGAGTAATATTTTCTGTTGTGGGTTCGCGAGTACATCCTTTGATCAGTGTTGTTCTGACTTGGTAGTTGCAGTCACCTTTCGCTGAAATCTCATTTGGCATTATCGATACGTTGTGCGTGCTGTCGGGTGTGGTTGTATCCTTACTTTCCTGATTATTCGTGATTTCGGTACCATATCATTTGCTTTCATTAAAATTTATTTACATGATATACGTACTCCTTAGGGTGTATTATAAAGACCCACAAGCCAAGGTACGCTGGTGCTATGGTTCAGTTGTTAAAGTGCAGGGGCGTATGCCCTGAAATCGTGGGTGTGAATCCCACCGGCATCGAGAAACTCTTTTTTTACTTCTCTTGTGGTGCCCATATGTTATGAGTATAGCAGACGTGCTGCAGGGAAATCCTTAAAGCACCACAAAAGCGACGCGTATGCAGAAAAAACGATTCACAATGGTCTTGAATCCCCATAAATTGAACTCGGTGGGTAACGCAGTCCTGGGCAAATCATCCCAAAGGGATAAGGTTCTTCATATGAAAGAGTGTGGGAAAAGGATTGTACGAGTAGTGACAAGCAGAATCTCGACGCGTATTTCTGGCATGCACTGCTCTAGGAAGAATTAATCGGACTACACCTATCGAACTCTTGTAGAATAGACTCAGGTCGCCAACCGTTCTTCGATGTTCCAAGAAATCGAGGTTACTAATGAGTTCTGGGTCTCCAGTCAGGCGAACAGCCTTTCTTCTGAATAGAATCCAACAAATGCAGTGTATGTTTGGGAGCAGAACCTCAAAAGTGGCCGTAATATTCCATCGTTGGTCGAATATATATGTATATATATATATATATATATATATATATATATATATATATATATATATATATATATATATATATATATATATGCCCATCTTTGCCTATAGTAAGGTATTTTTAGTTCCGACTGACTGAATTACAATCTTTATTATCTTTGTATTCGTTCTTGGTAATACAGAACCAATTTTATAATTTATTTAAAATAAGTCGACACCAAGGCAAGCAGCTTCCGTTGGCCTTTGAAAAATAGAAATTTTTGATGAGGAATTTAAGTCCAGACTCTAGTACATTTCTTAATATTTTTTAGTTGCATGATTCTGGTTATGATCCTGGAAAAGCCCTGCAAGCGTTGGTGAAATGCCCAGTGCCTAAAGGCATTGACAAAAAATGGAGTGAAGAAGAGACCAAAAGATTTGTGAAGGGATTGAGGCAATTTGGCAAAAACTTTTTTAGAATTAGGAAAGACCTGTTACCTCATCGAGATACGGTAAGTTGCACTTTTAAATGACAGAAATTTTAAATTTCTATTCACTCATTTTGTGAAACCATTTCATTTTTATTAAATCTGTCTTTATTCCAAAATTTTGAAAATTTGTTCAACGTAATAATGAGATTTGCTGCTTCTAAATAATTTGTTTAAATATAAAGAAAGATGCATGTTTTTTCTTCCTTCTTTGATTTTAGAAACGTCTTTTCTTATATCCTTTTTTTCAACCATATCGTAAATGCGACGAGTTTAAAATTAAAGAAATTGGAAAATATTTGTTGAAAACCAAGACTTCTAAAAAATTATGACAGTTTCTGCACTTTAGTTTAAATTAATCATATTATGGAACATTAGAGTTTCTTAATGTTAAGAGTGTTGCAGAACATATATAGCTACTTGTGCCATATCAAATAGGGAGATTAAGGATATTTATTTCGACATTCATTTTTAGCCCGAATTAGTTGAATTCTATTACCTCTGGAAGAAGACACCCGGAGCGAACAACAACCGACCCCACAGGCGACGGAGACAGGGTTCTCTCCGGAGGATACGGAACACTAGGAATAGTAGAGGAGGTAATAATGGTGCATCCAGTGCAGGTAAGTTGTGGTTAATGTTAGTGGTGGCCTAAAGAAATGCTCATATTCGGTGCTTTGATATATGGCTTTTGAGAATTATGGTCAATTAAAAACGTAATTTTTTTTACATTTTATCCTTTAAGAAGGGGACTATTGGAATTCCAAATTATATCTAATTAAATGGTATAAATATTCATGTTGTGACGTAAACTCTGTTTCTTTATATTCTAAGTGAAGGTTAAATTTTTGGGAACTCGGGTATGTTAAAGTCGCTAATAATATGGTTGGTACATATCAAAAATAATAAATCTTGGTATTGTCAGTTAATTTCATTATATAAAAAACTATTGTATCAAAAGCAGCTTAAGCATATATATATATATATATATATATATATATATATATATATATATATATATATATATATATATATATATATACATACATATATACATATATATATATATATATATATATATATATATATATATATATATATATATATATATATATATAAATATATATATATATATATATATATATATATATATATATATATATATATATATATATATATATATATGAGGCTCATTTTTAAAGCAAATACCGTTTTGATATTAAAAAATACACAATGCCCGGACCTTAATCTTCGTTTCAACATAATTTCAAATTATATTAAGACAATTGTCATATCATAAAATCAGCTTCTATATTCCATCCTCATAGAAATCTGCAGCCTTATTTGCTAACTACTGCATATAGAAGACGTCTTGAAAGTTGAGGAGAAAGACGTTAGATAATGATGAAATCGTAAAGCTTTATTTTCTCGAACTTCTTCATCAACTTTCAGCACCAGTGCATCGTTAATGACGGAGGTTGCTCACTTCGTCCCTCTAAATCCTCTAACCTCTTTTCTTATTATTTCATTGTTCATGGCGTTTTCGCCATACACTTTACTAATGTGCCGATGAATTTCAATCGCTTTCACGTCTCCTACATTTAAAAAAACGAATTACAGCGCGTGTTTCACAATCCGCGGGATTTTCAATGGGCTGAGGTATTTTAAACACTCACAGATAAACGTAAACGAATGCTTCCGTCTGTGGCTAGTCAATAGATGCATGCGCGGAACGGGCACCGCAGCGTTACAGCGGCTATATTTCAAAACGGTTCTCACTTACAAAATACGCCTATATATATATATATATATATATATATATATATATATATATATATATATATATATAATTAGTTAGGTTGCATAGCGAACGAGGCTAATGACATCTTAATGTAACTCTTGCCATCCGTCAATGACTAGATTATTTTCAACAAAATGATTATGAAAAAACAAATCTTAGAGTTAACCAACTGATCAAACTAATTGACCAAATTTCACAAAGCCAGCACCATATTTTGAAGTTATCAGGTATTTCTAGTGAATTTGATGTCAGTAGTTTGTATTTTTTGAGTACCACAGTACTTCTCTTTTATAAGATTTTGCTTTAATATATTAATAACATTACTAACATTTAGAAAAGCCATAATGCGAACTAACAGTTTTCGTGTAGCAAGTTAAACTAATTACATATAATAGCTGATTAAAAAATAATGAATTATAACATACTAATTACAATACAAAAAACACATTTGTCTTTGTATATAATAACCGTGTACTAATAATACTTCTATTTTTTAAACAAATTTGTGTACGCTCATATGAAAGAGGCCTATGTTATTGATCCTAGATTATGACATTTTCATGCTTGTGATCAGAGTTCAAAAACGAGAAAATTATTTTTTACTACGGTGAAACTTATGGTATCTCAACAAAAGAATATTGTATGTAGAATCAACTGGTAGACATATTCAAATTAAAATCAAAAAACCTTCAGGATTGAACATGACAACAGGAGGATTGTTGGCACATACTTGAAAGTAAATCTATAAATACAATTTGGAAGCAGAAAGAAATTACTTGAGATAAAGGTAAGGTCAGCCAATAAGTTTTGAAGGCGAAAATGAAACAAGATGAATTAATGAGTCGAAATATATTTATTCTTCAGTATAATCTCCCTTAAACTCAGTACATTTTTTCCAGCGGTTTTCCAATTACCTATTTACCTATTCTCTGAATTGGTGACCTTCAACATACCTATCTACGGATGCTATCACCTCATCACTTGTTGAAAAATGCGTCCCGCATAGAAATCTTTTGTGGTTTTGGAACAGACGGAGCCAGATCTGGTGAATAGGGTGGATGTTCCAACAATTTGTACTTTAATCCTCTGTGAGCAGGTGCATTGTCATGTTGAAGGATGATTTTTTTCTTCTGCAAACCGGGCCTTTTCTCACGAATTTTCTCATCCAGCTGGTCCAAAAGGTTGCAATAATACTCTCTTGTGATTGTTTTACCGGTTAGGAGGTAATTAATTAACAAAATTCCTTTTGCATCCCAGAAAACTGATGCCATAATTTTTTTGGACCACTTTGACCACTTTGGCTGCTTTGGAGCTGAACAACCGGGCTTAGTCCACTGTGTGGTTTGTTGTAGCAGTTCAAGAACGTACTGGTAAACCCAAACCTCATCTATAGTTACAAATCGACGCACAAAATCAGTTTTATTCTTTATAAAACGAGTCAAATATTGTTTAGAAAGTTTCTCTCGAGTGCGTTTTTTTTCCGATGTTAGGCGCACCCATATTGTGAATAGCTTTCTCTTACCCAAAACATTAGTTAAGATCTCATGTACTGATCCATAATCGACGGTCTTCCATTATCATGTTTTGTACTTACAGAACAGTTTCTTCAGTTGTTGCAGTTTTTGGACGTCCTGAACGTGGATCATCATTGACGCTTGTACGACCTCGTTTAAACGCTAGAGTTCATCTATGAACAGTTGAAAATGAAAGAGTAGACTCCTTTAACACTTTTACTAACATTGGATTTGAGTTTCCGATAAATCTTCCACACACTGCACGATATTCGATTTTTTCCATTTTTAAAAAATATTCAATCACATCTACTTTAACCAGCTGATAAACAATGAATGACTTGAAATTTAGAGTATGTTCATATGACAGATGAAGCTTCAAAATGGTGTTCAATATTTGGATCAAGTGATGCTCCTTAGGCGTCGCTTTCAAAACTTATCGCCTGACCTGATATATTGGAAACTATTGAGATTGCACTCCCACAATTTCAGTTACCTCAAAATTTTAACGATCTTTGTAACCATGAACCCAGAATAGAAAGCAATAGTCGCCAGAGATGGTGTTGGGCTGGTCTTAGCCATAGACAGATCAATTTGCGGCAAAAACTATCTTGATCATGATGTTGTTTTTCCAATTGGCGAACCCGATCATTTAATTTTTTCACTCTATATTCAGATATACTTGAGCTGCGGTATCCCCTCTTTTTAAATATAGAGCCATCACTTCGGTCACTAAGAGCCCTTTCATGTGGTCATGCACATATAATTAAAAAGAAATATATATAATCAATTTTATTTTGTAAATATGATCGCTTTTTGATCTGCATGCAGTAATGTTTGGTAGAATAGTTTTTGTAGTAACTGCATTGTGAACTGGAACACTGAAATTGTTTATTAAAGTAATTTTTATTAATTATATTACTCAGTTTTTTATAAAATGTCTTTTTATCGAATCTTTCCACTTCCAGTTTACATTGTTCATAAATATGAGCATTACAAAAATTATATGAACTGCCCACAGAAAGGTATTTTTATTGTTTGTTTACCGCTTTTTGCTATCACTTTGTATTTCTTTACTTGTAAAAGAGAATACATTATTGAATATTCACGATTTTTTATCAAAATTGTACAGTTTTTTAGGCCACCTCTACGAAATATACAGGGCCACAACTTCACAAGGGTTTTTAAAAGTAATTTTTGAAGAATTGTGTTTGTGTAGTGACCTGTATATTTTAGTAGTGCATCTTGTTTTTATTGTAGATTTAGTTTCCTTGTTGTTGTTTCTTATTATATACAGTATGTTTATAGAATTGTTTTAAGAATTAAAACAATTATAATGTTCTCCCTTTTCGGATATACAAATGTCGTCAATATAGAAAAAGAAACAAATTATATTTTATTTATACGTACATTTCAAAACTTTTAAAATTGACTTGATATTGCTAATTTTCACAATTTAAAATGGGTTCCTAAATTAGAAGCAAATATGCTAATATATTTTTTCGTGGTTTAAAAAAAAATTCAAACGCGTACAAGTGCTGCCCTGAACAGCGATTTTATACTCAACAACTTATTCGCTGTGACCACAGATATAAACTGTTTATCTTTACAACAGAGAGCGTTCTTTAAGAGTGGCAGTTGACGGATTTCTTTCTAACACCTTCACTATCAACGCTGGTGTATCCTAAGGCTCCATATTGTCTCCTACTATCTCGTTTAAATTAACGATCTGCTGGAAAAGACCGGGAATCCAATCCACAGCTTTGCAGATGACAGTAGGCTTATCTCTTCATTCACTTTGAACGCTCGGACATCAGCTACTCAGACGAATATCCGCAGACAGCAGGAAGTCATTCAACTTAACAAAGACCTGGAAGAAATTCTATCTTGGGGTGACAGTAACCAAGTAGAATTTAATGCTACAAAAACCCAGGCGGCAGTTTTTTTCTAAAAAAGTTAACGTTGCTCGACCCGACATGGTTATGTCGGGGCACTCCATTCTTCTAACATCGCCACTCAATTTGTTAAGCGTTAATTTGGGAGCAAATATGTCCTGGCATGAACATGTTGCAGGCATAGCAAGGAGAGCTTCTCAAAATTTGGGAATATTATTTCGAACCAGAAAGCTTTACACTCCACAACAACTGTTAATTCATTACAAAACACAAATTCGACCAACTATGGAATACTGCTCCCATGTTTGAGGCTCCGCTCCCAATCATACACTGCATTTGTTGGATTCTATTCGTCTGATTGGAGACTCGTAATTGACCGGCGGCCTTGATTCGCTGGAACATCGAATTGGCGACTTGAGCTGATTCTACAAGTATTTTCATGGAAAGTGTTCGAAGGATGTAGTCCGCTTAATTCCTCCCAGAACGGTGTATGTTAGGAATACACGTCGCGCTAATGTCCATCCATATGAGGTTCAGCTTGTTACTCCTCGTACAACGCTTTTCAAGCAGTCTTTTATATGGATCCCTTTGGAATAATTTACCCAGGACCGTGTTTCCACCGAGTACAATTTACAGCTATTTAAGAACAGCGCGAATCGCTTTTTCCGCACACATATCGCTCCTGTAGCGCTTTAGAGACTTCCCTGCAGTACGTGTGCTAGAGCCATAAAAAAAAACAGCCCAAGCTTTTACCCATCCTAGTGCTAACCAAGCTCGATGTGGATTATCTTCAATCTTCGCTAAGTCGAAGCAACCAAACACCGACCAACTCATATGATATAACTTATGTGTTGGAATGCCTTTTTTAAGCAACAAAATGGGGACATAAAGTTAATTAGGGGATGGAAAAACCGCCAGATGAAATACAATAATAAAAATAACTCCCCTTATAAGCCCTTATGGTAGCTGAAATTTTATCGGTCATAATTACGTCGAATGGTACTTACGGACTTATCGCTATATTAAAACTAATTTTTTTAATATTGAGATACACACACACTGGAGTATTGATACACCATGCAAGGTTACTGGGTAAAAACAGCAACGGGAAAAACGCGTAAGAATAAAAATTTCGTTACACTCTATCCATAAGATAAAGTTTCATAGTTTGTTTTTTTTTTCATATATTGACGACAGTGTATATAAATAGATGAATTTTTGGAAGCAATTACATCAATAATCATGGTAGTAGGCTTTAAATTTGAAAATCTGTTTTAAGCTAAAATTTTCAAAAATTGAAAAAAAAAAGATATTCACATACAGTATATGTGGCCATAAAAGGGAACAAGTGGTGTTAACTATCTCCTCAAGTTAATATGACTCGAAATGTTGATTAGTTTGTGTCCAGTAAGCGTTTAAAGTTGGTCTGTTTTTTCTGTTGTCAAAATTTTTCAGAATTCAGGAGGTAAAATAACCTCCTGTTTGGATCGCCGGTGGGGGCTGATTCGGGGACATCAACATGCAGAGATCACAATTTTAAAATAGATTTTTGTAACACATTAGGTTTAAATTCGAACATAAATTCAGTGCACCAACACCTGCAATCAAATAAGCCTTATATACTCACTCTCTTTGAAACCAAGGTCAGTTCATCGACCAGCACAGTCAACTTTCTCTATCCTGGGTACAACTTCTATTCCCGGTTTAGGCGTAACTTTGGAATCTGTCTTTTTGTCAGAAGTGGTTTCTCTGACCTACAAGAGGAGGTTCTAGAGCCCCGAAACTTTGATGTTATGTGGTTAAAAATAATGACTGAACAAACCAGAAGGTTTATCTGCTGCCTCTATCGATCACCAAGTAGTACTAACTTTAGGACACTTTTCGTTTCTCTTGTAGGCACCATCGATCATTTACAGATTAATTATCTCCAAGTACCGAAATTGCTATCCTGGGCTACTTTAATGTTCACAACAACTAGTCGTATTCAAATACGACTGACTAACAAGGTCGTGCATCGGAATCATTCTCGATCAGTTGTGGCTTTACTCATCTTACCGATGAACCAACACGGATCTCTGTTCTAGACGGAGATTTCTCCAGTCTTCTTGACTTGTTTTTAACTATCAATCCAGAGATTTACACTGTGATTGTAAAAACACCGTTAGGTTCTTCGACCATAAATTGCTTTCGTCATCGAGCATCCTGCCGATCAGTGACAGAAAGGCGTCCAAACCACGCAAGATTTGGCATTATAAATCTGCTAAATGGGAAGAACTCATTGAATATTTTTTACCTTTCCCTTAGTTAGACGTTTGTTTTAGATCCGACGACCCACCTGACTGCATTAAGGTGGTTTCTGATGTCATTTCGACTGGTATGGAAGCTTACATTCCTTTTTCGAAGAAGTGCCCTTCCAACGGCAAGCCTTGGTTTGACCGAGAATGCAAGGAGGCTGGTACTTCTAATAATCTTGCCTACCGACAATGGCGTGAAAATCCTAACGTCATAAATCAAAACATCTCTGTTCGTACCCGGAACAGACGCAAAGAAATTATTGACGTAACCAAGGAGTCTTACAATTCCAGGTCCTTTTGGTCAGTTGCTAAGGTCATTAGTCAAAATTTTACTAAATTCACTATACTACCACTCACCAGATAATACTATTATGTTGGGAATGTGGAATCTTTGACACAATGACACTATGCGGTATATATAACCACTACACTAAACACTTTATTTTTGCTCTCGATGCGCGTTTCGGTAACCATGTTAGCTTCACCAGGAGCGATGATTGACTAAAGCTAAACTAAAGGATGTCTCAAAATTCATGCAAAAAGTAATTTTGATAGAAAACACAGGTTTTTAATTAAAATTGTATTTTTTTTTATTGATTCATAAAGTATACAGTATAGGGTTATGTATGGAATAACATATCGGGTAAATGGCCTCCATGGCTTTGGCACATACGCACTCTTTTGTCGAAATTTTCCATGGCCGTTTTGCATAAATGTGGCTGAATTTCGTTGATACAGCGCTTAATTTCCTCCTTCAAATCGTGGGTGGTCGTGGGCTTGTTGGCATAAACCTTAGACTTTAAAAAACCCCAAAGAAAAAAGTTCAACGGCGTTAAATCGCATGCTCTGGGCGGCCAATTCTGATCACCATAACGGGATACTACACGACCAGGAAATGACTCATGCAGTCATTGAATAATGGGCTGTATGGCATGTGGCACCGTCTTGTTGAAACCACATGTATTCCACATCCATATCTTGCAATTTAGGCACAAAAAAGTGGATTATCATATCGCGATAACGATCACCATTGTTATTGCCTGGCCAACCGCAATTTCGAAGAAGAATGGTCCAGTGATGCCTCCAGCCCAAAATCCGCACCAAAAAGTGACAGGTTGTGGATGCATTTGTTTCGCAACAGTCACGTGTGGATTGTCTGAACCCCAAATGCGACAATTTTGTCCATTAACGACGTCATCAAGAGGGAAACGAACCTCATCCCTGAAGATGATTTTCTTCGAACAATCAGTATCAACTTGTTGTTGTTCCATAATCCATTCAACGAACTCTCTTCGTTGTGCGTGGTCAGTAGGCTTCAGTTCTTGAGTCAATCGAACTGTATAAGCCTGAAGATGCAAGTCTTTCATGAAAATACGCTATATATAGCTTCTCGAAATATCCAATTCTGGACCACGGTGCCGAATTGATGTTCCTGGAGTCTCAGCAACACTCTTACAAACTGCTTCAATGTTTTGTGTCGAACGACTTGTTGAAGGACGGCCAGACCGTTTAAGATCACTAATTGATCCAGTCTCCCTGAATTTTTCAATTAATCTCTTCACAGTTGATGAGGTTAAATCACTATTCCCACCATACTTTGTACGAAAATTCCGAACTATAGCTGCCAAACTTTCACTATTTTTAAAATATTGCTCCACAATGAAAACACGTTGTTCTTTCGTAACGCTCCATTTTTAATAATCCTGAACTGTCAGCTGTCATGCTGTGTTTTTTGTTTTGTTGGCAACACTTTACCATACAATTCAAATCTTGCGTGAATTTTGGGACACCCTTTACAAATCTACCTTATTTAGCCTAACATCTGAATCACTTAAGCGGAACTTATTACATACGCGAGGCCATCAGTTCTGGCCAAGTAAGCCTATTCCTCACAGTCCCCACCACAATAATGTACAAAGCTCAAATTCGACCAAAGATAGAATACTGCTTCCATGTTTGAGGCTCTGCTCCCACAGAACAGAGCTGTTCACTTGATTGGACACCCAGAACTCACCAGCCACCTTGATTCCTTGGAACATCGAAGAACAGTTGGAGTCTTGACCCTATTCTACAAGTATTTTCATGGAAAGTGTTTGATGGATGTAGCCCGATTAATTCCTCCCAAAGCTGTGCGTACTAGGAATACACGTCGCGGTAATACTTCACGTCCTTCTGAAGTTCGACTTGTCCCTCATCATACAACCCTTTTTAAACAGTCTTATATATGGAGAACCCCATCCCTTTGGAATGAGTTGCCCAGGACTGTGTTTCCCATCGAGTACAATTTACAGCGATTCAAGTGCAACCTGAAAAGTACCGATTATCTGACGAAGGTACTGCGAACCGAAACAATTGTCAGAAGACACAAAATCTAGTGGAAATTTAGAACTAACATAAATGTTTATTTAAATTATTATGAATTTCCATTACGTAACGGCTACTTCAGTCAAACTTATTTCAGTCGGTAGACGAGTAGCATGAATATCACTAACAAAATAGTGATGTCAAACCGACACATAGTGTGACCATTTGAGTGGTGTTCTTTCAAAAATACCTACATAACGTAACCTAGTCTAGCCTAACATGAAGTAAAATATTGAAAAATTAAGAAATGAAAAATAATGGTCTCTGTATCTAAAAGCCTTAAATATAACCCAATATAACCTAATCCAATCTAACAGAATATAACCAAACCTGATCTAACCTAACTTAATCTGAACTAGCCTAGCCTAGCATAACATAATACAAAATAAATACAGTCGACACTGTTTATAGTGAAATTCTATATAGTGAAAAACTCTTTATAGTGCATTTTTTCAAGGCCTAGAATATTTTAATAAAATTTCATGTAAAAAGCCCTGCATATAGTGAATCTGTAAAATAGTAACACTATATAATAAAATTTTTACCGGAATTTTATGTATAAATTTTTATGCATTTATTGAGATCTTGGCCATTTCGGGTTTCCCATTTTTATCTAACATTAGCACGAATTCCATTTTTATGACGCATTCTTTTGAAAAGGTTCTTAACGCGTTTATAACGCCTAATGGTTGGCAATAAATCAGGTAGATTTCTATGAGAAACCCGGGGAATAACCCATTTTATAGAAACCCGGAGAAAAACCCATTTTATAGTCGAGGCCTAGTAATTCGCAAATTCACGTTCAGTTTCTTTTTGTTTAAGAATCAAGTAAGATGTCCAAGCGAGTGTGTTTAAGTTTAGCTGAGATAATTAAAGTTTGAAGTTGATAAAGGATGCAAAAAAATTGATGTTGCTGCAAAATTTGGTGTTTCTCCAAGTTGCGTCTTTCTGATAATAAAAAGTCGCGATAGTATCATCAAGAAACCTAGTGTTCCAAGCAGTCGAAAACGAGTACGGGTGAGTACTTACGAGGATGTAAATGAAGCAGTTTTACGATGGTTTCAAGTGGCCCGTACGCATCAAAACGTACCAATATCGGGAAATTTAATAAAGCAAAAGGCTCTACAATTTGCTAAAGAATTTAACTGCGTTAATTTTCAAGCTAGTGAAGGGTGGTTGAGTGCCTGGAAGACTCACAATTCAATTGTTTTCAAGACGGTGTCTGGCGAGAGTGCAAGCGTTAGTCAGGAGGACTGTGACATTTGGACTGAAACTGTTTTAAAAAGTGCATTGAAAAATTACTAGCCAAAAACGTTTTCAATTGTGATGAAACCGGTTTGTTTTTTAAATGTTTGCCAAATAAAACTTTGGCTTTTAAAAGTGATAAATGTTTTGGTGTTAAAACAAGTAAAGAAAGGGTGACACTTATGGTTGGAGCTCAGAAAAACGGAAATTACTGCTCATAGGTAAAACCAAAAATCCCCGTTGTTTAAAAGGAGTTAAATCTCTGGAGTTAGATTACGCCAATAATAAAAAGGCATGGATGACTTCTGAGATTTTCGAAAGATGGATCAAAGAACTGGACACAAAAATGAAAAGCCAAAAGCGAAAGATTGTGATGTTTATAGACAATTGTCCTGCACATCCAGTTACTGTAAGTAAAAAATTAAGGAATATCGAATTGATCTTTTTTCCACCAAACGTGACCTCCAAATTGCAACCTATGGACCAGGGTATTATAAAAAACATAAAACATCATTACCGAAAGAGAATTGTTCACAAAATTGTTAATGCGATTGATAACAACCTTCCAGTCCAAAAATTGATTACCCTTAAAGAGTGTATAACCGAAGTCGCTAAAGTATGGAGTGAAAATGTTTCTCAGAAAACTAGCAAAAACTGCTTTTCTAAAGCAGGTTTTACTGAAAAAATTGACGAATGGGAAGAAGAAGACGAAATGGATCTCGCTACCTTAAAAAGGCAATGGGGTATTCTACAAAAAACTGCTACCGTCGACGCAAATTTTTTACTTGAAGATTTCTTAGAAATCGACAGTGATGTTGGCACGACAGATCTCCCAACTGACCAAGACATAATTGATGATATAAAAAGTATAGAAGATCATGAAGAAGAAACTGAGACCGGGGAATGTCCTGCTAAATTTAGTGAAAATGAAATAAGAAATGCATTTGACATTGTGCGAACTACTCTCAGGGGCCAGGAAAGTGTACCTGATCAAATCTTTATGCATTTGAATAAATGCGAGAATTTTGTTGAACAACAATTATTTTTCAAAAGTAATGTTCCAAAGAAAGATAACTGATTATTTTTCCTAGTACGTATGTACGTAGTATGTACATATGTATGCAATATCCCAGACGACTATTATATTTTTTGTCTCTTTTTACCAATACCTACGATTTTATTGGTGAAAAGGGACAAATAATATAATAGTCGTCTGTTATATGGCCTGAAAACTATGACGCACGGGTAAATATATAACGTACGGACTTTATGTATGTATTTAGCCCTGTACATGCTATGTACTATTTAAACTTTCAAATGTTTAATAAAATCTTTTCTAATAATTCAATTTTGCAATTTTTTTTGTTGCTTGTACCTTATAAAATACAAGTAAATGATTACCAATATAA